>JARHVA010006352.1:600000-938019 GCA_037957365.1 Torreya grandis
AGCCTAAGTATATTTTTAAACATATTATAAAAAATAAAAGTAAATCATATAATAATTCATAAAGTTTTTAGGTTGTGTACATCAGTGATACATGACCTAATCAGAATTAATGAGGGCTTGTCAAGTGAAGGCAAGTATGCATTAAGATTAAAGATCAAAGAGAGTAGAAAAAGTATGTTCATAATTTGTTGTTTGAGAAACAAAAGTTTTGAAGGTGATAAAAATTCTTAAGTGGCTTATTTGGTTTTTATTCACTCATGTAGTTGGTGCTTCCTTGAAAGTGGGTGATTGCTAAAGCCTAGTCAAGTGGGTGCTTGACTGTTTGGGGTTGGTGGTCCAAGTTGAGTTGGTGATCAATAGAATTTGATATTTTATTAAATATGATAGAAATCCATATATATATATATATATATATATATATATATATATATATATATATCAGTTTATTTTCTTCCTCTTGAGGCTTTCACACTCATATATGTGTTTTATGTGTTATGCTCTTGTTTCATGTTCATGTGATTGGTTCCTAATGCATTGCTAGATCACTATATTGCTCTCATAATTCATGAATGTTAAAGTATAGTTGTAAAAGTTTTTTCAAGTCATTGATTCACCCTATAATATTAGTTAATTTTGATTCTAACAATTGGTATTAGAGTTTGTTCCTTTGAATCAAACCTAACAGCTTAAAGGAGATCCTAGAAGCACAAGCATGTCTAGTCATCAGGTACAAGGAGGTTCTAAACCATTAAGGATCCTCTCTTTAGTAGGAATAAATAAGATTTTTGGAGCATCATCATGAATACCTCTCTAATCTACTTAGGATATGACATATGGAAATCTATTTTTCATTGATTCACTCCACCTTCTACACCACCAACTGATGTAGTAGGTAAGAAAGTAATTGAGAACAACTCTAAGGTAATGAAGGCCATTATATATGGTCTTTAAGAGGAATAATTTGTAAAGGTCATGAATTTTGATACAACCAAAGGGATTTGGTAAAATCTGTATACCATTTATGAAGGAGATACCAAATTAAATTGGTAAAGTTGTAAACCCACCAAAGGAAGTTTGAAAGTTTAAGAATGAAGGAGGATGAAAACATTTCATCTTATTTGTTAAGAGTAGATGAATTGGTAAATGTCATCAGAGGTCTAGGAGAGAAGTTGTAAGAATCAATTGTAGTTTAAAATGTATTAAGATCCCTAAAATCTAAGTTTAATTCAAAGGTGCCTATTGTGTAAGAGATCAAATATTTTAACATACTATATATGGATGAGCTTCATGGCATCTTGATTACCTATGAAATGAGAAAAAGTGATGGAAGACATTCCAAGAAGGAAGTTGCATTTAAAGCTGATAAAAATTCACAATATAAGAAGGTCAAGGATTATGTTGAAATACACATTTATGATGAGAAGATAGAATCCATGTTTTTTAGAAAAATAAGAAAAAGATTAGGTAAGTATAAGGTCAATTTGCCATTCAAATTCTTTAACTATGGAAAGATTGGTCACTTTGCCTCTAAATGTCCTAACAAGGATAAGATTGAGCATGATGAAGAATATTATGAACATCATGGTGATGATAAGAATATCTATAATCCTAAAAAGAGAAAAAAGGGTGTTAGTAACTATGAAAGCAAGAAAGGGTAATTCAAGAATAAGAGAAGTTTCTATACCAAAGATGACATCAACTCATTTGATGTGACACTAGTACATCTGATATTGATGATGATATTAATAACCATGATAGCCATGAAACCTTATTCAAAGCTATAAAAATAGATAATGAGGGTTACTCAAAATGGAAAATACTTATGGATGATGAAGAATCAGATGAAGAAGATGCTAAAGTAAACCTTGAGACAAAATTGGTGAGTGCTCTATAGGAATTAAAATTCCAAAGGAAGAATAAAAAACTAATGTCATTAATTAATATCATTGGTTAAGAGTTATGAGGATTAAATCAATCTCTTTGAAGAGAGACTAAGTAACAAAACCAATGAACATGAGGAGATCATCAAACAGTTGGAAATTTAGATTGAAATTATCACTACAAGTCTTAAGACCAAGGAAGAAAATGCATCAAGTTTGGAATAGAGATGGAGTCCTTGAAGGAATAATTGGATCAGGGAATAGTCAAGTTGAAGACACATCAAAAATTTGAAAATATTACTAAATTTCTTGGTTATATTTGAGTAGTCAAAGGTCTCCACATGACAACATAGGTATTGGGTTCAAATAATACCAAAAAGAGAATAAGGAGAGTCACACCTTAAAGACCTATGTAAAAACTCTCAAATTTGAGACTCAAAGTGATCATCAACAAGTCAAGAATACCAAAATGAAACTCAACATGAAGAGACCAATCAAGTAGCCCAATGCAATGAGGTATTCCAATTCTTTCAATGTTTATTATTTTTCTTAACATAACTATGGTCATAGAGCAAGTGATTGTAGAAAGGTCTCAAGGTATGAGTTATCATGGGATAATGAAAGGATTGATCACTAGAAAGGTAAGTACAATAATGTTATTTGATACATTTATCATAATATGGGACACATTTAAAGATTTTTTCCTAATAGATTTATAAGTCCCTCAAGACTTAACAAGGTATATAGAGCTCTTAGAATGACTAAGAAGGGTCAAACATTTGTATGAAATCCAAAGGAAGTCAAGACTAATCATATTGAGCCTAAGAGTCAAGATGGATTATTTGGCAAGGTAGAACAAAGATCAAAAGTGAATAAATGTCAAGAACACTCATTATCATCATTTATTGACAAGGTATTCAAAGATAAAAAGAAGGATGATAAGGTGTATGATTCAAATGCTTCAATCAAGCCAATCAAGCCTAAGTGGATTCCAAGGAAGGACTATCAGCCCCATAATTTTAAGATAAATAATAAGAGTGGTTTGGAGATCTAGGAATCTCCTGTGTTTATGATATTTTGAGAATGTCTATAAAAAGTGGTGACTTCAATAGGCTTCATGGAGATACTCTTATATCAGTAGAAGCATGAGGTTGTAGTCAAAATAAGATTTATGTTGAGAAGACTTCAAGTTGTTTGTGTTGAAAGGTATGAGTTATTTTATTTGTATCTTGTATGTATATGACAAGGTGAAAGGATTTTTGGTTATCACAAGAATCTATGATAGCAATTAGGTACAATTATTTCCCTATCATCCATTAAGAAAGTTAAGGGTATTGGCAGCTAATCAAGTGATGAATGTCAAAAAAATTCATTAGATCCAGGAATAGGTGATGAAGACCAAGAAGATTTATGAAGTCTTGATAATAATATAGGCAAAGTGAGATGTAATAAAAAATATAATTATAATCATGTAGAATGTACACAGCATGTCAGAGATCAAAGTGAGTTGATCAAGTTAGTTTTCATAACTCAAGGAATTTGAAGCATGAGGATACAATGTCTATAATTTCACTATTGATCAATTAGGTCCAAGGAGGGCATAACACAAGAAAAAAAAGTGAGAAGTATAAAAGTGCACCTATAGACCTATCATAGGTAAAATAAAAAAAACATACTTATGATGTGGGTAGTGCTAATAGTGTGATTCAATGTCAATGTTATTGTATACATGTTGATAATAATTTGTGAGTCCTAGTGACTCATATGATGAGCACAAGTTTTGAGGATAAAGGGGGAGCTAATCAAATGATTAATTAGCTTTAATAGCATATGAGTAATGGTCTATGTTAGAGAAGGTGTATATAAACATGAAGATGGGTTAAAAATGTGGCCAAGACTGAGAGCATGATGGATGTTTGTTAAGCCTAGATTAGGCAAATGAAGATGGATATTATCCATCTATGTAGCATCAAGGTGCATAAAGGAAAGTAAGTGGTCTTGTGTACTTGAGTCCATTTGAAAATCTATGTCAGATAAGAATAGATGTGATGGCTTAGTGAGTGATCAAAGATTTATATTAGAGACAAAGTGATTGGGGTATCTATGAATATAGGGGGAACATGTTTGTATGATGATTCGTAGACTCCATGATCTTGTTACCAAAATGGGAAGAGAGCTCAAAAAGGGAGAAACAAGCTAGTTTGAAAAGAGCTAGTTTGGGGAGAAAGTTCAGAATACTTCATAGACTCAAGAAATGTTGAGATCTTGTTTGTTGAAAGAGGTGTGATCCAAGAAGTTACATCATGAGGTAAAATTTTTTAGGTATCTCTTTATCATTAATGTCAAAGGGGGAGAATGTTTAGAATGGAGGAGAAATAGCCTATTTAGAAAATTTATGAGACTAGTTCCCATCAATGGCAAAGGGTGAGTTTATTAGCATGTTGTTGTCATTGATGTCAAAAGGGTACATCATGTAAAGGCATAATGGTCATTGATGTCAAATGTCTCTTTGGTTAAGTGCTTGAGCATGATAGTGCCATAAAGTGAGTGTTGATCAGTGAGTCATTATTGTGGATATGAGTATCCTATTGAGAGTGTGTTCTTAGTTGGCAGTGTGATGTTTTCAAAGGTGATTAGTGATTAAGGTTGATGTTATCATTAATGTTGCATCTTGTGAAGTTTGGTGTTCAGGTGCATGGATGAGATTTTTAATGAATATTATGAACATGGATGGTATAGTTCATGGTAGAGTGTTTGAATACAATTATGTTTGCTTATTTGATGTTTTATTGAGGTCATGATATGGAAGGAACAAGTTAAAGTGTCAAGTACATTGGAAGCTTGAGCCTAGTCATGGAATGGTGAAGGTATGAGCCAATGGATTAATGAGGTGAGTTAACTCATGCATGTGAGAGGTTTTTAATTTTGTGTGATCATGATAATAAGATTTAGATGCACTCAAAAGTGTTTCAAAGTGAGTCTTTAAAGGTAGGTCCTTTAGTCTTGGTTTGCACCTAGACCATTCTTTAGCCCTACCTAGCCTAATGAGGCATGAGGACCATATTTTAAGGTGAATTTAAGAATGAGATAATGGATAGAGGTATTAAATTTGTTTAAAGATTGATCATGAAGTATGAGGTTATGGTTTGCATTAAAATACATGTAAAGTGGTTTTAAGTTCTCTTGAGTGCATAGAATGAAGGTATGAAAACATAAGAATGAATTTCAAGTGTTATTTGGCACATATATCCTTTTAAAGTTAACCCAAGATGTTGAAAATATATGGGGAATGGTACTAGATAAGATATCTAGGCATTGGTTTTATATTTAAGGGGCAATCCTTTATGAACAATCATTAACACAAAAAATTATGTTTAACCTCCCTAAAACCCTAATAAGGACATAATGTGAAAGATATTGTAAAAATAAGCTCATAATTGACTCAGATTACTACAAAATACATTTTAACTTGTATTAAACTCTCTTAGGTACCCCCATGTGGTGGTGGTTTGTCAGTTGAGAGAGAAAATGCATAGTTATATGTTTATTTGTTAAAAAATTATTGTAGCTCTCAAAAGTTGTATTGGTCATGAAGATAAAATAGATGGAATAATAATATAGATAATCATAATACATGATAATGAAGTTTTAATTATAGGTTCCAACCTTCAAGTGTCCTAACTTGGTCATCCAAGTAAACCAATTGAAGATAAACCTAATGGTGTAAATAATATAAAACCCAGGTAGAAGCGAGAAGATGGATCTAAGGGTACAATCATGATAGTTTGATGAAAAAAAGTGAATGAATATATTATTTATGAATTTTAAGCCATACTCATACATTTAATACTCTTTAGAGGTCTTGTATGTGGTGAAAATGTTACTTAAAAAATGGCTAATCTAGTTGAGATAAGATTGTGAAACATGATGTCAATAAATTATTTTGTAAGACCAATATTTATCATTAAAACATATGAGTTTTAAATTTTATTATGTAATAAGGATATATAATATCCATTTTTTTATTTAGGATTCATTACAAGTGTCTAAACATGTGTTGAAGGTCTAATCCTTTATGACTAGTTTTTGAGGTGGTTTGGCAGCGATGAGTAAGAAAGTTTCAGAGATGATATTGATACTTTTTATATTTGAGGATGATATTGAAGTAATGGGGTATATTTATTAATGTTTAATTTTTCATGAGTAAGTTTCTTAAGATTTTTTTAGCTTCATTCTTGCAAGATATAATTTTGACTGTATATAGGTCTAATAGGATAGTTTGTCCTAAAGAAGGTTTCAAGGTATGAACAAAGGATGCATATATAAAAAAGAATGGAGGTGGTCAGAATGGATATTTTAATAATTTTTTTAATGATTTTTTTTTTTTTTTTTTAATGAGTCCATATGGGTCCAAGAATATCAATTCTTAGCATTAAGAGAACATACCTAATGAAGTTGGTCTCTATGAGACCTAAAAGATGAGTAAGACCAATATTGGTCATTAAGTCAAATTGTTATGTATGATTGAAGATGACACTAGGGTCATATATTTATTTTTAAATTTTTTTGTATGTCCTAATTATATTACATGAAGGATATCAAGCATGAGAGACATCATACGAACTTTTAGTACTCATAGGCCTAATATGATAGTGAACTGTAAAGAGTGTTCTTATGAAGTGGCTAGACCTAAAATGTTTTGTAAATAGAGTATAATAATATATTTGATATTTTTGAGTTGTTTTTTAAATATTATTTATGTCTATAGAGGTGAAAGGTGTTCAAATGGATCAATTTTACATGTTACTAGACAAACCTAATGCAATTAGGTCTCTATGAGTACTAATGGAAAAATAAGGCCTAATTGAGTTATAGATGACCAAGATGGATAAAAATTATGATTAAAACATGTTAATAAGTTTTAATAAGACCTATTTTATAGACTAAATAAGAGGTTAAGGGTGTGTGGCTGACTAAGAGGTGTGTGAGTAAGAGTCTTGTATATAAGCAAGTCATTTTAGGCCTATTTGAGAGTGTGGAGATCAAGCAAATGGATTGATAAATAAATGATCCTAACGAGATTTTGAAACATGCTTTAAACCCTCATAGGAAAGAATAAAATCATTCATGAAGTTTTAAATTTGTCTACATCAGTGATACATGACCTAATCAAAATTGATGAGGGCTTGTCAAGCGAAGGTGAGTATTCATTAAGATTGAAGAGTAGAGAGAGCAGAAGAAGTATGGTCAGAATTTTTTTATTGAGAAACATAAGTTTTTAAGGTGATAAAAATTTATAAGTGGCTTTGTTGGTGTTGAATCACTTAGGGTGTTGGTGCTTCCTTATAAGTGGGTGATTTTTAAAGCCTAGTCAAGTGGGTGCTTGACTATTTGGGGTTGGTGCTCCAAGTTAAGTTGGTGCTAAAAAAATTGATATTTTATTACATAAGATAGTATTACAATTGAATATATTAGTGGATTTTATTCCCCTCAAGGTTTTCCCACTAATATATATGTTCTATTTGTTATGTTCTTTTTTTATGCTCATGTGATTGGTTCTTAATGCATTGTTAGATCACTATATTTCTCTCATTGTTCATGAATGTTAGAGTATAGTTGTAAAAGTTTTTTAAGGTCACTTATTCACCCCCACTCTTAGTGAATTGTGATTACAACAAATTTTCCTATTTTTTTAACTTAAGTATATTATAATTAGGTTGTGTGGATTATTTTAGGGCAAGATAAAATAGTTCTCCACTTTCTTTTATCAGGAGTCTTGATCTCAATAATGGGTGGTAATTATTTTATCAAAGTGTGTGTTAAGATATTCATGTTCTTGGTGTCTTATTTTTTGATTCATATATCTAATTATGTGTCTGATACTAGTATTGATAACTTTTACTAAACTCATATATCAAGTTTAAGATCCATTAAATCTAATACATAAGGAGTGTAGGTAATAATTTGATGTTCACGATATATCCTAAGATTAATAGGATGATGTTCTTTAATGTAAAGTAAAAACTATGTTAAGGGTATATATAGTGACTTTTATCTATGTTATTAGACTTAGTATCTTAACTTGACCCTTGTTAGACTTGGGAATATGCTTACACAGCCTATGTAGTGACTATCAAGTATGCTCTTCTATCTCTATTTTATTGTGTTTCATATCATGATTTCAGTAAATAATCATCCAATTTTCAAACCTTCATTAAAGACAAGAAGGCACTGATACTATCTCTATTTTATTATTGCTTAGATCATTATTTTAATAGGATGTCTAGCATTTACTACAATGCTTGAAGTTGAGAAAATGTATTTCACTAGCTTGTCTCTAGGCAAATATTTATATTCAAGCATAAAATATAGTTAAGTGCAAGATAATAGGTGTGAATAAAGGTCATAATAGTAAATTATTCATGCTTGATCAATGAAGATATATTTAATAAGACATATTTTTTACTTAGGAAAAGTAATGAGTGTTAATGAAACTTTGATGATACATGATTAAACATATTGAAAGTCAAGTTTCCCATATTTGGAATTAAGACCAAAATATGGTTGAAGTGTAGTGACTTGTAGTAGGTAAATGTAGCTAACTAGGATTTAATAGTTTATAACTATTGTATCATGGATATATATTATTGTGAGTAGTTACTAGGTTAGCCCCATAATTCATTAAATCCAATAATAAGAATGGAAATGTCAAGTTGCTTCAAGGACCTATATGTTGCATTATGTCCATGTTAGATTGGTTTTGGTATCTTCAGTTGCACTTAAAATTATATATTGTTGCGAGTAGTTACTAATTTAGCCACATCATTCATTAAATCCAAGAGTAGAAATTGAAATGTCAAGTTTTTTCAAGGACCTACATGTTGCATTATGTCCATGTCAGATTGGCTTTGGTAAGTTTAGTTGAAATTAAAACCTTACTCTTCTAAGTGTATTTTAATAGATTAAATATGATTCTTCAATAAATTAAGGGAAGTAATTGCTCAGAGGTTTAGTAAATAACAAGTGTGTTTTGATTAAAATTCAATATGATAATGGTAACCTTAAATCTAACTATTGGGTTTTTAAACTAACCCTAGGCATTGTGCAAGATCTATTAACTAGAGAAACTGTCCATGCTTTGTAATATGAGCATTCTTACTTGAAACTATCAAGCAAAATACATGGTACTAGGAAACTTTGCCTAGATAGATTTTTTTCAAAACTTGTAAATGTTTTATAAGCTCCAATAATTTCATTGTAAATCTCATCAAAACTATAATAGTATACTAGAATATTTATATTATAAGACAATCATTAATATCAATATCCCAACCACATTTATTAGTGAGAATAGGCATTATCAATTTGCACTCACCAACCAAAAGACTTGTATTGCTTTGGAATTTAGATTTGTTTTGCTTGGGATAATTATAGTTTATTTCATTCACAAAAATTTGTGTTTCACTTATAATGAATTGTATAAAGCACACAATCACTTATCTCTCCATTTAATACAAAAACATCTATCAATAATGGTTAATTTAAAAAAATTCTTAGTGAATGGAACAATCACTTATAATTCTCTCATAATTTTCACCTCTCTCCAAACATCCTAAATGGCATAATAAAAATGGAAAATTTACAATTTTTTTCGGTTAGCTTGCATGATTATACCACTTGTAGCTTACCCATTAAATGGAAATGTAGGTGTTGGTTAGGCTCTTTCTGTGTAATTGATATTATGGTTGTTTTTATTTATTATGTTCGGATGTTTCCATGATAGTAGAATTATGGAATATTTAGATGCCTCTACATCAACTAATTTTTCATTGAATGTATAAGTATGCCATTCCATATATTTTATTTTATTCCTTTCTTTCTTCATAATATATATTACCACTAACTATTAGATTTTAATATTTTAATGGTAATAGATTATACTTATGTAGGTGACTCTATATAAGAACTTAATTTGTTTCCAATTTTTTGTGTGGTGAATCTTCTATAGCTTGGACCTATAGACTTTAAGGAGAAGTAGTTATCAATTAAATTTTCTGAAGCAGTTGGTTGGATGGGGTGTTTGGAAAATTCCTATGGTAAGGTGTACTTTTATATGGTGTCTTTGTGAATTTCTATTAGTATCAATTTTATTTTTTTCATGTTGTTAAATCACCATGGTATATATATATTTTAGAAACTTAATTCTTATACATTATGCATCAACACAATTTCATTGTGTAGTTAAATAGGAATAAAGTAAATGATCTGACACCAAAATACAAACTTGATCTTTCAAGCTTCCCTATCTAATGTTATTATTTTATGTTTTCAATAAAGACGTGATATTATCTATTATGGTAGTCAAGGAATGAAACCTTTTAATTTTTTTCCAATATCCTCAACATCTATGAGAGGTGCATATATATGATCCCTTAAATTTATTTTTTCATTGTTTTACATTTTTGCTTTTGACTTCCTTAATTTAAAAATATGTTAGGAACTTCACACCATGAAGGATTATCTATTACCAAGGTTTCAAGTATCTTGTATAACACCCTCGTTTCCTTCAAACATTGATACTAGTAATTCATTTAATATACCTATTTATATATTATTAAATGATTTTGGATATAACATTCCAATAAAATATAAGAACTAATACTAGTAAATGGTGCATGATGAGATAAATATGATTTAATTTTATAGGATGCAATAGTATTGATAATTATTTGATGGATTAAATTCAAAATATTTCATATCACATTTTCATTATAAATTCTAACAAATAAAGTGGGGATGCATAAGGAAGGATGGATAGTTCAGTTGTTTTAAGGTACAATATTCAAGACATTATCAAAAGTGAGCACTTGTATCAGTATTTTCTCTAGGAGCTAAAAAAATATCCTCTATTTTTGGTTATTTTATTACAATAATTTTAAAACTTGTATTATTTTATTTTCATTTAATTTTTTTCAACTCCTAAGTTGAATGCCTTTTTCAGGTGAAGGTGTGTCCCAAGTCTAGGGAAGATTAGTTGGTAGTGTTGATCAGAAAAGTTCAAAAGCCATAAGTGAAATCACTTTTGAAGGTGGGGAGCCTTCTTCAACTAAGAAGGGGGTTATTTTTCTAAATATAAATGGATAAATGGAACACCTGCTAATTCCCATTCAGTAAACTTAGAATAAAGTGGAGCCTATGATTCTATTTTATAATAAGGTCATAGCTAGAGAACTAATGAAGTGATAGGAGTATTCTACTAGGGGGAAGAGAAAAACATAGAAGCCAAATAGTGAAACTCAAATTCAATATAGTTATGTTATTGATGTGTAATGGTGGTGATAAAGGTTATATTTTTATTATGTATTTTTTAATCTCAATATTCAAACTAGTTTTGAAACTGCTTTTGAATTTATGCAATATGTACAAGGCAAATGTTTTTTTTTGAAAGGCCTAGTTACTAGGGTCCCTTTTCAAATTAAAGTTATTATTAGCCTCCAAATGTGTTCTCATTTTCATGAATTTAGTGATTTTTTTTAAAGTTTAGAGAACTCGATGACAGTAAAATTCTTTATGCCTAAAAGGTTATTCAATTTGTCTTAACTCTTGGAATAGGCACACTATAGAGACTGATGTCAATAATTTTTTAATTACTTGGCATGAAAACAAAGTCATTGAAAGTAACCTTACTAGTGTTATTAATCCTTATTACAATTAATTACGTAGTGATATGTGAATGATAAAAATTAGTCACAATATTCTTCCATTTTTTGAAATTAAAAGAAGCTATTAATTTAAAATGACATTTTGGCAAGCTATCATATATTAAGTTTTTTAGGATGAAGTAATTTTTCTCCCACTGTATGATGTCTCTATATCTATATTTTCCTTCTAGTTTTACAAATTAAAATTACTATTGTCAGGATTAACTTCAATGACAATCAAAATACCTCATTTCACTAAATTTGTAATGTAATATGCTATGAAATCAAATTGAATTTCCTAATCTACTAAGGTGATCTATTTTATTGTCAAAATCTAAATGGATTAATATGGTGTATTATTTTTCAAGGAGTAGTAGCATCCTTGCACATGGTTCACTATTTCCATTTGGATGGATTTCCTAAGGGATTCATTAGGTTTGTTAAAGGGAAGGGATATGAAATTAGAGACTTCCTTATAATGTATCTTGGTGTAAATCATATTAGGTATCACAATAATAAATAAAATGTGCTCTAAACCTCTTGATAAAGTATTTTTCATTCCTCTTAATCAACAAATTTTTTTCTCTACGTCTCTTAGTTTCAAAGGAGGGGAAAATAGTATTCCAATTTCCAAAAAAATAAGGTATGGTTCCTCTTCAGATGGAACTCGATGGAAAAGATGCTTGTATTATACTTGAGGATGTTGTTATTGACCTAATTACAACCAATGTCCCCTTTTTTAGTGGACATCTATAGATTTGATGATTAGCCTATTGTGTGACCCTCGTAGGTTGAGAGGACGGATAGGGGATCATGATGGAGATTGGCTTAGCTTTAATTAGCAAAATTCTTACAGTTGGCTTTCATTCAGGCTCTTTCAAACACATTTGGCCTGAGCTCCTATTATTTAAGGATATTTGACATGTAGTGGAGTGCCCTTATTTTGGTATGGTCATGTGCAAAATCACTCCCTGATTCACCAGCTTCAGACGGATCGAGGATCTGACATATATTAAGGGAGATATTAATATTTGATTGATTTAATCAAATATTAATTATTTGGTCTAATTGTAATTTAAAAACCCTAATTCTAATTTAAGAAAACCCTAATTAGGGCAAGCATATCTTTTTGAGGGTATAAGGGATTATCATGGAGGCCATTATTGATTATGCATTGATTATTGATTTTTGATATTGAAGAATTCTTCTGTGAAGACTAAGCCAAGGGTTCCAGGATTCCATCTGAATTGGAGAACATCCACTCTTCAGTGTTGCAATTCAGAGGCTATGAAATATCAGCTGATCTATTGCCAAATTGAGAGATAGCTTCATACAAAATTTATCACAGAGGTTTATAGATTTGAGAGGTATCTTCATACAAAAGTTATCACAGAGCTTTCTAGGTGTTTATTTTATTAGGTTTTTGCTTCAATAAGTTATACAAATATAGATATTCTATATTAGAATCGTATATCTTGAGATTAGGTTATTCAGCTATCAGGGTGTGTTATATTATATTGGTAGCTATACAAAGTATGTACAAATCTATACAGATCCATGTAAATATCAACATCGACAGTTAGAGATCCCCAGTGACCAACATCGGCTGACTGAAGACCGACATCGATAGAGAAGGACCCACTGTGACCGACATCGGTAGTATATCGATAAACGACGGTGACTGTGTGTTTGACACAGCAGGCCGAGATGTCCAGATTCAAGCTTAATTACTAGATTTGCAAAAAGACAAGGGTTTTAAGACTATATTTTGATATTCTTTTATATGAATAAGAGAGGACTATAATTGTAATCATCTAAACAAGTGATAAGATCTTTGATTTGCTATTGAGAGATTATATTGTGGTTAATTTATTTATTTGAAGATATTTTGCAAAAATCGCAATTTGTTTTTATTTCATACAAAATTTTAGAATAATCAAAAAAGCAATTCAGAGCTTTTGTCTATATATATATTCCCTATTTGAAGGGGATATTCCTTGTTGGGTAGTTTGGGTAGAGATTGGACATTGAATCAGTTAGTAAATCATGATCATGTGGGACACTCTTATGACAATGAATGAGGAGTGGGAGTTAGTACCACCTTGAGTTTGGGATATGTTATCTTTTGATCACTTTGTTAAGCTGAGGAGAGAGCACTATAGATCAGTTAGACAGGGCAACAACATGTCCCATAATTATTATGAGCTAGGAGATAGTGAAGATGAGGATGAGTCTGATGCTTGCACTCAGACTGTAGAGGTGTACTCAGAGGTTAGTACACTGAGTGTTGATGATCTCTCAATTATGATAGAGATTGTAGAAGAGTCTCAGGATCTAATTATCACAGATGACACCTAGGAGAATGCAGTGGATAGTTTTGAGGACTTAGTTTCACCTATAATTTCTTTCAATACAGAAGAGTTAGTCAATGATGCTACAACTTTTGATACTCTAGATGTTGATATGAGCTATGGATTTGATTCATAGAGTATGTATGGTAATATTACAGTGGTCAGTGATTCTGAGTCTATTCTTTTGGACCATGCATCAGAGGAGGATTGTAGGAGACAATCTAGCCAATGCCACCATGTGTCTAGTCAACTGAGAGTTAGTGAGTGAGACATTGCTACTGCTTGCAAGAATTTTGATGTTGCTCATCAGTTGTTAGCAATTTATGGATTGGGTTCTCCTACTAGCATTGAGTAGGGAGGCAGTTATTTGTCCTTGATAGAGATCTACTCTTTATGGGAGGCTATCTAGATTTTGAGACAGGATTATATACAGTTGGTAGCCAATAGAGATTATCTTGTGGAGTGGGACAACACAGTGTATGATGCATTATTAGTCAAGGAAGATAAGGTGAGTGAGCTTACTCAATAGCTTGAGGTGACTTCTGAGATTCTTGAGAGTACATAGTTGGCTTATGAGGAGTCACAGTTTCATTTGGTTGAGGTGACTATGGAGTTGGAGCATTTGTGGTCTTCACCAGCGTCAGACCCAGTCCATTTGTATATTGAGATGGTTGGTGGTGAGTACATTCCTATAGTGGTTGCTAAGGAACATGTTTTTGGAGCTGACACACATGTTTAGGATTTGGGAGTACTTGGTCCTGATGAGTTTGGGATACCAGTGGAGTTGAGTCTCCAGATTGATTCTTCTCACACAAATGGCAGTGTGGTATAGTTGGTCATGCCACCTTTATAGAGGGATCAATTATGGGATGGATTGGCACCATCTTTTGTAGATGGCATATGTAGTTGCAAGTTACACAGTCTACAATATTGACACATCTAGGGCAATTGTGATTTTAGAGATAGGTTGAGTTGCATTCACCCATTTCATTTTAGATTTCTCTTGGTTATATTTTTGAGGATATTGCAAGAGCTTGTGTTGCTTATCATTAGTGTAGATCATGACTACATTTGGGATCTAGGTGGATCGAGTGGTTCATTATTTCGAGATTACTTGGGGACAAGCAATTTTAGGAGGGGTGGATTGTCATGTCCCCTTTTTTAGTGGACATCAACAGATTTGATGATTAGCCTATTGTGTGACCCTCGTAGGTTGAGAGGACGGATAGGGGGTCATGATGGAGATTGGCTTGGCTTTGATTAGCAAAATTCCTATAGTTGGCTTTCATTCAGGCTCTTTTAAACACATTTGGCCTGAGCTCCTATTATTTAGGGATATTTGACATGCAGCAGAGCACCCTTATTTTGGTATGGTCATGTGTAGAATCACTCCCTAATTCACCAGCTTTAGACGGATTAAGGATCTAACATATATTAAGGGAGATATTAATATTTGATTGATTTAATCAAATATTAATTATTTGGTCTAATTATAATTTAGAAACCCTAATTTTAATTTAAGAAAACCCTAATTAGGGCAAGCATATCTTTTTGAGGGTATAAGGGTTTCTAATGGAGGCCATTATTGATTATGCATTAATTATTGATTTTTGATATTGAAGAATTCTTTTGTGAAGACTGAGCCAAGGGTTCCAGTATTCCATCTACATTGGAGAACATCCACTCTTCAATGTGTGCGATTCAGAGGCTGTGAAATATCAGCTGATCTATTGCCAAATTGAGTGATAGCTTCATACAGAAGTTATCACAAAGGTTTATAGATTTGAGAGGTAAATTCATACAGAAGTTGTCACAGAGCTTTCCAGGTGTTTATTTTATTAGGTTTTTGCTTCAATAATTTATACAAATATAGATCTTCTGTATTAGAATCGTATATCTTGCGATCAGGTTGTTTAACTATTAGGGTGTGTTATATTATATTGGTGGCTATACAAAGTCTATATAGATCCGTACAAATCCATGCAGCTATCAACATCGGCAGTTAGAGATCCCCAGTGATTGACATCAGTCGACTGAAGACCGACGTCAGCAGAGAAGGACCCATAGTGACCGACATCGGTAGTATATCAATCGATGACGACGACTGTGTGTTCAACACAGTAGGCTAAGATGTCCAGATTCAAGCTTAATTACCAGATTTACAAAAAGACAAGGGTTTTAAGACTGTATTTTGATATTCTTTTATATGCATAAGAGAGGACTGTAATTGTAATCATCTGAACAAGTGATAAGATCTTTGATTTGCTATTGAGAGATTATATTGTGGTTGATTTATTTATTTGAAGATATTTTGAAAAAATCACAATTTGTTCTTATTTCATACAAAATTTTAGAATAATCAGAAAAGCAATTTAGAGATTTTGTCTATATATATTCCTTATTTGAAGGGGATATTACATGACCTAATTGCAACCAATGTTGTAAAAAGAGGGTTTTCATATAAGTATCTCTTTTTATTCATTAATTTTCATTATGATCAAGAATAATTAATTTGGAATTACATTTACATCATATCTCTTCTTGTTCATAGTGGTCAGAGGTGTACTTTTTGAAAGTAATTATTATGATGGAATCACTAGTCGATGCCCTTGTACATAAGGTGAATTATAATTTTGATAAATAACTATTTTCCCACTAGAATAAAGATATGATATCACCCCTATTAACACAAAATCCTCTACTAAGTTCATCTAAGGTTTTGGTTATGGGCTCCAAACAAAAAATATCCAAATTTTGCTCGGTTCAATCTCCTCTCTTTCACACTTAATTTGGATCCATGATCAAAAAGATAATTTAGGGATATATTTTGATCTGGTAAATTATATATTATCATTTTTAGTTGAGTTACTTTTTATATTCCAAATTTTCACCCTATAGAATTCAAGTATACATTTTCAAATTTGGGATAACATGGAATTATCTTTACACATAGATAAGCTACTAAAAGAGATAGATCTCTATATTTTAAAGGGTTATCTCCCTTGATCTATCTTTTAGGCTCACACACTACACTAGACTAATCAATATTGAGGGTGAAAAGAGAAGAAGGAAACATAAAATAAACCTATAATAATGAAGGTGATATACCAAAGATAACTCCACAAACATACTTGCATTGGTACTAAGAAAGAAGATTGCTAAAACTAATCTCAACTTAGTGTTCGTATATCATAAGTTTTTCTACATGAAGGAAAATTGTTATGCATATCTAGACATGGTTAAAAAGGAGGCCTGATCTTAGAAACTTAAAATCTCTCACACACTATAAAAACACCTTAACAAATAGTTACACTTTATGAGACATGTTATAATAAATGCTACTACTCACATAATTCATACGAGAGTAAAATAGAAGCAAGGAGAAGACATTCATCACTTGCCATTTAAATAAACTACTTTACATACTTAGGAAATATTTTTAGAGATAAAATCAACTTTATAACTTTATTCAAAGGTAAAATAAGATGTTAAAACTATCAAGGCTTTTCCATACTAATTTTGGATTTTTTATAATGTCAAAATGGCTTAAATATATAGAGCATAGGAGAGGAGAGAGGAGTAAAGTTAAACAATCATAAGGCCAAATTTTAAGGCTTAATATATAATTAAAATTAAATAAAAGAGAGTTAAGTAAAAGGTCATGAGGTCCTTTTAAACTAGTTGCCATCAGATATACATCACTCTTGAAGTTGGCATAGAGACCTTTCATGTTCTTCTTGAAATTGGCTTTCTCAATGAGGAGTATACTTGAATATCTAAAACTAAAATATAAGTATTTGACATATATACTCTGACCTAAGAACGTGGAGACATGATTTGTGACATTCATATACATTCCTCAACTAATGACTTTTTCTCTACCAATTGTCACATACCTTCTTGCAGTCATTCACTAACCTTCTAGGTATGTCTTCACACTTGTCACTTAAGTGACCTACACAAACTCAATAAAATTCATTGTAGTGGTATTAGAAAACTCACAAAGGCCTCTTTTTCCTCTATTCTATTAGGTAGACCTCAAAATAACTCAACATCACACTTCTCACTTCTAATTTTGATAGTTACACTCTTTCTCACTGTCTTGTTCAAGACTGACTATAATGAGAAAACTAACATAAGGGTTTTAATGCATAACCAAGGTGAAAATTTGGCATGATAAGTTATAAAAAGTCTCCACACACCTTAAACAATAGCCTTCACCTATAAATTCCCTTCTATACTTGTAAATCACCTCAAAATCTACATAAAACATAGTATTAGGCCTATCTATACAAGAGATGGTATAGAACAACTAAGTGGTGAGGATCCTAAGAAAGTGCCAAATATGTCAAATTTAGTTTCAAGTTCAATTTATATATTTTGGATTTATATCCCTTCAATTATTATTCATCAAGTTCTTGAGAGGGTTTTAAGTTCTTAGTGATGATTCATAAAGGTTAGATGCTTAACCTTCAAACCAATTCTACTGAGTTTAAGTTTAGGACCCCCATCAACTATCCATAACTATTTGATGCACCATGTACACTATCCATACAAATATGAGAAAAAGAATTTGGCTCTTGAGTTCTTACTATGTATTATGGACACCCTTGAGAGAAAAATAGGCCAAAATACATAGTTCTAGGTTGATTTATGAAAACCACTAGGTCTAATAAATATTATAGACTCTAATGAATTTTATTAACTTTATTTAAAGATCATATGGTAATATTAATGGAGTTATTCACCATGAGGATTCATGTTTAGGTAAAAGGCCTAGTAGGCCTAGACTATGTTTCTATGTGTATGGCCACTTTTGAGTGGTTTTAATGATTTTAGGTACTCTTAAATATCTTTTCACATTAAATATAACCTTAGAAATCATCCCAAAATGCTTCCAAGAGTCTTCATTTCATCATCTTTACCATTCATGCATACTAGGTCTGTAGATGGCATTGATTATGGAGTGCCTCTGCTCTGAGACAAAATAGAGGACATTTCCCCTATGAGTTTGAATTTAAGTTGGAGGGAGTTTTTAGGTCATGATGACCTTTTATACAAAGTATCAAAACTAGATAATACCTCAATATTCCTCTACACTCAAAATCTCAAGACTAATTTCTTGAAACATGACCATGTGCAGTGTTTTAGCTGGCTAAGTATGAGGTTCAAAACCCATTCTTTGCTCTGTCTCCTTACATATAAGAATCACATGAAATTTTTTTATCATTATTTTGATAGTGAATTATTACGTGATCATCCACCTCACAACTCTTTCTACGAATCAAATTTCATCTTCCATTAGGTTGGGTTAGTCTATGTACTACATCCAAACTATAGGTGTTCATTAAAAAATATAATGGAATCCTATAGGTGGATATATGTCTTTGAGCACTATGTTTTCACTCTCAATTTCCTCTTAAGGTCACTGATGTCATCTCACACTTTAATAATCTCATCTCTACTTTGAGACCATACGATCATTCCACTATCAATGTACTAAGTGTCATTTGCACTACTCAAGGTTCAATTGGTCTAATTATACTATATATTCTAAGTGTTTTCATTGGAAATTTGATTGGGTTGAAACCCCATGCAACCGTCAATCTCTCTTGACCTAAAAACTTCCTCTCATGTTCATATGATACCTATAGGTATAAAATACAAAGAGGAAATCATTAGACTTACATAGACTTCATGGACCTTTATAAATAGAAAAACATTTTATAGAGTAGAAATTTTCTTTGGATAAATTAAGGTAAATGTTCCCATTTGTAACTTTTCCTCAAAATGACACCTATCCACCTATATTTGACTATATGTCATGATCTCAACACTTATACTATGATCTTATCTTGATTAATGGATTGATTTTGAGATACCAAAATGGATTAAAATATTTACAAGCATGTTTTGATCTCTCTTTTGGGTTTGAACATAAATGGTTTTCATGTACCAACCTATAGGTGCCTATGTAGGGTTACTCTACTAATGTGTTCTTGAATATGATTCTCATAACTAACCTCCATTCCTATTGTTATCATTTTATTGTCTCTTCAAAAACTTGAAACTTTTTTTCTCTAAAAATATGACTATTCAAAGCTTATTTTCAACTGGTTATAGGTGACAATCATAAGAAGGTCTTATTGTGTATGTAAGTTAAATCTTCAACTCCACTTGGTTCACACATGTTTTGAGATTTCATATCCATTGGTCCATTGAACTCTATTTATACCATCACCATGTTCTGAGGGGGTTGAAAACCAATGTATTACCTTAACCTAGAGATACTCATAGAAGATCATAACATTGTAACTACCAAAACATGTTCTACAGACCATTAGTGTTCACTCCTAACACAAGAGAGATAATTTTGCCTATTATTTAATATCCACATGTGGCAATGAGAGTAAATCCAACATGAAAATCAAGAACATGATCTACCAACCTATATACATCACTTGGTTCACATAGATCAATGCAAATAAATGAGAAAATTGAATCCATTAGGAATGCACAAGTAGTTTATAGACACTGACAGTCTTAGTGATTGTTCATATAGTATATACCATCAAAATTGAAAATACTTCCATGTAAAGGAAGTACATAGGGATAAACTAGTTTTACTCAATTTTGGACCTTTTAAAGCTTATTGGACCTAAAAATAACCTATGGGGATCTCAACAAACCCTCTTAAATCCTTCACACATGAAAAATGTGTCATTCAATCTATACAACTATTTGAAACTACCTTTTTTCAGTTGATCTCCTTTTTTATATGTTAAACCTACAACTTCTTAGTTTTAAAACTATCCTCTAACATTATTTGACATATGGTATGTTATAGTACATCTTGAAACATTTATGTTTTGATAAGAAACTATACAACTCATTTTGATGACCAAAAGGTGGCATAAAATTACTTAAGACAAACTAGACAAATATGGCAAGGTTAAAACATGTTATGTGATCACTTTCAAACCTATAAGGACCCTATCACAAATTTTAAAATTTAGGGGGGTTGACTAAATTTTACCTATGGTGAAATTTGGTCAACATTTTGGTGATTTTCTAGGGGTAGCATACCTACTATGTTAAGGACCAATTGTCTTATCCTTTCTTTAGGTAATGGAGTCACCCATACACTATAATTGACATTTATATGCCTCTAAATAGAATCAAGATTCACACCAAACACAATATTAAAAAACACATAAATCGAGACACAAAAACACACTCGTGTTCTCATAAATACTTAGGGAAGACACATAAACAACTCAAAGGAAAACACACACCTAGGTTGTTTCTTGCTCTATAGAGACACCAACCTCTTCCTTATGTTTATTAGGTGCATGGTTTACCTCATCATCAGGTTTATAATTATTTTGAAAATTTACAGACCTACTTACCTCATCAAATTCCTACAATATGGCATTGAATTGTTGCCACGTGTCATCTAGTTCATTTTGAGGTTCATGCTCAAGAGTGTTCTCTCATTTAGTACATAGAAATTAATGCTCGCTAAGACTATCATACTTTTCCATGACTAGGAAACTAACATCATCCTTTATGTGTAATAAATAGTTTCCCCATGAAACTTATTCTAGAGTGTTATCTGAATATACCTCAAGAGCCCCATCATATTCTTCATGGAGAATGTTTGTACAAAGACCAACTTCTTCAAATACCTATTTCTCAGCTCCCCATTCATCAAGGTACAATTTAGATATGACATCAAGAAGTGTTAGAGGTTATTCATCACTAACATTTAAATTCATGTTAGAGGTATAAGGCACATATGGTTCTACATGAAAACTAGAGAGGTTTAGATTTGATTGACACCTTTGCACCATACCTAGTCCTAAAACCCATATAGGACCAATATGAATTCAAATAACTTCCAATCTTAGTAGCAAACTCTCTTGACAAATAAAGTGCAAATGAGGTGGAAAATACACAACCACAATGTTTTAGAAAATGGTGAAAGTAGGACAAGCATGGAGAATAAGTTGTAAGCCTTTGATTATGCTAATGGTCTTGGCAGCTAGCCCATCTAATTATAGAATTCATTTGGCATGGGGCTCATAATTCAAGTCCAATTTTTTAGTTACTTGCTTGGGTATGAAAAAAGCACTAACTTTATTATAAATTATAAAATTTTGTACCAAAGCATCTCTAATGATGATAGATAGATAGAATGGAAGAGTTTTTTCTACCTTTTTAATGTTGTTTTACTATCCTTCACTAGGCTACTTAGTTGTCAAATTGAGTTTGGACATCTCCTCTTGGATCAAGTCTACTTGTCTAGGTATTACTAATGCATCCCACATTGACACATTCACATGAACCTTCTTCATCTACTCTACGATGTCAATAAAAGGGCCACTAACCTTAGCTTGTACACTAGTAGGAATAGTACTCCCTATACCTTGATAATTTTGAGGTATCAAAGCATTATTAGCATTTTTAATTATTTGATCAAATTATGCATTTATAAATTTATTAGACATACTTACCTTTTGTTATGTTTAAACATTTATTGATGAAGAATTAACATCCCCTTGAACCTCTTCAATTTATTTTATATTCTCCCTTGTGTTTGTAGCTATAGGACTTGAATCCTTACTTTACTTCCCTTGGTAATTCATAACACATGAGTCATATTTCTACCAATTGACTAAGGTAGACCCCACTTGAGCAATCTTCCCATTATTCTCTCCTCCATTAGGAACCTCATCAAGAGTCATGGCTAACATTGTTCCTAATTTTGGCATGAAGGCTTGATTGAAGGACTCATTGGCATATGTATATGGATTAGAGGTTGATCCCATGAATGCTAACCATCATTCACTTAGATAAGGTAATTTGCAGCTGGCACTAATTTTCTTGAGGTGGAAAGAGTATTGGGATTATAACCATTATAGGATTTTGATTTAATTAGTTGTCCTTAACCTTGAGGGGGACCTTGAAAGGGTGGTCTATTGCTTTGGTAGTTAGGGTAGGACTAATTATGTTGCTAGTGACTTTTTAAAGGCCTCTTTACTACTGTATGATCCTTTTGATACCGAAGATCACTTTCTCCATAGCTCTAATTATTTTTGCCTCATTAAACTTACTTGGTTGACTAGGGGTAATAGACTTTTATTTAGGTGAAGGAATTGGAGAAAAATTAGGTGTATGGGTTTGAAAATAAATTAAAAGAGGCATAGGAGGTATTGATGCAATATTCCTAGCCTAAATAAAATAATTCGCTACCCTTATGTCCAATTCATAGGTATTAGGCAATGTGATCCCTCCCATAGATTGTATCATCATAGCAATATCAATATCAAAATGCTTTAAGATAGTAAAGTAAACAATGGTGAGTTGTGGGTCTTACCAAGATTGGGATCCTATCTCATGTCTTAAAAAATCTTGTGTTGAAGTCTTGAATAACTTCTTGAGGTGCTCCCCTTATGTTTGTTAATTTCTTAGTTAATGACAATTTGTCACTCTTATCCTCAAATCTTCTCCTTCATGCATCTCCTAACTCATCCTATGTGGTGATTTATTTAGGGGCCAATGTACTATACTAGTCAGTAGATTTCCCTTTGAAAGAGATATCCAATAATCTGATTGATATGTTATCCTTAATGGTGTGATGTATGTTTCAAAAGTTATCAATATTTATAATATTGTCAATAGGGGTAATGACAATTTCATGAGTGTATGAGGGAACACTTTTGAGGGAAAATATGGGGATGTCATCACAATGGTCAAGTCTTAAAGGACTATATCCATTGAAAGCAACAAAAGGTAAGTTTATTGCCATGGAAGCTTTAGGACTTTTCAAGAATGGGCCAAACAAGAACTTTATTATAGGCTTGTGAGCAAGGTATGACTTTTTTAGATAAGGATGGGTGTTACCAAATCTATTTTCTTTGTATCAATAATGAGAAATATCTTATAATTCAAAAGGGATTCCTTTGGTAAGATACCTTGTGTTTACCTTAGGCATGAAATAGTAAACTAGTCTACAACCAATATTCAAATGTTGGAGTTACCAGATACTACAGGAAGTGAAATGTTATAGCCTCCTTATTGTCAAAGCCATCATCCACCTTGAACAACTTTATTGGACTTCATATCCCTCTAGGAGTGCTACAAATATTAATGCCCAAATTTTCACCCTAGATAAGTCAAGTAGACCTTCTCAAATTTGGGATAACATGGAACTATCTCTGCACATAGACGCGCTACTACAAGAAATAGATCTCTAGATTTGAAAGAGCTAGCTCCCTTGATATATCTTTTATTGTCACACACTACACTAGAATAATCACTATTGGGTGTGAAAAGGGAAGAATGAAACATAAAATCAACTTATACTAATGAATGTGATACACCAAAGATAACTCCATAAATATACTTGCATTGGTACTAAGAAAGAAGATTTCTAAAACTTACCTCAAATCAATGTTATTTTAGAATAAGTGTTTCTACATGGAGGAATATTTTTATGCATATGTAGATGTGGGTGAAAATGAGGTCTGATTTTAGACATTGTTAATCTCTCTCAGACTTAAAATAAACCTTAATAAATAGTTACACTTCATGAGACTTGTTATAAGCAATTCTATTACTCACACAATGCATATAAGAGAAAAATACAAGAAGGGATAATATATGCATCACTTGTCATAAAAATACACTAATTGAAATACTTTATAACTCTATTCAAAGGGAAAAAAATATGTCAAAACTAGCAAGGATTTACCATACCAATTGTGGTTTTTTTATAATGCCAAAATGGCTTGAATATATAGAGCATAAGAGAGGAGAGAGAAAGAGTTAAGTTGAATAGTCATAAGGCCAATTTTCAAGGCTTTAAATATAGTTATAATGAAAGAAAAGAGAGTTATAGAATAGGTCATGAGGTCATCTTGGATATGTCTCCATAAAAAATGCATCATTCTCCTGAATTTAGCATAGAGACCTTTCATGTCCTTGAAACTACCTTTCTCAATGAGGAGTGTATTTGAATATCTAAAACTTACATAGAAGTATTTGAAAAATATAATTTGACCTAGGAAGGTTAATATATGATATATTAAATTCATATACATTCCTCAATTGATGACCTTCTCCATGCTAATTTCCACTTACCTTCTTGTAGTCACTCACTAGCCTTCTTGGCTTATCTTCACACTTGTCACTTAAGTGACATACACACACTCAAGGATATTTATTTCAGATTTGTTAGACAACTCATCAATACCTATTTATATTATGTCCTATTAGGTATACTTCAAAATATCTAATCATCACACTTCTCACTTCCAATTTTGATAGTTACCCTCTTTTTCACTATCTTATTCAAGACTGTCTACAATGAAAAACCTAATAGAGGGGTTTTCATGCATAACCAAGGTGATAATAAGGTACGAGGATTAAAAAACATCTCCACACACATTTAAAAATAGCCTTCACCTATAAATTCCCTTTTGTACCTATGAAACACCTCAAAATATGTAGAAAACATAGTATTAAACCTATCCATACAAATGATGGTCCAAAACAACTGAGTATTGAGGAGCTTGGGAGAGTTTGAAATAGGTCCAAGTTAGTTTCTAGGTCAATTGATCTCTTTTGGATGCATCTCCCTTCATATCTTCTTCATCAGGTTCTTAAGAGGGTTTTAGGTTATTTAGGTTCTTAGTGATGGTTCATAAAGGTTAGAAATTTAACCTTCAAACCAATTCCATTTATTTCAAGTATAGGCCAACCTTAAACTATCCTTAATTGATTGACTCACCATGTACACTGTTCATACATATATGAGAAAAAGAAGTTGGCTCTCAAGCTCCTACTATGTATTTTGGACACCCCTTAGAGAAAAGTAAGCCAAAATGCCTAATTCTGAGTTGATTTCTATAAAAAAACTAGGTCTAATCAGTTTTATACTCTCTCATGAAGGTTTTCAACTTTATTTTAAGGATAATATGGTCATGCTAATGGAGTTAGGCACCATGATGGTTCATGTCCATATATTTGTCCTAGAATATGTTTCTATGTGTATGGCCACTTCTGAGTGGTTCTAGTGACTGTAGGGACTTTTTAATCTTTGTCAACCATTAATACAAAATTATACATCATATAATAATTATTTAAATAATCTTCATTTCATTTTATTTACCATTCATCCATATTAGGTTTTTAGATGTCCTTGATTATGGAGTGCCCCTGCTTTGAGACAAAATAGAAGAAACTTCCCCTATTATTCTAACCTAAAGGTGACTATGGATAGATTTTTTAGGTCATGGTGAAATTGATTACCAAGTATCAAATCTATATCATACTTTAAATATCCCTCTACACCTAAAACTCTCAAGACCAGCTTCTTGAAACTATGATTGTGTGTAGTGTTTTAGTTGGCTAATTATGAGGTTCAAAATCTGGTCTTTGATTTTTATCCTTACATCTAAAATCACATGAAAATGTGTCATAATCACCATGAGAGTGAATTATTACATAATAATCCACCTTATATCTCTATCCACTAGCCAAATTACATCCTCCATTAGGTTGGCTTAGTCTATGTACTAAGTCCAAATTGTAGGTGCTCATTTAGGAATACAAGGGATTCCTATAGGTGGATAGTCTTTGAGTAATATGTTTTCACTATAAATTTCCTCTTATGGTCACTGAGGTCATCTCACACCTAAATAGGATCATATCTACTTTGAGACCATACACTTATTCTGTTATCAATGCACTAAGTTTCATTTGCAATGCTCAAGATTCAATTGGTCTAATGGTACTATAACTTCTAAGTGTTTTCATTGGAAATTTGACTAGGTTGAAACCCCATTAAATAATTAGTCTCTCTTAACCTATTAAATTAGTCTCATGTTCATATGCTACCTATAGTTCTAGGCTATAAGTAATAAACTATTAGACTTACATAGACTTAATGGACCTTTATAATTAGAAAGACCGTGTATTAAACACAAACCTTCTTCTGAGAAATTAAGGTAAATATTCCCATTTGCAAATTTATTCAAACTGACACCTCTCCACCTATATTTGACTATATGTCATGACCTTACCATTTAAACTATGATCTTAACTTAATCAATGTGTTGGTTTTGAGATACCAAAGTGTATTCAAAAGTTTTCAAACATGTTTTGATCTCTCTTATGGGTTTGAATATGACTGATTTTCATGTAACAACTTGTAGGTGCATGTGCAGGGTTACTTGACTACATTTTTCTTGAATATGATTCTCATAACAAATATCTTATCTACTTAAAAGGTCAATTCCTATTGTTATCATATTGAGGATATCTTAAAAACTTTTAAAATTTCTTGCTCCATCAATATGACTATTCAAAAATTATTTTTAACTAGTTGTGGGTGATAATCATAAGAAGGTATGACTGTGTATGTAAGTTCAATCTTCAACTCCACTTAGTTCACACAATTTTTTATGAATATTTAATTCCTAAAAAATTCCTCTACCATTGATTTGACCACCATGGATCAAATCCAACCATCTATTTAATGCACCACCATTTATTCAAGCATGCACACCCTATACACAAACTATGAACTAAGAATTGATACAATTCCATGATACCAAATTATCTTCAAACATCCATTATCAACCACCATTATTTCAATTATTTGAGATAAGTTAAGAAATACAAAATTAAATAATCTAATAATCATTATCCTTTTATGAATTTAAGCCACATCAACTTTATTTGGAGGCAAATTGATTTCAAGATTGAGGTATATTTGACTTATTTTAGGTATTGTTTTGCATTTGGTCTACTTTCTGAATCATGAGTATTTAGGGAGCTTGGAATTGATATTACAATCATTGTTATTACTTGAATTTTAATTATTATTCCAAATTTTACCTAATACATAATGGAAACCATAGTGGGATTCCTCCTTTGATTTCATTTTTTAAGCTTCTGTTGTGAGTGATAGAGTTTGCAGGATTGATTGGAAGAAGTTATGCTTGAGACATCAAACATTTCATGTTTTGACATTTGTAATAACTAGCATAGCATCACATTATGGATATGTGAGTTCATTATCAGAAATCATGACTTCATCACAAACTGCTATGACATTGTGCCTGACCACCAATCTCAACCATCATAGTCTACCTAACTATTTTGAATTTTAACTATTTAAAATTTATTAAATCTCATTTTATGACACATGAATTCAATTTTACCATCCAAATTTTGATATCTCCATATGTGATTTCATATATACAAGTTTTCTATTTTTGGTGGGAGTGAAATCATGATTATATAATTGCAACATTATCACATATAAATGTGACATTGTGCCTATAAACTACAATTTTGATCTTTTCTGTATTTCCAAATATGACATTGAATATTGAAAATTTCTATCAAATCATTCTGGTTAATAAACTAATCACTTTTATTTTTTAATTAACATTTTGTGTTCAATATATAAATATTTAAAAGTAATCAAAACAGTCATTTTATAATCTATTTTGGCTATTTACTCAAGATAATCATATGTAAACCTTTCTTTTATGGTTGTATTATATGCATAAAACCTATTAGATACTTAAGTTTATTGTTTCATATTTTTGCACCATCTTTTATATTTTCATGAAATTGCATTTTATGAGACACATCTTTGATAAAGTTAACCATGATTTTCTTACTAGACTTGTGATATCATTCTATTATGTTATTTTTATCTATAGGGGTGAACTCACATTTTATAAAACTTGATTTTGATTTTTGAAAGTGTGACTTTACTCACTCAACAGGGACTTCATTTGGGTATATTTTTTTAAATTCAAAGTTTAGGTAGTTTCAACACCATGTTTTTGATTTTATGAGTTTGATTTATTAAGATATGACATTGAATCTCTATTCTACGATTTCATGTTTTGTTTGTTTTTGGATAACTTGGTATCTATAGTGAATTTTCAACTATGTAGCTTCAATCTCAAATGATAGAAACATGACATGGAATATTTGATCTAAAATTTTGTTATGTATAAATTAATGCTTAATTTAATGCTTTTTTTAGGTTTTCCCCCAAAGAGGCCAATCTAAAACTACTAATAATTCATCTTATAGGGTTATAAAATAATTTGGCACTTGAAAAAACCATTTTGATATATTTTATTATCACATCTTAATTAGGGTTAATTAATTAACTTGTTTGTTTGAGTGAATGTCAATTAATCTAACATTTTTTACTACTTTTTTGTTACCTAAGCATGAGAGAATATACATTCTATCCCATTGCACTCATAGTTAGATTATTGGGGATTATAAAATGTCAACAAACCTCCACATATTTATTTTATATGAGAAACATGATGTGTAATTCATCCCTAAACACTTTCCATAGTCTTATGGGGATTATGACATGGAATTCATAACCATGTATAAGACCACACTATGTATCCTATTGAAGTATAAATATTAGGGAATTTTAATAAGAAACTAAGTGTAAGAACCCATACAATATTATGTGAGGTGAGAAAGTAACACTCCAATACTCAGGCATCATATAACAACATACATGGATTTGAGTTCCACATTTTGAAAGGTGTTTAAGGGGATCCATTGGAGATCTTTTAAAACCTATATTAATACCCCTCAACCATAATAAACATATAATGTAGGGGAAATAGTATCCCTAAAGATTAATCATTGGATACTAATGGTGAGAGGTGTTTGGGTGACATCAATCTATGCACCTCTCATCACGAGTCATTTGGTGGGGTGGGTGTCAATTTTCACTCCCATGTCAATCACTAATTATAGGTTTTTGCATTGTTTTTTCATATTTATGTGTTGTTGAGACCAAGATTGTTTATAAACCCTTAAAGAACTACACACAAACCAATTACTTAGTCAAAACTTAAACCCTAGGATAAACATAATCCCTCATCTAATATTCAAAAAAAATCTCATATGATCTTATTCAAAACCTTTTCATCCATCATCATACCTAAAATCTTGCCTTAATCATCATTTTGTTCTTATTTTAGTCTAAAATCTACCACCTTAACCATAGCTTTCATAAAAATCAAGTTAAAACCATACAAGACTTAGACACACCCCTTGATATAGTCTAAAGTTATCTATCATAGTCTCCCTTATATCCAAGTAAAAACATACTTTTAACCCATCCATATCCACCTTGAACAAAATTGTCTTTACCTTGAGCTAGTCCTTGTTGAAATTTACTAAAGGGATCCCTTTTTTGGTCAAATAATTGCCATCCTGTCACTTTAATAGTTTAAATTCAACACTTATTGTCATCTTATTAACAATTGTCACTCTATTGATTTTAACTTAACACCCATTGTTATACTACTTCTCTATTAATTTAAACCTAACAATTGTCATCATTTTTCTATCTTCCCATCATTATGTTAGTTTGAATCTATCACCTGTCAATAATATACCCTATAATTTTCCCAACTTAATCATACTAGCTCAGATATTATTGACATATTTAATCAAAATCACACCCTATCTAAATCCTATTAACCTTTCTCATCAAATTAATCCATCTAAAGGAAAGCTTAATCTGTCATCCACTTATTTAATGCATCCATCCACATGGAACCCTTGACATGTGCATAAAATTTGAATATTGGACAAAAATCAAAATAGATTGATGATATCCTTATGAATTTTATTTGGTAACATTTGGATCAAGAAGAAAATCTAAGTGACATGCATACCCCAAGAGGTGATGAAGACACCCAAAATTATTTCTTGAATAATATCAAGAATAGATCCCAATTTATAAAATATATCTATGATAATCAAGAAGTGATATTATCAAACCTTATTGAGATGGGGGAAAAGTACCACCTAAATTTAACCAAGACCTCTTGAAAACTATTGTCTAAAGTCTTGTACACCATAATACCACTCGTAATCACTCCAAAGGTCAATGACTAATAAACTATGACAAGAAGACAATGATGAACAATAACAAGATGATGAATGACCCTCACCTATAATTATCAATATTTATCAAGTTAAGGTTAATAAATGGAAAACCATTTTAAATAACAAGGCTAAGGAAGACTACAAATAAGCTATGTTAATCTATTTTAACCAAATAACCTAGCAAGTCTATTCCATCACCTCTCAATTAAATTCTAAAACCCATAATCCTCACTCCCTAAGGAATCCTACCAAAACTACCCCATTGCATAGCCATAAAGACCAAAAAAATCTTAAACCTAAGATATCAGACAAATCTAATCCATTTTATTATCCCACATTCTCCCATGAGTGGTAATCTATGAAGGAGGCTCTCCAAAACATCGATACAATAACACATGTCAATAAATACAAGTTTGAGGAATTTTGTTGCTACCCTCTTGATATGGAAATATTTCATGTTCCTTTCCCTCCTCAATTTAAGCTTCCTAAGTTTTAAAAGTATAAAGGAAATGGGGATCTAAGGGAACATATTAATGAATTATTTATTTCATGCCACAAATTCTCTTATATTGATGCCTACATGCTTCGGTTGTTCCCTATAAGTCTTCGTGGATGAACTCTAGAATGATTCCTACAATTACCTAAAGGTTACATCACATCATGAAGATTTGATTACGAAAATTTTGAAACATTTATCTTACAATTACATGCATGATACTACCATGTTATAACTATATCATGCTAATAAAAATAATGGATAAATAATGACATCATTATTTTAATGGTGGCAAAGCCTTGCTAGTTGATTACTTTGATCAATCTTCAAGAAATAACTAGTGACTATCTTCATCAACAATCTCAACCCATAATTGGACTATCAATTTAAATTACATTATACTATCTCATTCAATGATATTTTTAAAAAATGCATCTAGATTATAAATTCCTTAATTGGAAAAGGGGTAATGAAACTATATTCCAAGAATGATCACAATCAAAATAATACCCTTTTTAAAAGACCAAATAGTCCATAAAAATAAGAATGTTATTAGAGATGGTGTAAATGAAACTAAACATGTCCAGACAATCCAAGGTCATGTTTCCTCTTCCAACTCACATTATGAGTCAAACATTAGTATACCTAGTGGAAGACCAAAGACTGCTAAAGGGAGGTGATATTACACAAATCTAAGTGAGCTTGTTCTCTTAAAATCTTATAGGTTCAAACATTATCACTTTCCCAAAAATAAAATCTCTTGATGAAAATAAACCATGTGTATATTTAGTTCAAGGAATATGTTTTTTTCCATTATCATCGTTTCAAGGGGCATGACACTCAAAAATGTATGGAACTATGAAATTATATTCAAGATCTAATTGAGAAGGGTGAAATAGAAGTTGAGGGTGAATAAATACCTTCTAAAAATCAATGACTAGATATTTATCAATAGCATTTCCATAAGCATGACCAAAATCATAAAAATATATTCAAGAAACAAGGTCAATATTCATCATCCAATTGTGGTAACTATCACAATCACCCTACCTATATAATCACCATGTATCCATCATCAAGATTAGGGCCAAGACACTCAAAGAACCTCCATCCCTTTAACATATAGTAATAAATTTCAAAGGGGCATCTTTTGATTATGTTGTTATTAATCATCATGGTACAATTATTTTACTATGGGCACCTCATAAATACCCACCTCAAATGGATCCTCATAAACTTAATGCCTCTAAAAATTCCATGACTGCTCTTGAACAAGATTACAACATCATCTAACAAATTGAAAAGACTCCAACACAAATATCAATAATGGACCTTCTCAAATTGTCATCCATCCATTATGATATCCTTAATAAGATCCTTCATAAGTCAAAAGTCTTTATATACATTTATGAAAACTAGTTCCAAGCCTTCTTGGCCACCTATCATTCTCATAAAAAATAACTTTCAATCCCTGGGACATGCCATGAATTGGCCTTAGTCACAATAACCCCCTCTATATCAAGGTGTTTTTTTCTAATCATAAAATCTTATGGGTAATTATAGATAAAATGTCAGTTATGAATATACATAATACCAATTTAATCAATAAATTTGGGTATTCTATGTCAACACTTGGGCCTCAAATTATTATAATTAAGGCTTATGATGATAATGAGAGACAATCAATAGGAACCATCTACTTTTCTATCATGGTGGGACTTACTATACATCAAACACTTATCCATGTAGTTTACTTTTACTTACCTTATAAAATCCTCTTAGGCCATCTTTGGATCCATGAGATGTGGGTTGTTCCTTCCACTCTCCACCGATACTTGAAATTTCCATACTTAGGGATGGAAGTCACTATTCTAGGTGATCCATAATTCTTCCACAATTCCCAAGAAAAGGAGGGAATTGATCAAATTCCATATTTTTCTACCATTAAAAGTAACCCCTATGATCCTAAGTCTAATAAATATGTCCATGATTATGAATTTCCATCCATTTACTCCAATCCACCCATATCCACTCACATAAAAATCATTTCCAAGGTATGTGGAGAGTATGAATCCCAAACATTCAACATTGGTAGTCTCCCCTTCTCACCTCATAACTATGGATCACCTACCATGAAGGAGGTTAGGCCAATTACCCCTTAGTTTGAATCGATGTCATTTCCAAAGACAAGACTATTTTTAGATAAACAAATTGAAAAATTAGATGATTCTTGGTTAATGAAAGAGGGTTTTGCTGCTTGTTTCTAAGATCCAAAATAATCTAAACAGATTGCATGTGTCAAAATATGAACTGCAAGGGAAAAGGAATTTGTCTTCATAAAAAATTCATATTTTATCCTATAATAGTCATTAAACATTATTTATATCATGTCTTAGGGTATAAATCAATAGATTAATATCAATATGATGTTCTTTTTGACTCCTCTTCATAATTAGGAGAATTCTCACCTAAAGAGGATGTTAAAATAAGATTTGTTCATATAATCTATTAAGACTTGATAGACACAAATATTTTTATAGATGTCTCTATTTGTATAGTTAATTCATATATTAGTCATCAACATGATGGAGTTGATCTAGCTATAAACACTTATCCTATGAATAACCTAAGTGACCCTTTTACAAAAATTATGGGTGAATTCTTTGACATTGAAGTTGACCCTCCTAATACCCTTTATGAGTATCATGTTTCCCATTCTACACTTATTTATGTCATTAATCCATATCATTCACCTTCATTCATCGACATTCACTTTATCACATTCCTCAATATGGATAAATAGGAGCATGAATTGTTGAATCCTTTACATAATAATATATCACATGCCAAATTTATTAGAATCCATGATAATAATCAAACAATCAAGCATAATATGCAAGTAAAATTTGATCCATAAATAACTCAAAGAATAAATAAGTTAAATGATCTACCAAATCATAGTAAATTATGTAAAAAGTCAAGTCAAAATAATAATCAAAGTCAAAAGTCATATTCCTTTGGTGAAACATTCCTTTAGGAACTAGGTGGTAATAAAATTCTAATCAAATCAACAACTCAAAAGGACTCCAAAATTAGTATCAATATGGTTGAGAATATGTCTAGTGCTCAAATAAAAAAGTAGAAAAAATAATAAATATTGGATCTATTAATTACTCATGTCATATGTCACAAATCAAGAACAATGCAACAAGCATCTTTGATGTTTCATGTAATTACTAGTCCTAATCCTTAGTCACCCATAACACCTTTACATTCCATACCATCTCTAAAAATCTAAATCTCTCCAAGAAAAAGTATCCCTATTGAAGGATAAAAAGAGACCTTAGTATAGGTCCATATGAATCCAAATCAAGAGTCAAGAAAGGACATTATGGATCTCTAGGATTAACCTCCTTGAGCAATCAACACTATTAGCATCAACATCTCACACATTCCTAACATGATGAGATGATGTCAAGTTCCCATATTTTTACACATTTTTACATAGTCCTTATAAAAATTTAAAATTTAAAAAAAAAAAAAAATGAAAAAAAAAAAAAGTAAAATCATTCATCCAATGGTGAAAACAAGCTTTTTGGCACCTTGGGAAAGTACCATGATGAAAACCAACTTATAACATCATGTGTAAATAATTCATTATTCAAATGTTCCTCAATACTTTGGGTGAGGTAAATCCACTTTGCCCTTATAATTATATCCTAAAATCCATTTTCAATCATATCTACACCACATTCCTTAACTTTCAGCCATTTTTATCTATCATACCCATCCTCCCATCATCCCTACCTATCTTTATCCATATTATTTTCCATCCTATTGTGTTAATCCTTTCCTCCTCTATTCATATTAATAAGCGAGTACAATATGTCTTGAGACATATTCTAGAAGCATCTTGGCATGTCCTCGAAGCAACATGTGGGAAACTAGACATTTAGTTCCCATATAACGTGGTCCTTAGAAATCTCTAGTCTATTCCTCATTATCTCTAATCCCTTTTTAGTATCACCCAAATCATTTCATCATTGCATTCACCATTTTCCCCTAATTTTTAGGCTCAGTGTTCCATTTACTGATGATTCCCTTTTGCACAGACATTTTCCAAAAAATGCTAAAAATCATAAATTCTCAAAAGACAAAACATAAAAGCTATAAAATCTAAAAATATCCCAATCATCTTGTTTTACGTCTTAATAAAAATCCATATCCCCATCTAAAATCCATATCCTATTCCAAATTTACATCATAACCATCACTTTTCCATTAGTGCCCCATTTCAACCTCATAAGACTTAATCCAACTCATTTCATATCACTCCTCACAATACTACAAGCTTGATTAATGGTCAAATCATAGTCACCCATTTTGTGTAATTCAACCTCTCTATCATATAACAGTAATCATTGTGACCAATTGGATGCTTTTTAGTTTGTCTTCACCTTCACTCTAGTGTATTTGGATCTAGGTCATAGATAATCACTCCTTGTGAAATGGCAAAACCCTAGATTTTCATCTTCAATGTGACCTTAGGGGGGAAATGGGTTAGTGGCCACATGGTGTTGAGCTAACCCTAATGACCCTGATATCAAAAGATGTTTCTTACATAGCCAATACTTTGAAGAGGGCCTTAGGCTAATGTAATTCTCCCATACATGTTGGCTTGTGTGTGAATCATACAATATGTGAAAAAAAAGTACACCACTGACCTAGCTTATAACTTGGAAAATCAAGATTTTGGCTTGTTATTTTAGTATTCCATACCTATAGATGTGTTTTACCTATATTTGGTATGGAAATAGGGAAGCTTTGTTAAATTACATGCTTGATAGAGTAAATTTGATGAGTGTCTTGGTCTCTTTAATCTTTTTCCAGGTGAGGAATGAATGAGGGTTGATCTTGTATTTATATCAATCCCTTTAGATTAATAACTTGCATTAGATAACTTAATTTGACCATTAGGATATGTTTCATTTGTAAATTTTATGACTGTGGGGAATTGGACACTTATGTTAGGAAAGGGACAATAATGTTGATGCTATTATCTAACTTAGACGTTAGTGTCCAAAGAGAAAGAGAGTAGTTATATGTTTATAACTTGTAGAGAAGGAAGATAATTACATTTTAAACATTCTACGTGAAATAGAAGACCTAAGTTATAAACATAAGATTGATTAGACTAAGATATATATGCCAAGGGGTATAAAGATAGAGTATATGCAAGACTTACGAAATCAAAAAAGGTATAATATTGAGAGGAATAACCAAGATCTGATTTTAACAAGTGTATAAGACTAAGGTGATATATAATAACAAAATATCATTTACATTCCCCCCCTTAATCTAATAATTAAATTACTAGTTTAAAGGAAATGAATGTGTACCTAGGTGTGTATACACACCTTGTATTTATGTGTGCCCAATTTGAGTGCTTTTCTAGTGACTAGCATATAACCAAGAACATGTTTTAGTATAAAATTAGTGCATATAATCTTGGTTGAAATTATTTGAAATATATTGAAATTAAAAAATTAAGGTTTAGGCATACACCTATGTGTTGATGTAACTACCTTGCATATTAACAAGTTGATTTACAAAAAGATGTATCATTATAAGGCTATGAAACTAATATTAGGATAAATATAGATAAATATTTAAAGTGAATATATCTAAGGAGATAGAGATATATATTAAGAGGTATATGCCCCCAACTTTGGAGCAAAAGTGGGTTGCCACCATGTAGTTGAGATTAGCTCAACATGTAACCCAATGATAATTATAACCTAGTGTGCTTGGATGATAAATTATAACCTAATAAAATGAAAATATTAAGTGATTTTATCACCTAAATCATACCAAAAAGGTGAACCAAATACTGCATTAGATTGGCTCAATAAAAGTCCATAAAATTTTATAGGATATTAGTATGAAAAAGGTCAATGATATGGTAATAGTTCATATAAGAGTTTTGGAATCTGAAATGGATTTAGATTTTACAATATTAAGCACATGTTTCATATCATATGCATCTTACATATTTCTCATTATAAAATTGTGTATAAAAATAGAAATAATGTATAAAATTATGCCATAACTGTGAGTATGAATCATATAATTGTGTGCTTTGGGCAATTTAGAAAATTGTGTATGTTTGGAGGACATGCTTTAAAATCATGCCACCACTATATATGATTTTTAAAAAAACTAATATAAGTACCAATGTAGAGGAAATGTTTCCAAAACATGCCTTCACTATAAATTAAAGATGTTGCATACTGAATAGGTGCGGAGAAAATGCTTCTAAAGATGCCCTCATTGAATCTAAAAATTGATACATGAACTAGATATTGAATAAGTGTGGAGATAATGCTTCCAAATCATGACCCCACCAAATTTTTAAAATGTGAATGTGTGGAAGCCATTCCTATATGACATACCCCCACTAAATTTACAAACTAATATAGGTACCCAATATTGAATGAGTATGGAAAACATTCTTCTAAATCATGCCCACACTAAAGTGGATAACTATTACAAGTGTGGAGAACATGTCTCTATGACATTCCACCACTAATATTCTCCCCCCCTTGAGGTGAGAGGAAGATAAGAACTAGTAGTTACCTCACCTCAAAAGGATAAGACAACTGTATAATATGTGAATGTAACCATGTAGCATATAGAAGGAAACATGTCTACATAAATGTATCATTGATGTGCATAGAACCAATGTGATAACATTTATGCCTAAGATTCATGATAAATATCATGGAAACATCCAGATAGTGATAGTAAAATCTCAACAAGAAAATAAGAACACACACAAGATCACTCAAAAGTAAGTCAAAATGCAATGGTACAAGGAGACCACAAACAAGAGCCATGTTTAAATGCCACAAAATCAAAGGGACATGACCTAATAAAATGTCCAAAAAAACAATAATGAAATATTCAAACATACATAAAACAAACAATGGCATACTCAAATGTCAATGAAAGCATACATAGGCATGGGGGATACAAGCAAAGGAGTATATTTAAATTCTCAAAAAAGAAAGACAAGAAACTCAAGGAAGTGAATAAATTAAATCATAAGAAACTAACATAAACATGTCATAATAACCCATGGATCTAATGTCTTAGGAAAAGTATGTCAAGTATATAACATATGAAGTACCTGTGTTAGATATAATCATGGAAATTAGGCATGTTTAGGCTTACATAATATATTTACACAAGTGCATAATGTTCATTGGGATTTTTAAAGGATTTATTTCAAGTGTATCAAGGAAGTATACACCTTTTCCCAAATTTCTTGTAATTTTAAATGGTCCCAACTAATTTGATTTGAATAATCATTTTTTGTCCTTTTTTGCATTGGTAGTATTTTGATTTTATTTTAATACCAAGTCACTCACATTAAATTCACAAGGACAAATTTTTTTTATATGCTTGTTTTAAATAATCATAATAAACACATATGTGATCAATAACTTGTGTGCGTTTTGTACTCAACTTCTCTAACTGATGCAATCACTTTTCATGGTATTCATTGTCGTTTATGGTGTCTTTAGAGAAACATGAAAAGATGGTATCTAAAGTTAAATCAGTAAGATGAAATCTATACCATAAACTAAATATTAAGTTGTGGCCTAAGTAGGTTTTCTTACACTAGTTTAGTTTCCTGATAGAGAATATACCATCTATTGGTGCTAAATAGTGTTATACCATTCAATTATTTTACCAAGTATTTTGAGAATGCTTTTATTGATCGTGTCTACCTAGCCATTGACCTATGGGTAATATGGTGTATAAAAGTTCTGGTTAATATTTTATTTAATGTAAAATCATCTTACCATTTTTTTTAAATGATGTTCCATCATAAAAATTATGGTCGAAGGTATGCTAAAACTAGAGATGATATTGATCAATAGAAACCTGCATATGTCATCCCATGTGGTAAACCCAAAGGGAATATATTCCAGCCATTTTTTAAAATATTATATAAATGTAATAATAAATTTATATCCACCAACAAATAGCATATTTACTTTTCTTATTAAGTCAAAGCCCTAATTAGAAAAATGCCATTGTGAAACAATCAGTTGTAACTTATATAATGGTGCATGATTCAAATTATTATATTTTAAGCACTTTAAATATATTTTTTCATGTATTATACATTAATATTATATTTTAGGCCACTAATAACCTTGGAATAATATTTTTTTGAGACATGGCATATCCACTAAAAAACTCACCACACTCGTTGTCATGTATTTTGAACAGTGCAGTACAAGCCTCATCTTTGGTTAAGCATCTGAGCATTATCCATCAAAACCTCATTTAAACAAATAATTTCTAATGATAACATAATTAAATTCTTTTCATTGTAATTTTTGTTTACCATTTCATTAAAAATGGTATGGTATATATGATCAATAAATCAAATTACAAATATCAATGTACCATTTTATGTTTATAGTATTACAAGTAACAATAAATATGACTAAGGCATTCATTTGATAAAAATAAATGGAAATATTTAATACCTATCATATTATAATTTTTATATGATCATCATCAAAATTTATCAAATATGTTATGCTTTCCATATCATCTACATGGTGATTATATTTACATGGAATATTTTCGATTGAAAATGTGTTAGATGTTTGTGTAAGTTTATCTACCATTTATTTATATGGAAAATGCTACTCTTATTTATTTTGGTAGTGATTAGTAAATTGGTTAAGAAAAAATTGGGAATCACCAAAAACTTGGATGTCCCTTATATAAAGAATATGTTCTATGGATAAACTAATAATCAAGGATTCATATTTAGCTATATTTTTGGTGTAAGAGAAAGCTATTTTGTAATAATAAGGCATGTATTCACCTTTTAGGGTGAAAATAAAATGCCAACACCTACTCCTATTATACATTTGGATCAATAAAAGAGAATTTTCCATTGGGTAGAAGATATATTATATGCCTCAAACTAATTTTGGAAAGCCTTAGTGAGTGGAAAAGAATCTAGAAAAGGAGCTATAGCTAATTGGTCAGCTATAACTTCACCTTTTATTGACTTTCGGCCTAAATTTTTTAGACCAAATGTATGAGTTGTATCATGCATTTGTCTATGCATTCAGTTAGATGTGTTATGTTAATGAGTAACCTTATTATATCTTCTTTAATTATAACATGAACCTCATTACTGAGAAAATAATGTCATAATTTTTGGGTACCAAAAACCAAAGATAAACTTAATTTTTACATGGATGTATATTTTAATTCATAATTTACAAGCTTGTGATTGATATAATATATTTCCCTCTCTTTGTGATTATCATCAAATTGTGCTAGTAAGGCCCTTAGGGCCTCATGGATAGACAATATGTAAATAAGTAATGGTTTATTTGGAATAGGAGGCATAAGCACTAGTGGGTTTGATAAATAGGTTTTTATATTATCAAAGATTTGTTGACATACCTCATCCCATATGAATTATGTATCCTTTTTTATAAAATGTAAGAAAGGGACAATTTTATCAACCAATTAGGCAATGAAACATTGAATATCTTGGATTTGGCCCTACAAACATTGTAATTATTTTAGATCGGTTGATGGTGGAAATTATATGACACATTTTACAGTTTTTAGATCAACTTCAATGCCTCAATGAGAAATAATGTGTTTAAGGACTTTTATTGAAGATATCCAAAAACATTTTTTTTTTGGATTTAATTGAACATTGAACTTGCATAGGTGCTCAAATATTTTTTATGAATCAGTAACATGGTCTCAATGGTGTTTTGATTTAGCAAGTCGATCATCAAATCATCCTTTATAGTTTTTTGTATGAAATCATGAAATATATGAGTCATGGCCCTTTGATATGTGGCTCCTATGTTTTTTTAATCCAAAGGGAATGAGTGTGTAACATAATATCCCCCAAGGAATGGTAATTGTGGTCTTTTTCTTGATTTACAAGGTTAATTTTGATTTGGTTATATCCTAAAAAACCATCTATAAATGAAAATTTATCATATCTAGTTGTTGACTCCACACTCATGTTGATATTAGGTAAAAAGAAGTCATATTTAGGCAAGTCATGTTTAAATCATAGTAATCAGTGCAACATTGAATGTCACCATTTGGTTTTTTAGCAAGGACAATATTGGATACCTAGTTGAAATGTGTAATGGCTCTTATAAAGATGACATCTAAATTTTTTTGAGTTTCATATTTCACTAACAACACCACTTTAGGATGTATTTTTTATATTTTTTATTTTACCAACTTTGCATCTGGGTATAATAATATATTATGCATTGTCACCAATGGATCGATCATGATATATATATGTATGTATATATATATATATATATATATATATATATATATATATATATATATATATATGACAAAGAAGTGAATTACTTAGCTTATCTTGATGTTAATGCAGTTTTAGATCTAGAATAGGCTAAAAGTAGGTAGGAAGGAGATTCTGAAACAATTGTCAGATTCTATTTTTGATGCTTCTAGCTCTCTAGATAGTAAAGTGAACCTAGGATGGTTGCATTGATGTTACTATCTAGGTTGAATGTTAATGTCTATATGGAATATCTACTAAAATAGGATCTAATCACCTAGATGCTTCTAGGTTTGTGTTCACCTTTGATTTGGTGTGTTCAGATTTTGGTCATGGACAATCTCTCATTATGAAATGAAAAATCCTAGCTTTCCATATTTAATGTGACCTTGGGAAAAATGGGTTAATCAAGTAGAACCTAATTGCCCCATTATCAAAATATACTACATATATAGCCAATACTCTAAAGAGTGCCTTAGATTGATGTAGTTCTACCATATGTGTTGGATTGTGTGTGAATCATATAGTATGTACAAAGCAAGTAAAATAGTGACCTAGATTGTAACCTAGAAAATTAGGCTCTTAGGCTACTCATTTAGTGTTTAAAATATATATATGTGTTATACCTATATTTGGTATGGAAATAGGGAAGATTTGTTCAATTGAATGCTTGATAGAGTACTTTTGATAAGTGCCTTAGTCTCTTTGGTATTTTTCTAGGTTAGGAATGAATGAGGATTGATATTATATTTATATCAATCATTTTGGAGTAATAAATTACATTAAATCACTTAGGTTGACCATTCTGATACATTTCATTTGAAAATTAGATGACTTTAAAACATTTTACACTTACGTCAAGACATGACAATAGCATCCATGCTACTATTTACCCTAGATGTTAGTGTTTAGGGAGAAGGAGAGTAGGTGCATGTTCAAAACTTATAGAGATGGAAGATAAGTACCTTTTAAGAATTTTGGTAAAGATATAATACTTGGGTCATCATTATAATATCGATCAAACTAAGAGATATAGGCCAAGGGGTAGAAAGACAAAACATATGTGAGACTTGCAAAAGTAGGAAAGGTAGAGAATTGAGAGGAATAACCAAGGTTTGAGTTTACCAAGTGTATAAAATTGAGGTGCTATATAATCACAAAATATCATCTACACTAGTCTTGGAAAAATCAACCTTCATTAGAATCAAATACGACCTAGTCAAACATAGTCAAAACACATCTTTGCTAATTTGAACCTATCACCTATTAAAATCAATCAAGTCCAAATTATGAGCTTTAAGTTCCCCATCCTAATAAAAACTAGTCAAACTTAGGGTTAATTTTAGCATACCTTATTTATCAACTATTTAATGTTATAAAATTTAATTTTGCTTAATGACACCTTGTCCAAATATCACTACCCATCACATTTCAAGTCAAAACTTTTATCAAAGCAAACTTATCAGTACATATCCAACTATATGCATCTAAATTTTCTCACTTCATCACTAACATCACTAATTTCATATAGTTTGTCCTAAAATCATATTATCTTATTCCTAATCTAAAATTTATAATTTATCATGCACCCTCTACTAATCTTATAACATCTCATGCCTAATTAATTCTAAGTCCCCATTATCCACTAACTAATCCCACTTGTCTAATAATTAAGAATTTAAAATTCCCATAACCCACTTACCTACTTAATCCTAGGCTTTCCTACAAGCCTACCCCCTAATTATCACCTAATACTTGTTTTAAATCTTCTTAGAATCATAATTATATTCCCTAATGGAATCTCGAACTCTCTATCACCCTTTTCCTTCTAGAGAATTCCATGGAATTTAAAATTCCATAAAATTCCCTGAGGTTTATTCTCTAGAGGATTATAATGATTTTCTAAGTCATTGAAAAATATCCCTCCATTGGCTACTTGAATCCTTGACTCCCTCCATTCCAAACAATGAAAAAACTCCATGAAAAATTAGTCCATAATCTCTTAATCATCCTAGTCCATTGTCAAGCTATTCTCCATTTATACAACTTCAAGGTCTGATTCTACATCAAGTGTCCAAGAATAATCAATTTGGAGTAAGATTAGGTCTAAGAGGTCATGATTCTAGTATAATTATATTGTAAATTCATTATTTTTGCATTATGATCTTACTTGTTTAAAATTTTAAAGATTGATTTTTTGAGTATTTTTTATATAATTTGCATATCTAAATTCCATTGCTCAGAATTTCCATCTCAAATTAGGCAACCTTAATGGGAGCCCTCCTTTGTGCTAATATTGTGTGTGAAGTGTGATTGTTCATCTTGTAAGTTTGATAAGACACAAATTTGGTTTCCAAATCCTCAAAATCTCATTTTCTAGGTGACTCATGGTATTGCTTTGAAACTTGATATTTTTCATGTGCAATTTTGTTGTTGACAATGTTGATTTTGACATAAACCACCAACCCAACTGCTAGTCATTAGGGTAATTTAGTCATTTTTATCTTATTATTCAAAATTTATTCTTGTAATCTATGATACTGATTCATATATATATATATATATATATATATATATATATATATATATATAGTTTTGAACATAATAGTCATGATTTTGATTTTTGTCTATGATTTTGACTCTATTATTCATTATTTTGAACTTAATAGTAAGCATTTTAATGTTTCTAATATGAAGTCTTCATATATTATACATACTTTCCTACTATTTGTCTATGTATATTTGAATTTGTTTCTAATATCTATCTTTACAAAATCAAGCTAAAGTATGATGTTATCAAAAAATGCAACTCTTATTGGCAATTTTGAATTATAGTCATAACTTTGACATCTCAATTGCAATTTTGACTAATAGTATTTTTACATAGTTATTAACCTGTAGTTAGTTTTATTTCTATCTATAAGAATCACTTATTATCTATACATATTTTCCTATCGATTCTAACTTTTCTTTTATGGGACTAAGTCCCAAAATTTACTCTAAAGCAACACCACAACTATTCACTTATGATCTGAATCAAACATAATCTAACCATGTTTTAGTCCATAAATCACTATAAATAATCATAATTTGATAAAATCATATCCAAACACTTTCTCAAAATCCTCTAGTCTTTTCTAAATTTATAAATATCTCTATTTTTATTGAATTTACAAAATCACTTATTCCTAGTCATGGTTTTGATTTAAAGTCATAATTTAACCTCTGGTAGTCATAGTTTTGATGTCTAACCACTACTAATTTGCCTAACCATTTTTCAATATCGCTACTTAGCCATCCATGATTTTGAATTTTAGTTGTAATTTTTAAAATGTTATTAGCAATTTTTAATAGGCCTAACCATTTGGTAACCATAGCATTTTATTAATCATTTTAAGAAAAATCTCTTATTTACATCTATGATTTTGACATGTTATCTATGATTTTAACTATCTAGAAACCATTTTTATTAATAACTAGTTGTATATCTATAGTTTTGTTAAATTTAATAAGGATTTTTCTCTTTAATTTTCTTCAAAAAATTATCATTTGAGTGCATTTTTAGGACCTTTTTTTGGTGAATTATGAGTCATTCTAAGCATCACATGAGCCTTCAAACCCTGCAAGGGGTGCTTTCCCTTGACCTCATAATGGGCACTATCCCTTAACTCTTAAAGGAACACTTCCCGTTAACCCCAGAAGGGGTGCTACCCATTGAATGCACTAGGGGTTTCATCCCCTAGAATTTTTATTGAGGCTTATTAGACTAACATTTGGTTTGGATATTTATAAAGGAAAATTTAGTGGTAGTTTTTTATTTCTTTATTTTACCTAACCACTTGTCTTATAGGTTATAATTTGGCACATTTTTGTGTTTTTCTAATGTCTTGTCTTGTAGGATGCCCCTCAAGATTGCCAAATTAAAAATACTAGTCACTTATTTTATAGGACACCTATCAAATATTTTGGCATTTTGAAAACTATCTTGTATATATTTTATATATATCACACTTAATCAATTAGTTAATCAATTTTCTATCTGCTTATCTGTACTTGAAGGCTAATTTCCTCCTTGCATCCTAGTGGTGAGTCTTAGAGGATCAAAAACCACTAACAAACCCTCCCATTTTTATTTTTTAGGGGCAATGTGATGTGGAAGTGATTACCATGCACTTGCCATAGTCTTAAGGGTTGGTGATGTAGATTTCACCACCATACATTCAACCACACTCTATGTTCTAATAGAGTATAAATATTAGGGACAACTATCATTAGGCCAAGTAGGAGACCCCATATAGGATCCTATGAAGGTGAGAAGTTAATTATTTAAATCAAGCATTAGATAATACACTACAAAAATTTGGGCCCCATGTACCTAGCATATATCAGGGATACCCCTAAATAAATCTTATATAACCTAGAATAAAACCTTTGGATGTAACTGGTGACTTATTTCTAGAGTTAGTATTAGCTCCCAATTGATTGTTAAGTGTAGATAGCATTAAGAGGGTTTGGGAGATTTTATAATGGGTCATGAACCTAAAACCTCACCCATAAAGCCATTAGATGGTGTATTCATTAGGTTACACTCCTAATCAAATTACTAATCATAGGTTTGTGATTTTCTTCATTTGGTTTGTGTTATGATAAACCAACATTATTTGTGAGTTGAGTCTACCTTTTACCCAAACCTATACATGACTATATAAAACTTATATCATTATATTGTATATCCTTATTTTTCATTTTGTATATTCTTAACTAGAATCTTGTACATCCTTATCATATTGTATATTCTTGCCTTGACTATTATCATATCATCCTCACTTCATCATTCCTATCATCTTTATACATCTAGTCCTAGTCATACCTCTATTTTCACATCATTAATCATACCCTTTAGTATACCTACGTCACATATTTATCTTGTATCTTGTCCCATCCTAGTCATACCCTCATTACCCCATATTTAGTCTTATCATCTAGTATCATCTTACCTTTTCCATCATCACATCTTGTCCCACCATTATTTCATCTCAATTCATAACCCCTCCATATCATTTAGTCTTACCTAGTCATTTTTACACCATACATTCTTATCTTGTATAATTTATATCATCTCATATATTCACATCTTGTACATCCTTATTTACTTTATCTATCATCATATATTATACATCCTTAATCTTGTATCATCATATATATCATGTACATATTATCACCCCATATTAGACATATCCTAATATAGTTTTACCTTGACATCCTCCTATTTTTTCATCACCCTATCTCATCTATCTTCAAGTTATCATTATCCTTCATCTCATCTATCTTACCTCATCTAGATAAATACCATCTTAATTTACATTTTTTTTAATCCTACAACAAATATAGTTGGATTTTTAGGTCACACACTTGTCCAAACCATACTAACCATACCCCTAATCATCAGTGAATCATCACCCTTAATCCCATAATCCTTGGTCCCTACATTTATTCCCATCTACTCTTCATCACACAATCTTATATCGATCCCATCTTAAGCAAATCAGTTTAAGGATTGAACTGGTCATTTTTTTCCTTACATATCATCCTATAACTCTAGTCCACCATTATTTTTTCTATCACCCGTTACTCTGTCAAATTTATTATTTAGTCAATACCCTATTAAAAAACTATCACTTTGTCAATTTCAATCTAGCATCTAGTCATCCTTTATCTAGTTATCTATAATCTATTCATCTTTCTCATTTATAAATAACACTCATGTAATCATCATATTAGTAGTATTAATCTAGGCACTAGTTGAATCCCCATCCTTTTTCTAGCTTGAAAACTAGGCATTATGAACATATCGTTAGCACCTATCATAATATTAGTTTGAAATCTGATCCTAGTCTGATGTCATAATCCATTTAATCTATCTCATCCTTACCCATCACTTATCATATTAGCTCAATCATTCATATTTAATTTTTCCAAGGACCATATTTATTTAATTCATAATCTTCCTTCACATCAACCCCATTTTAATATTTGACTACCTTTAATTTATCATCTACCCATATGGATTTGGACCCAGTTCTCATGGAATAATACCTATTTTTCAATAAGGACAAGATCCTTATATGGGTCCTAGAAATAAATGCCCACCTACCTTAAAACCTCAATCTCATCAAGCCTAAATTAATATATCCTATCATTCCTTATCAACAATCTCCATCTACACATAACCCACTTGCTATCTCACCATGTCTAGTCCCATTGTTAATTCATCATAACCATAGTTATAACATCCTACAATATACAAAGTGATGAGGTCACCCTATTATTTATATATTTCTATCCTTAGGATTAGAAAGGGTCAACATATTCTAAATAACACTTGAAATTATACTTGGTCATCTTCTTGAGTGTTTGGAATGTCCTTATAGTCCAAGAGAGGGTTAGTTGTCCTTAGGAAGTGAAGCAACAAGTTCAAGTAGTGAGTCATGTCAAAATACTTAAGGTGGCCCCATCTCATATTATTTGAAGTTGTGTCAAGGCATAATTTTGTAATTATTATGTATAAGGGTCTATAAAAAGACTTAAAGTGGCCCTTGTGGTCTAAATATACTTATGGAAGGTGATCTAACACACTTCAATCCATAGCTAGTCATCTGCTCATTTGAACATACCAAGAACCTACATAAATGGGGGAAGAATTCAAGAGATTAGAGGCTAATTTGAATAAGGATGATGAATTTTGTGTAAATGTATAGCATAATTTAAGGTTATTTAGAAGACTTTAAGGTATTGATTTTCCTTAATTGATGTTTCATTTGAAGTTATGCATGTTTTACCTTCTAAAGTGTGTCTAAACCATGAACATTATATTTTTATGACCCCTTAGACACCATTGAGTCATTATCAAGAGTTAAAATTATCCAAAATGGCCTTAGTGTCATCATAATATCTTTTAAAGGAGGTTTTATATGAAAAAGGGATATTTTTAAGGAGTTAAATACATTTCATCCACTACAAAGGGGCCCACACATGTGAAAATGACCTTTTTAGCTTCCATCCATATATAATATCTATTTTGAAAACATATTTTATTCCTAATTTCCCTCTTGTTTCCAACCAATGGCCTTTTAATATCTTAGACCTAAGAAAATTCAAGAAAATTATGTTTTAGGTGTTTTTAGGAATTATACGAAGATGTATGGCTAGGTCAGAGTCAGAGGAGGTCAAAAATGTTATATGGGATTCATTTCAAGCATTATGGAGAGTATTAATGTCTCAAGTGTGTAATTAAAGGTATACATGGTTGCGAGATCTCCATCGAGCCTTTGGCAAGCTCATAAGGGCTAGTTTGAGATAGATAGTATAGTTTGTACTAGGGGATTCAAAGTCCAAGATCTTAAACAGAGGTGGGGTCCTTAGTGGGCCTGAAATTAGTGGAAATTAGTTTTTATGAACAATCACTAAGACCCCTAGGTGGTCTTAATCCCTTTGTAAACCTCATAAGTTTAGTTATAGGTAGATTTATCAAAAGTTTGAGCTTGTTATGATAGATTAAGCATGGATAAACATATCTAAATGAATTTTAAGTGTTTTAGACCCATATGATCACATTATCATAGTAATTTTAAGGAAATATCAACACATAATCTCTTTAGGTTTGAAAATTATAGGTCATGCATAAGATTTTTTGCTTTTTTTGCTTTTCATGAAAAAACAACATAAAAAGGATAAATTTAAAGCTTCCATGATTTCTCCATGCTCCTCACACACTTAATGTGGTCACCTTATAGGTCATGACTGATCTAATTCAAGTTCCTCAATGCTTACCATGTGAAATAAGGAAATAAGTTTCCAAACATGACCTAGTTTTCCTAATTGTCGTTCATATTCAAGATAAGAATATATGAATCATGTCTTATTTAGGTTGTAGAGGTGTTTTAGGAATGTGAAGGTTCCCCTCTCTTAGAATAAACAACCCTCCTTATGGTCCTTAAGACCAAAACCTATGAACTAGAGCCAAATGCATTCATTAGCCTTTTAGTAGGGTTTAAGGTTTATTAGCATTGTTTAAGGTTTTGTAGACTCCTAGGTTTCAATTTATTCCTCAAGATTCCTAATTCACTAGATTCAAATACATTGCTTTATTAAGAATCTAGATAGGGATGTTCAAGGTCCTAATAGATGGTCTTGAATGGGGAGTGATAGTCCACATGAGGTCTCCCAAAAGATATCTATTATGTATTGACCTTATCAGGCTATTTCTACCTCATAATAGGGTTTGGTTTTCACACTCAAATCTTTAGAAGAATGTGTGATGCACCTAAAGGTCTAAGTCCTCATACACCAACCTAAAGGTGAGAGTGAGACCAAAAGTCTATATAATACCATAAAAGGCCAATGGAAATATGAGAGAAGAGGACTATTCAATTTTGGACATTGTTAAGAATATAATAACTCATTTTAGAATATTAGTTCTAGTATTAACTTTCAAAAGCTTCCCAAAATCACCACCTAGAATTGAACCTAAAAAGATGAAAGAAAGAGCTGTATATTTTTTAAGATGACTACTATTAAAAGGTTATTTAGGTTTAGGGAAGAGATCAACTAGGTTTCAAACATGGTGTAGAAACCCTCCTTTTTCTCATGAACATATAGAAGGACTCTACTGGTAGTCAAATGCTCCTAACCACCACCTACATAACTATAGGTAGGTTGTCTCCAACATTGGAAGTGAAATGAAATATACACATTGAGCAGATAACTCAAGAAAAAGAGTTGAATAAATAGGTTATATTATTTAAATATAAAGGAGACATGAAGGGATGACCAAAATAGGCTAACCTATGACCCTCTAACTCTACATAAATAGTTGGCTTAATGCATACAAACATACCCAATAAGATAGGATACCTTTGTTGGTTTGAATAAATAAGGTAAATAAATATATGAAATAGGTAATATAGTGGTATTATTCCATATATACAACCTTCAACATAATTCAAGATAGAGTTAGGTTAAGAGAGGTGTAGAGGCCTAACTCAAGGTTCATAATACATAGGTCTATGTGTGTATAATTAGGAGAACATGTTATATGAAGAAGTGAAATCAATAATAAAGAAGTGTTGATAAAGATTTAAATTAAATTATATGGGGGATTAAAACTCCTTTAATAGTAAACACATAAGGATAAATTCCATTTGGGTCTTTGACATCAACTAGTCCAAACACTCAAACTAAGCCAAGGATGGTTATGACAGCCCTAGAAGAAAAGAAGGGCATATATAGGGGATTGAGTAGTTATTTGATTTTGAAAAAGTTTAAATTGATATAAAAGGTTTCAAAGAAGACCATGAATGTCACTAATAAACCTATAGGTGGTCTAAGGTCTTGAGGCTCACTTTAGGCCTATAAGGCTTAAAATCCTCCTTAAGCCCTTAGAGTCCCAACTTCATTCTTGTGACATATTCAAGATCATAAAGAAAACCTAAGGAAATAAAAGGATATATTATGATAGTACATGTCTTGAAAAATGTGTTTTAGGTATGATAAGGTAGGGGAATTATCAATTTGGCCTAACTACCTCCCTCAAGCTCCCTCACCCCACTTTGCTATTTCAAGTTGCTAGTTCAAATGATCGTATATTACATAGAAAGATGCATGGGTCCTAATGATCTTAGGGGAGATTGGGTACCCATATTAAATTAATATTGATGGTAGAGAGATTTCATTTTGATGGATAATATTTATGAATGATCCTTAATATTGTTAGCATGCCTAGAATGCCTAGTGAAGACTCGAAGGTTGTCAACTTTTACTCAAAGCTAGCCATACAAGGTACATGGGACTAAGATATATTAGGGATATTTAAGGGGTTATATTTTCTCAAAATTCATTTACTTGAGTTTGAAATCTAAATCATGTACTCTATGAACCATCATTAAGATGGTAGGTCACTCTAAACCCTCCAAAACCCTAATGAAGAATGTGATAGACAAGAGACTCTTCTTGGTGACTTCAATGACCATGAGAAACCATTAAAAATTAATGAAATCACATAAAAGTACTATATGCCCTTTGGAAATCATAAATTTAGCATGTGTGAGGATAAATATGTAATAAAATGGATTTTGAGGTCTAGGTTTGGGTATGTCTTCATAATTATAAGCATGTTGAGGGTATTGAGTGAGTAAAAAGGCCTCTTAGGCATATGTAGAGGTAGGATGATATTCAAAAAATTAATCTTAAACTCTCGTAGTAGTGCAAACAATCTTAATAATCAAAATTCAACCTAGTTGATGAGATGTCCTTCATTTGCATCAAGGACGAAATGTTGCAAGGCCTATCCACATGGTGATGAGACTCTAAAGGGAATAAAAAATATTTTACAAACATCATAAATTAATTATCAAATCCATCACTCACTTTCAATCCTCTAAGTCCTAGGTTCCTTTCCCATTAGAAGAATAATACATTAAATGAACTGAGAATTGTATGGAAGGAGGTAGTCATGCGAGTAATAGATAGGTTCAAGTAAGTAACTAACTTTAATAATGATATCCCATTACATGAAAAGGAGTTCAGGAGAATTTAAAATATCTATGGTATCTTCATTGGGTCAATGAGAAATATAGGCCATCCACCACACCTATATGCCCAAGGGTTCATTGAAAGACCATTAACTAGACAAGGTAATGCATGTGAAAAATTATGGAGCTATTACTAATCCTTATTCATGTTTGTAAATGATTTTTCAGTGAATTGTGTTCATAATTTTCTCTCCTCCACACTTCTACATAAAGTTATCCTTCTTTCCCCTTCTCTTATTCTATAAATTGAGGCTCAAAAGCCATTATATGCATCCTTTGGTTAGGTATGAAGAAAATCTACCCAAATTATACCTTGTAACATTTGAATTAATATAAGGACTAGTTTAGATTCTCCATGTTAGTTTAGTGTGTTTTATACTTGTTCATTTTTGCAAGTGGTGGAGTCTTATATCCCTTTTTAGGTCCTTGTTCTCACCTAATTTCTAGGAGATTATTCTAAATAGGTCATATGGTGTGTGAAAGTGTTAGTAATTGTGCCTAAAGTGAAATATGATTAGAAGTGTATCTAATCATAATCATACCTCCCATTCATCACCCTCAATTTTTATCCATCTAGAATAGCCTCCAAATGAAGTATTGATGCTTAGGAGTCTCTTGGAGAAAGTGGTTTAGTCACTAGTCCTTGTCTAGTTCATAAGTGATGTTGAAGGGTCAAATAAAGAGGATACAACATATTGGTGCATCACCTCCTATAGCTTAGGTTTTTTTAATGCATATTTATATCCCTTTTCATAAAAAGTCAAGTATGTTTAGTAATTGAGCCTAGATAGTGCATCAGGGGATCTAGCCCCAAAACTAGAGGTTTACCTCACTCAATAAGATACCCACACCTAGATGTGATCCCATTATATTAGCTAGATGAGGCAGGTATGAAATACCTTAGCCTCAAGGGTGAAATATATAATTATAATAGTTTATATTTCCCATTAAGACTATAATTCAATTATGTTGGAGTATTCACTCTTATCTTTTAGTGACCTCAAGGAACTGTTGGCATTCTAGTGGTAGATCTAAGTTCAAATTTCATACCAAAAGTAGTCAAAAGTCTTCATCAAAAGTTAAATAATTTGAGCTTATTAAATTATCCTTTGATTTTTATATGAAAAAGAGGTACCCTAGGTCTAATCCCTATCCTATACCCATTACTTGTCTTAATCCTACTCAATAAAGTACTGTTGCAACTCCTACATCCCCAATGGCTAGGCTTAGAAGTCAAGCCTCTATGCTCTTCAATGGTGGTATTCATATGAAATTGTACTAATTTGATGATATCCCTATTTCTTCACTTATTATCCTTCCATACTTCATAGGAGAAAACTCTACCACTTCTATTAAACACATTACATACATATCCAACCTTTACTCAATACATAATGTGACTTAAAAAATATAGCAATGAGGCTAATAGCTACTTCATTGAGAGGTAAGGTACTCTAATGGTATAGAGGTATATAACCTACATATATAAACACTTGGGATAGGTTTGGAGAGCACCTATGCTAGAATTTTTAGGATAAAAGTGATCACTTATCCCTAGTGGAGTAATTGATCACAATCAAAAGGGTTCCTCAAGAGTTTATGGTGGAATTTAACTATGGGTTTCAAAAAACATGGGATAGGATCCCAAAATTAGTTAAACCCACTCCAAATAATTTAATTTTATACTATTTGAGAGCCCTAAATTTTGATGTAGTAGCCATGAAATAGTCTATTAGTGGGAACACACTACCCAATGCTTATGAATTGGCAATAAGGGCAAAATATTGCCTCATAAAAATAGGAAAACTTACACCAAGGCCCCTCATGGATTTGTTCCCAGATATAAACCTCCTATGCCTACCATTTCACCCATACCAATGCTAACCAACAATGATCAGGCATATTCCAATTATGTAGATAAATTAGTTAAAATTGAAGGACTACTCAAGGCATAAAGTAACAAGATAGTGACCTTGGAGAGGCGGAAACTTCCACCTCATAGACCATACCAAGATCCTTATCAAGCCACCTATTATCCTTATAAGTTTAATATTCCTTCATATTAACCTAATTCACAAGGTAAAATGAAGATCTCTCAAACAAGGCCCTACAATAGTTTCAATCCTAATTCTACCAACAATTCTATAACACTAGTTCTTACTCAAAATAACTATGCCCAAGAAGGCCAATGGTCTACACAATGGGGTAGATATTATGAGCATTAAATTAACTCAAGTGAAGGTGCTTGTCAAACTTCTCTTATGTAGTAGAATTTATCTCCTCCTATGCAAGATAGTCAACCTCCTACACAACACAAAGAAGCCCCTTTTGTGTAGCATGGAGAGATTGCTTTCATGACTCAATATGAAATTCCAATTCAATAAGGAATGAGTAGGGGTCAAGAAAAATCAAAGACTACCTTTGTAAAATTCCAAAAAGTGTAAATTATTTTGGACAATGTCTAGTCAATCATCTTGGGGGTAAAACTAAGGTAGACAATCTTATTGTATCTAATACTATGTCTAAAAAAAGGGTATTGAGTTATGACTCAGAGGTTGGAAAAGTATATCCTTCATCATTTCAACCACCCCAAGAGACTAATGAATAAGATACGTCCCCTAAAACTCCACCAATTCAAAAAGGTTTAGAATGAGAAGGGGTAGAATAAAAAGGGTCCATTAATACCTCATTTCACTCAAGCTTAAAGTGGTACTACTACCCCTAAGTTGTAATCAAAGGTTGTTAGCCATCATATCACCATTATAGACTAGATTAATATGTCTCATGTCACCATACCAATTTGGGACACATTTCTCATTCTAGGATAAAGTTATCTCCTCAAAAAAGAGTTGTCCAAACTTCACATCTTGGATAAGTAGGAAGAAAAAGTAGGTACGGTCCTAATCAACACTAGTCAGTCTAATATGCCCCAACTAGACAAGGTAAATAAACCCAATCCTTTATATATTTATTTCATAATAAGAGAATCCTTATTACATAATTGTATGATAGATAGTGGTTCTAGTAAATCTATCATGCCTAAATCTATAACAGACAAGTTAGGATTAAGGTATGAGCCCAATTGTAAAGGAGTCTTACAACTAGATAGATCTAGACCCTACTAGGATTATTGGTGTTATAAAATATCTAAAAATTGTCCTATCTACATGCCCCAATTTTACTATATCCCAATATTTGGTAGTGGTTTACCTTCCCCCTTATTTTTCCTTATGTTTATCTAGGGATTTTTCTACTAGGATATGAGGTTACCCATCTTTTGATTGGTCTTATATGATCTTTAGAACTAGGTATGTAACCAAGGTCACCATAATATATAAGACTATTTTTAGGTTCCATTTAGATCCCTACATTTCTAATTTATCCAATGTCAACTATACTATCATTGATGAAGATGAACACCCTAATGATCAAGAGCTAGTTGAGCCACTTGAGGGCATATCAGACTTATTGATGAGTGGGGGTAGATAACCATGGTTATGATATATATAAGAGTATTAAATAAGTATGGTTAGGGATATATTATATGCATGAAGAGGAGATAGTCATACAAACCTTTACTAGACTAATCCAAGATAATGATGGAATATGGACTTTGTTATTTGATGGTTCTAGGTGCTAGAATGAAAGTGGAGAAGGTGTCATGTTTGTCTCTCCTTCTAAGAAAAAATATTTTTCTATGATAAGGTTCCAATTTAGTTTCACATGTAACACAATATAGTATGAGACTCTCATTAATGGGATGTAATGGGAAAGGAAGAGAGGTATCAAACTACTACAAGCCTTAGGTGATAGTGAATTGGTATTACATTAGGTGAGAGGGAAGAATTCAGTCAAAAATCCACTCTTAAAGGAATATAAGAACATGGTTTGGGACCTCTTAGAATAATTTGATGCATTTGAAATCCATTTAATCTCAAGAGAGGGAAATCAACATGCAAATAGGCTAGCAATTGTAGGAGCATAGTATGACATCCCAAGTGAAGTCAAGAACATGAAAGACTAGTCACAAATCAAGGTAATTGGCAGACCCTCAATGCCTAATAATGAAGTCATCTTGAAGGTCTTTGATAGTGATAGACAAATATCATGTTTCTTGTAGTAAGAGTTAGAATTATACTAAATAAACCAAGTCAAACTTAAAAAATAGTATGGTGATGAAATTTTTTAGTTGAGGATAAATAAAATTCCTAAGGTATTAGTGATTCTTTAAAATATCTTCAATAAAGATGATCAATTAAGGAAAGATAATGTTAGCATGTCAACCAAGGAACAAAACTATGATAAGGTCAACATATTTAAGGATAGGATTCTCAAACTAGGAAAATTAAACACAAGGGATGAAAAGGAAGCCTTCATAGAGTTATGTCAAGAATTTACAAACATATTTATTTGGGAATACAATGATTTAAATGGGTTTGACCCTAGTTTGGCTTAGCATACTATAGAATTGGAGGCAATTGCTAAACATGTAAGGTAAAATAAAAGACTGATCAACCCCAAGATTAAAATCCTCATGAAGAAATAATTGACTAAACTCATTGAGTCTAACATCATCTTCCCCATCAAATACTCTTCATGGGTGAATAACCTTGTGTCTATGAGGAAAATTAATGGGGAGATAAGGTTATGTGTATATTTTAGGGATCTCAACAAGGTGTCATTGATAAAAAACTACCCCTTTCCATCCATGGATCATATTATCCAAAAGGTTATAGGTTCACAGCATTTATCCTTGCTTGATGGATACTCAAGGTATAATCAAGTTTTAGTGAAGGAGGAGGACCAACACAAAACTGCCTTCACAACTAAGTGGGGTACTTAAGCTTATAATAAGATGCCTATTGGGATGTCTAATGTATGGGACACCTTCCAAAGGTAAATATATGTATTATTCCAAGGAATCATCAATAGTTTGGTGCTCATCTACCTTGATGGCATCATAGTCTTTTCCAAGGATACTAAAAACCACTTGACACACCTAAGCTTGCTATTTGATAGGTGTAGGCAGTATGGAGTCTCTTTAAATCACCAAAAATTAATTTTTATAGCCATGAGGGAATAATTTTAGACCACATTATGTAAAAATAAGGAATTTTTATATACCATGAAAGGATAAGTGAAATCATTTCTCTATCACTTCCCAAGCACAAGAAGGGACTACAGAGCTTTCTAGGTAAGATTAACTTAATAGGAGGTTTATCCTTGAGTTTGATGATTTAGTAAGACATATAAAATATATGATCAAGAAGAATAAGGAATTTGAATCCATTAAATAGAACATTACCCAAACACTCACTATCCTTGACCCTGATTTCTCAAGAGACTTCTTTTTGTATACCTTCTAGTTAAGGATTAGTTTGTTACATTAGATTTTATAGTTGAATATTTAATAAGAGGTAAATAGAATATTGGTGAGTAATTAGTTAATGTAATATTGTTACAAAAATATTATGATTATAGGTTATTCTTTATTTAATATATAGTCAGTTGTTACATATAGGTGTGAGGAGATATTCATGGTGATATAGTTCACACAATTTATAAGAAAATCTTTCCTATATATTTGTAAATGATCCATATGGTTTTAATATGAAATATAATAGAGATAAATAACATTGTTTGAATTTGTTTATGTAAACACTATTACTCTTGTGCAATACTAAACCAAACCCATTATTTGGTATCAGAGCCAGACACAATCTTGAGATGGATTAAGAATGTTAATGGGGTAACTCCATAGCTTATATAGTTGCCTCATAGATATGAGTTGGAGTATTTAGTTTTACTAAAATTAGTTTATATAGAATTTATTTATTTATTTTTGCAAATTATATCCACACAGGAGAATCTAGAGGCTACCTTGGAAAAGAAAAGAGGGTGATAAAAATAATACTAGCGCATTGGATCTCTATTATGAGTGGTCAATTATTGTGGCTTGGTAATCTTCAAGTGTGAATATTTCATACTATCATGCTCTACATATATCATTTTATCCATTTACAACTCAAAATAAATTGGCTATTTTAACTACAAAATTAATTTTTTCCATTTTACAACTGGCATCATGTTTCTCTTAGCATAATCAACATACGAGTTTCATTCATTCTCCACCTAATACATCTCATGCATACAACATAAATCTCTATGCCCATATGCTTGATTTATTTCTACCACCAGAAAAAATAGTGAATTTAAAGACAACTAGTCATCCATTTTTTAATCTATCAGAGATTTTCCATTCATTCATAACTACATCAATCTTCCTATATGAAGGAGGCATTCTAGATTCTAAAAAGAAGCATACATGAACTAATTGTTTCATCCCTCACCTCTACCCACCATTCATTTTCCAAGAGTTCTATGTAGCTGCAAGACCCATGTGTCTACTTTAAAAGTCTACTAGTTCATATAGTGCATGCCTCATACATTGTGATTTTTCATGCAAATAAAAAATATACATACAATATTTAGGTTTTGCCAAGTATCATGACGTACATCACAAAGAAGTGTTTTTATATTGTGAATGGATTTCATAGAATATCAAAATTGGTTAAGTCATTTTGTCTTTTATTATTTAATCTTTATTTTACATTTAGTTTTTCAATCATCATATGTTATTATATATGTGTGTCAAATCATAGTCACTTTCATGAGTATTTTTAGTCAATGCCTTTATATAAAGGCTTTAGTGTTTAATTATTTTTAAGGTTTCAGTTGGTTTTGTAAAAAGAGTCATATTTATGTTTTGTTATAGATTATTTTTAGCATTAGAATAATTAGGGTTGTTATTTCATATCATGTTTTTTATGTCAAAAATAAAATCAGAGTCATTGAAATTAGTTAGGTCCATAGTCATATATATGTCATAAAGTTTTAAAAATGTCAAAACTATCAATTTTTAAATGTTTCAAGTGTGTCATCATTTTTAAAAGTCTTTTATGTCAGTTGATCACTAAAATTAAAAACCTTTGTTGTATGGATGCATTATTGTTTATATGCGATGTCCACATTATGGGGGGATTTCTCCTCAACAAAATCATGCATCTAAACTTTAAATCTTCATTGGTTGAGTGAAGTAGTTACCTATGGTAGGATAAATTATATATGGAGGTTGGATGTCTTTCAATGACCTCTCATCAATCACCAATGATGGGGCCACACCAATGTTTTGGTGACATATATAGTATGGTGTGTTTTTCATTTCCATTGTGTGTTTTCAAAATAAGAACAAAATAATAATGCCTATTCATGTCATGTAATTTGGGTAAAATTTCTTGAAATAATTCCATGAGGTGAAAATATTATGAAAGGATAAAAATCACCAATGTATGTTAGTTCATGGATCTTGAAAGGGTTTGTGGTAAAGATCCAGAAAACCACATGAGGTGAACAATGTTTTGGCAGTGGTTAGGAGAGTAGCTACTATAGAGATACCATGACTTCCTTATTTATTTATGGAGATGAGACTCAGTAACACACCCATTTTTGTCACATAAAGTAAATGTGGGATGAATTCCTTTTCATATAGTGGTCATGTGCATCAAGATTGTGGCAGTGGTATGTAGACCTAAGAGTATGTGGTGGCATATAATTTTGTTCATTCTATTCATGTCAAGGTTTATGGTAAACCTATAAAACCATGGGAGGAGTGAGTCTCTCTTTTTAACAAGGTCATGAGCCAAATAGGGCATGTTACAATGGGTTAGCATATTTTAGATGAGAGTGTGAATGTTTTTACACCATGTATAAACTAGGGGGGGGGAATGTTAGGGATTATTTTGTTACATTAGATTTTATAGTTGGATATATATAGACAGTTAAATAGTATATTTGTTAGTAATTAGTTAACGTAATATTTTTACAATAATATTATGATTATAGGTTAGTTAGTATTTAATATATAGTTAGTTGTTGCATATGAGTGTGAGAAGATATTTGTGGTGATATGATTCACCCAGTTTATAGGAAAATCTTTTTGATATATTTATAAATGATCTGTATGGTTATGATATGCAATACAATAGAGATAAGTATTATTATTTTATTTTTTTAATGTAAACAATGTTACTCCTATGTAAGTCTAAACTAGATCCATTATTCTCAACCAATGACACCATTTTCTCCATGTTAATGCACCAAAATAGTGAGGGACTTGAGCAGCCCATATATTTATTTAGCCAAGCATTGGAGGAATATGAAGAGAGTTACATCTATGTGGAGAAACATGTGCTTTTAATCATGAGAGGTATCAAAACATTTAGACACATAGTGTCCAATAATAAAATCTATGTCATGGTGGCTCACCCTAGCATCAAGGACTTCTTTTTTAACTGAGATTCAAGTAAAAAGAGAGTACATTGGGTGACTAAATACATGGAATAAGACATAGAAGTGAAGTTCACCAAGTTTGTAATAGGTATATGGTTATATGATCACTTGGTAATGGATGTTAAGGAAGACAAATAAATGGTTCTAGAAATGCAAAATGATAACCAAGTAGCTATACCTACCCCTCTTCTAGCTGGACTAAAAAATGGTAAGATTCCTTCAAACAGGAGAATGTCATATATGCCTAGATAAGACAAGAAGAAGGTATTATATGATGAATTCAATCCCTTATGTCTTGGTTTATCGAGTTAAATTTGAAAAGGATATTGATGGCATTATCTTTAGGTGTGTGTAGACTATATAGGTTGATAAGCTTCTAGATCAGTTTCATGATGGGCCTACAAGAGGACACTTTGAAGCTAGGACTAAAACAACAAGGATAATGAGAGCATGATACTTTTGGATAATATTTTTCAAGGAATCCCATGCTTAGGTTAGGAAATGCCAAATGTGTGCCATATTCATTAGGAAAAAAAGACTAGCTACCTTGCTTCTCAAACCCATCTAAGTGGAGAAACCTTTCATGTAATGCGGCCTATATTTTGTGGGCATGATACACCCTCCATATCATGTAGGAAAAATGTGGGTCTTGACTAATACACACTACTTCAATATGTGGGTAAGGAGGCAAAAATGAAAACTTAGTTTTAGAGTTCTATGACATCTTAGTAACTAGATTTGGGGTCCCCTCAATCATCATATTAGATAATGTACTAGCTTTCAATGGTGAAAGGGTGAGTGAAATCAATTTTAACTATGGCTTCTACCTCAATGCTTCTTCAAACTACTATCCATAGGGTAATGGATTGCAAAGTCCACCAACAAGAATTTAATAATAATCATAAAGAGAAACATGGAAAATAATTAGAGGGAGTGACATACCAAACTAAGGAAAACCTTATAAGAAGATAGGATCACTCCCAAGAGAGATACTAGTCATTCTCCATACCTTCTTATGTATGTCAAAGAGGCAATATTCCCCATATAACTTAAACTACTAGCCTTGGAACTCACACTTCAACTTGAGATAATGGAGAGTAATACCATGGAAGTAAGAATGAATGAGTTGAGGGAGATGAAAGAGATAAGAGATTATGATATGCATGCCATGTGGTCACACCAAGACTAGGTTAAGAGGTCATTTGATAAGAGATATTATTGAAGGACCATCCAATAAGGTGATATTATGCTCAATTGGGATGAAGACCGAGCTAAACCATGTAAGCACTCAAAGTTTGATAGCCTATGGAGTGAAGCCTACACTATCACCAACTTCATGGAGAATAATGCATTCTAGGTGTCAAGGTTTAAAGTTGAGGAACTCCATATCCTTATAAATGGGGTGTTCCTTAAGTAATTTTATTGAGAAATGCATACTATCTTTGTACATAGTAGTTTAGGTCTTCTTTCTTCCAAGTATTGTGTCACAAGTGCCTTGTTAGTTACTTGTTTTGTTGTCTTGTTATTTTATTAGCTATTTGGGTGTTGTGTTCCTTTGTGTCTTTGATGTGTGTCTTATGAGGATGTTTCAATCCTTAAAGTTTTCAATATGTTAAACATGGACTTTTATCCTAGTCAGAGAGGTGTCTTATCTAAGTCATGGATGTTATGTAATAAATTTTGGGTCCTATTGATAAAAAAACAAGCTAACCCCTCAAAGTTACTAGTGATGTTGACATATTTATGTCATTGGGCTTAAAAAGGGTCAACCCATGATAAATAAAGCTTCAACTTATCCTTGGTCATATTCTTGAGTGTTTGGAATGTCTTGATAGTACAAGAGAGGGTTAGTTGTCCTTAAGAAGTGAAGTATCAGGTTCAATTAGTAAGTCATGTAAAAACAATTAAGGTGGCCCCATTTCATATTGTTTTGAGTTGTGTCAATGCATCATTTTGTACTAATTTTGTATAAGGGTCTTTTTTCATCAAATTATACACCCTAGGACATTATATGAACCTCCTTGAATTTGATGCACCATTGAATCATCCCTTAAGTTTGTGGGAACTTGTAAGAGAGATGAGTCTCTAGGATTGAAAAGCGCTAGCTCCCTGAATTATTCTCTAAGTATCTATAGCCTAATATAATTCTTGTTCATGAAAAGAGTCAAGAGTTTGCATGAAATAGAAAAAAAATTATGCTGAAGAGGTGATACACTAAGAATTTATCCCACCAACTCTCACACTTCTACTGAATAACAATGTTTTCCAAGACTAATTCCATTTATTAAAAGATAATAACATAGTGTTTCAATGTGAAGGTAACATGCTTGAGACAATAAAAAAAATGATCAAACTAAGGGGTAGATTGCACACCATAGATAAAATTACATACTTGAAAGAGATTTCAATGTATTTAACACAATTCACATGACATATTAACATCAAAACATTTATTCAAACATGAAGGATATAGGGAGTAAGGATGATGATATCACTTGGATCCACTATACATTGCTCACATGCTTAGACAAAAGTTTACAACTCAAAATTGGTCTTGTATTCAATGTCCAAAAGTAAAGTGTAATGTCATTTTAGTAAGGATTTTCCATACCAAAAATGTGGTTATCTACAATGGCTGAAATGGCTCAATTTATAGAACTTTGGGGAAGAGAGAGAGAAGAGAAGTTGAAGAGGCACAAGGACATATGTTGTTAACATGAAATTTAGTTATAGATACATGAGAGATATGGATGAGAGAGCCATGCCATATCAATAGTCTTACTTATCCAAAACAAGTAATGAGAATGGTGGTAAGTGGCATTAAACTTTTAGGAGTGGCACAAGAAACTATTTCTATCAAAGATCATCCACGAGAGTTCAAAACTAAAAATAGAAAAGCCAACACATCGTACTACTAGAACTCATGATGACAGTTAGAAAATGCTCTTTCTAACTACTAGTTATCTTCCATACACCTTTAGTTTTCAATTTAATGGAAATGATGACTTGAACCCTCAACCTATCCATTTTTCTTGCTTTGACTACTCTCCCATTCTCACCAAGTCTTTTGAATAACAATGGATATTTTTTATAGTTTGAAATTGATGTTCTACAAGCCATCACTCCTTTAGGTATTTTATTCAAACTTTTTGTCTTGACCCTTTCTTGTTGATAATTTTCTCACAAAAAATCATTAGACAATCTTTCTGAAAGAATTCATTTCTTCAATCTTCCTACTTGTTCATTTCATTTGGATAAAAAGTCTGAAGGAATTCTTCCTATTTATTTCCTTCAAACAAAAAGTCTAAAGGAATTATTTTAGAGTTCCTTCTATTCATTTCCTTCAAATAAAAAGTTTGAAAGAACTATTTCAAGGTTTCTCTTTAGTCACTTCTCCTCATCCTTTTCTATGGCTTTTTGATTGGTCCCTTTAGAGAAGTTGAATTTCCCTTTAGAGAAGTTAAAATGGCCCTTCAACTTTTGAAAATGGTCCTTCAAGTTTTTGGAAATGGTCCTTTGGGATTTTGGAAATGCCTTTCGGAAGAAATTAAATGATCCTTTAAAAATTCAAGTGCCCCTTCAAAAAAATTAAAGTGACCACTTTCCAAAGAAAATACCCTTTGTGAAAGTTGTAAATGATCCTTTGAAAAAAGTGATGTAGACCTTTTCCTGATAAAAGATAGCCTTTGAAAAAATGAAAGTGCCCTTCAAAAAAATGAAAGTGCCTTCATAAAAATTAAAAGGGTCTCTTTTGGATTGAAGATATATTTTGGAGAAATTTTAAACTACCTTTGGAAAAGTTATGCGGATATGTCTGAAAGAATTCAGCAAAGTTTAAAATAAAAAACTCAAAAGAATTCCTTAAAGACTTAAACAAAGACCAAAATCAAATTTTCAAAAGAAATAACACTTAGTATTTTTGTGGCCTTAATCAAATAACATTTATTTTGAAGGAAAACTAAGTACTTGACTTGGCCAAATTTGAAAGTTACAAACATGGGGGTGAAATTTAACCAACATTCTTGGCAATTCCTAGGTATGGCATGGCTGTTATGCCTAAAAATAGTTGCCTAAATACTTCCATTGGGCATAGAGTCATGTAAATGAGCACTCAGATTATCATGAATAGACCTTAAATTTACCACAAGATAATTGACATTACATAAGGCACATAGACAAAAACACACATTGAAAAAAAAGAAAAACAACTATGCTTCAAAGCACTTAGGGAACACAATATAAAACTAAAACAAAACTAGACTAAATACACACACCTATGCTACTATTTACAGGATAGACTTGCAAGGAATAATAGAAAAACTTTAGATTCATCCCATTCATAGGGATATTTAATTCTTCTCCATTCATCTTGGTCAAATGAAAGGAGTTGATTTATTTGCACTTGCTGATGATGTAAGGGTCACTCCACAAAGAATCAAACTTTTTATGTTTACCTAGTTTTTCTCTATCCTCATTCTATTTTAGAACCAAGTCACCTTTCTTAAACACTCTTGTACTTGTTTTTTTGTCAAAGTATTTCTTAATGATTACTTGGTGGTATTCTATTGTCTTATGTACAGTATCCCTTAATTCTTGAAATTTCAATAATTCTATCAATATGACTTCCATTAGAGTATTTTAAATTAGTTCTAATTGATGTGCAAGTCTTAGAGAATGGAGCTCTTGAGAGATGGACAACCTAGCTTCTCTCCCATAAACTAGCACAAAGGGAGAGTTACCAATGGATCTCTTAGTAGTGATCTTATTAGTCCATGAGGTTATCTTCAACTTGATGTGCCATGCTATTTGATTTTTCTCTAATGTCCTCTTAATGAGGTTCTTGTTAGCAGACTTAGCCAATCCATTACCTTGAGGGTAATAGCTAGATGAGGTACTCAGGTAAACTCCATTCCTATTTTCCCACTCAAAAGTCTTAGCACTCATGAAAGAAAGTGCATTATAAAAAATGATAGTATATGGGACCCCAAACTTGTTGTGATACTCTCATAAAACTCCAAAATTGCATTTCCATTTACCTCCTTTAATGCAAAAACTTCCATCCACCTTGTGAAATAGTTAGTAGTAGTCAATATCCATTTTTGTCCATAACTTGATGAAGCGTTGATCATACCAATGAAATCAAGGGCCCATTACATGAAAGTCTAGTCCACCTAGATAGGATTCAATGGAAGGGCTAAAAGTTTCTATTTGTCTATAAAGAAGGCACATTAAGGACACCTCCTAACCTAAGAGTAACAATACTTGAAAAGGCTAGGTTAATAATACCCTACCTTCATTATCTTTGTAGCTATTATTTTTGGAGAGAAATGACCTCCATCTACACCATTGTGAAACTTTTCTAGCAAGATGCCAAACTAACTAATCATTGTCAACACACCTTAGTGGTATACCATTCACATCCTTCTGAAAGAGATTACCATCTATAAGACAATAAGGAATGGTTTGTAATATAAAATATCTTCTTTGTGAATTTTTCAAACCATTAGGACAATCACCATTTTGGACAAAACCAATGATGTCTTGTGTCTAACTTTGAATCGGTATGTGACTAGCAGGTTAGAGATGAGCTTGATTGACCAAAACTTCTTCCCTTGTCCCTTGAATATTTGAAGCTAGATGTTCACATAGCCCATTTCCTCTTACTAATTTTGTTACTCTTACCAAGTTTGTTACCTTGATATCAAAATCATACTCCATTACCTTTGTGATCCATCTAGCTCTCTTCTCATTGATGTCTTTACTTAGGAAGAACTCTTTAGTGCTAGAATGAGAGACCATGACATGTATTTTTTTATTTTAAACCATATGCCTAAACTTTTTTAAACCTCTTATCATGGATAGAGCCTACTTCTCAATAAACATGTACTTGGCCTCATAATCCTCTAGTCCTTGGCTAAAGAATGCAATGGTTGTTCAATTTCCTCATAATTCTTTTGCTTAAGCATAGTTGATATTGTGTCAAGGTTATAAAAAATATATATTATGAAATCCTTGGAAACATTTGGGTTTAAGAGAGTAGGAGATTGGGCAATTACTTGTTTGATTTCCTTAAAACTATTCTTACCTTCCTTTATCCAAGCAAAAGCTTGGTTCTTCTTGAGCATGATTGTAATAGGCTTCACCAATAGATAAAATTTTGGAATAAACCTTCTTAATAAGTTGATCTTTCCTAAGAAACTTTGCAAACCTTTCTTGTGTAGAGGTAAAGACAAACCTAGAATGAATTCAATCTTTTTAGGGTCAATAGACAGGCCTTCTTTTGACACAACACGACCCAACAATTTGCCTTCATGAACAATAAAGATACATTGTTTTGGATTAAGATAAACTCTAAACTCTATACACTTCTAAAATACTTTCCTTATATGTTTCATGTGGTCATTAGCATCCTTGGAAAAAATAGTTATATCATCAAGGTATATAAGCAAAAACTCATTGATCAAACCTTTAAAGGATGTGTCTATTGCTCTTTAGAAGGTAGTACCAGTATTAGACAAACTAAAAGGCATATTTCTATATGAAAATGTTCCCCCTTTTATGGTGAATGTTGTCTTGAACTGATCATCTTCATTCACCAATATTTGGTTATAACTTGAATAACCATCAAGTAGTGAAAATCATTGAGAACTTGAAACCACTTACAAAATTTGCTCCATGGAAGGTAGTGGATAATGGTCTTTGAGTGAAACTATATTAAAATCCCTAAAGTCCACATAGAGCCTAATCTCTTCACTTTTTTTTCAAATAGGTATAAGGTTAGCTACCCAAGTTGAGTTCTTGATATGAAATATAATCCTAGACTCAATCAATTTATTAAGCTCTCTCTTCATTAGTTCCTCTATCTTGGGATTGATAGGCCTCTATTTTTGCCTAACTAGTTTAGCTCTAGGTTATAACTCAATGGGGTGATGAGATAGACCTATATCAAACCCTTTCAAATCTTTGTATTCCCAAGAAAATATATCATGAAATTATTTACACAATTTAATGAAGACTTGTCTTTCAGAAAGAAAACATATCTTACCAATTTTAAGAAGTTTGTCCTTAAATATCAAGATTATTTCATAGTTATCTTCCTTTATAGACGTGCTTACTCTTTCCCCCATCATTTGATCATCTTCATTGAACACACACTCCAAATTAACCATCCCCTTTGGTATCTTGTTTGTGTTCATCTGGAAACCTATTCTTTGTATTGATTGTGAAGCTTCTTTTGATTCTTTGAGGAAAATTTTGCTTCATTTTTAATGAAGTGTGTAATGTGTTTATTAGTCTGAAACACTTTCCAAAACATTTAATTATCTATAATATAATTTCTAAAAATGACCTTGATGTTAGGTTGGTCCTTCTCTTTGCTTACATCAACAACTATATCAAAATGTGCTCCTATCACAACCAACCTATCAACATGTTTATTTGAGTCTCTTGGTATAGGTTGGATATTAAAAGCATCAAAGTCTTCAATTAGACCCCACACACTATGCTTGTAAGACTTAAGAAAATGGTTCTTGGTTATAGCTTGGTTTCTTACTTGATGTATAATCAATTCACTATCTCTATATACCTTCAAATTCTTAATTCCCTTTCTCTTTGCCCATTGGAGGCCATAAACCAAGCCTTCATATTATATCGCATTACAAGAACAACTAAAATGGAATTTGTATAAATATTAATACTGGTTATTTGAGGGAGAAACCAATATGACACCATCTCTTTCTTGTACCTTACTTCTAGAGCCATCAAAAAACATTTCATGTATCACTTCAAGTTCATGATCTTCATTAATGAGTGATGGTATAGGAGTGTTCCTTGCATGCATATAATATACCCCTAATTTAGTCTCTTCTATGAATGCACAGGGATAATTCTCATTATTTTGAATACCATACTCATCAAGAAAGAGGTTAGAAATACTTTCAAGGGGAAAGGATGTTTCACCACCAATGACACCTTCTTCTTGCTCACTAATCATACAATTCTGATTTGAATTTGTCTCCACATATGGCTCAATGTGGAACCTTGACAAGGGATATGTTATTATAGTCACTTTAGCTCCATCTATTATTATAAATTCTAGAAAATACTAATAAATTTCAAGGTACCCTCCAATCTTAGCCATGAAATCTCTTGACAAGCAAATAGAAAAATGAGATGGAAGATCAACCACCATATTGTCTTATAGGATGGGGAAACTTGGATAATCATGTAGGAAAAAATTCAAACCTTTAACCAACCCCACAATCTTGGATGGAGTTCAATCAAGTTCTAACACACCCTTAATATGAGGCTCATATTTTAGTCCCAATTTATCAGCAACCACTTTTGGCATAACTGTGATACTAGCCCCACTATCAACAATGCAATTATGAACTAATTTATCTCCCACAATGAGTGTGAGATAGAAAGGTGGAGGATTTTAAGATTTGGTAGATGGTTCTAAAACATAATTATGTGTGTTGGTAAGGGCTACACCATTGTATCTCGTAACTTGATAGGCTACATGAATGCTTGAGAGTTGTTCTTTCAAAAGCTCTTTTTGGCCAGGCATATGCAATACTTCCCGAAGAGAAATGCTAGTTTTGGTATTATTCAAAGAGTTAATAATATTTAGAGATGAATTATTCACCTTGTCCTGAACTCTTGAAGGCAATGAGGGAACTTTAACTTATTGTATTGGAGGTTTGGTAGCCTTGTTTACATTCTGACTCTGAGGAGTAGTGTGACTAGTTAGATCTATTAAATTGGTACTTGCATTTGGAGAACTTGTAGAGGTACTATCTAGAGTCACTTGTGATACTATAATATCTCATAAACCCCTCTTTTTATCCCTTTTTTAGTTGTAACTAGTGTATTTTGATTCAATACATAATCATATTCGACTTGGAAATTCATAAAACTAGTAATTTGGCTACTACCTTCTCTTTGAACATCTCTTTGCATGAGATTTGCTTCTTTTGATGTAACATAAGCAGTAGCTTATTATTGAGTTACCAAAGCTTTATTACCTTCTCCACCATTATGTATAAACTGACCTCGAGATTTCTCCTAATGATCTAAATTCTCATTTCCTTGAACTAGATTGTTGTGGATTGGAATAATAACCTTTGTCGATGAAATGGAATTAGGATGATAGGCATTGAGATGCCTATTGAACCTTGTTAGCCTTGTCCTCTTCCTTGGTTAGTGTATTTGGGTGGAGGTCTATAACCTTGCTAAGGATAGTATTGAGGATTGGGTAGAGCACTTGCATACATTTTTGCTTGCTCGAGCTGGGCTTGCAAAGACTGAATCATCTCATCCTTATCTATAGCATCATACACCTTCTTAGGAGTAGTTCTAGGTTTGGAATTAGTATTAGGAACTTATGTTATGCTTGGGGCTTCAACTAAATTATGAAATAACAAAGGCATCGAGACTCTTGGAGGTAGTTTCCTAGCTTATATCAGACTATTCTTAGCTTTCATGGCGATCTCATATGCCTTGGGTAAATTAAATCCTCCTATTGACTATAACATGACTACTACATGAATACTAATATCCTTGAGATAGGGGGGAATACAAATCTTGAAGGAGGCCTCATAATAGATGGTAGCCTATGCCATGTTCTTTGAAATATCTCATTAAAATCTCCCATAGATTCATTAGGACCTCTCTTTATCACATTCATCTGGTCAATTAGTGAAGTATGGTCAATCTTATTTTCAAACCTATTAACCAAAAGCTCTCTAAAATTATCCCAATTAGTAATATAGCCACCTTCTAATGTCCTATACCAATCAAGTGCCTTCCCCTTTAGAGACATGGCAAGTAGTCTAATATCTATGTTAGCTTGGTTGATATTATGGAAATTACAAAAGTTTGAAATGTACCTAATATGCTTAGATGGTGTAACATGACCCTCTCCATTTAAATTAGGTAGAATTTTGGTAGCATTAGGAGAAATAGGATCATACACAAGAAGGTTAATTGGATTTTGGGTGTTGAAGGGTGGGAAAGGATGTCTTCTAGCCATTTCTTCTTCCTTTTGATCTACTAATTATTTCATTTCCTCTTCTTCTTCTTCTTCAAAACCTTTTTATTCATGATATTTAAAGGTTAGGAATGGTTCACGGTGTTGTTCTTCAAGAGGAGTTTTAGGCTAAGGAACTTGATTAAAAATCCTACTAGAAGATGATCTAGTGATGACCATGAAGTATAATATGGAAAAAATGATCTACAAACAAAGATTCTCACCTTTTGGAGTCACCAAATGATAGATTAGAAACTTCTACAACCTTGTACTTATCAAGGCCAACATTCACCTTGACATGGAAACAATTAGGACCAGTTATCCCACTAGGTGTTCTAGAATTATTGTCATCAAATTATGAACCCTAAGAAATTTCATGAAGATCCTTCAATTTGATGCAACATTGAATCATCCCTCAAGTTTTTAGGAACTTGTAAGAGAGATGAGTCTCTAGGATTGAAAAAGGATAGCTCCCTAAATTCTTCTCTAAGTGTCTATCACCTAATATAATGCTTATTCACAAAAAGATTCAAGAGTTTACATTATATATATATATATATATATATATATATATATATATATATATATATGCTAAAGAGGTGATCCACCAAGAATGTATCTCACTGACTCTCACACTTCTACTAAATAATAATATTTTCCAAGACTAATTCCATGCATTGAAATATACTAACATAGTGTTTCAATGTGAAGGTAACATGCTTGAGATAATCAACAAAATGATTGACCTAAGGGGTAGATTGCATACCATAGATACAATTACATACTTGAAATAGAGTCTAATGCATTTAACACACTTCACATGACTTGTTAACATCAAAATATTTGTTCAAATATGAAGGATATAGGGAGGAAGGATGATGTTATCACTTAGCTCCACTATACATCACTCATATACTCAGATAGAAGTTTACAAATTAGAATTAGTCTTGTATTTAATCTTCAAAAGCAAAGTACAATGTCATTTTAGTAGGACTTAAACATACCAAAAATGTGGTTATCTGTAATGGCTAAAATGGCTCAATTTATAAAACTTTGGGGAAGAGAGAGAGCAGAGAAGATGAAGAGGCATAAGGACATGTGTCATTGATAAGAAAGTTAGTTACAGATACATGAGAGATATGGATTAGTGATTCATGTCATGTCAAGATTGTTACTTGTCCAAAATAAATCATGATAATGGTGGAAAGTGGCATCAAATTTTTAGGAGTGGCACAAGAAATGGTTTCTATCAAAGATCATCCATGAGAGTTCAAAACTAAAAATAGAAAAGCTAACACATCACACTACTAGAGCTCATGATAGTAGTTAGAAAATGATCTTTCTAACTATTAGTTATACTCTAAACACATGTAGTTTTTTATTTCATGGAAGTAATGACTCAAACCATCAACCTATCCATTTTTCTTGATTTTTCCGCTCTCACATTCTTTCCAAGTCTTTTGAATAGCAAAATTTTTTTTTTTGTAGTTTAAAATTAATGTTCTATAGGCCATCACTCCTTTGGGTATTTTTTTTGGACTTTTTGTCTTGACCCTTTCTTGTGGACAATTTTCCTACAAGAAAGCATCGAACAATATTTTTTAAAGAATTCATTTCTTCGATCTTCTTGCTTGTTCATTTCCTTCAGACAAAAAGTCTTGAGGAATTCTTCTAGTTTATTTCCTTCAGACAAAAAGTTTGAAGGAATTTTATTAGGGTTTCTCTTTAGTCACTTCTCCTCATCCTTTCCTATGGATTTTTTATTGGTCCCTTTAGAGAAGTTGAAATGCCATTTGGAGAAGTTAAAATGGTCCTTCGGCTTTTAGAAATGGTCCTTTGGGTTTTTGGAAATGGTCCTTCGAGTTTTTGGAAATTAATTTTGGGAGGAATGAAATGATCTTTTGAAAATGCAAGTGCCCCTTTAGAAAATGAAAGTGACCACTGGCCAAAGAAAATAACCTTCATAAAATTTGAAAATGATCCTTCATAAAGATGAAAGTACTCTTTAGAAAAATTACAAGGGTCCCTTTTGGCTTGAAAATATATTTCAAATAAATTGTAAAGTACCTTCAAAAAAATTATGCGAATAATTTGTCTAAAAGAATTTGGAAAATATTAAAACAAAAAACCTAAAATAATTCCTTAAAGTATTAAACAAATACCAAAACAAACTTTCTGAAAAAAATAATACTTGGTATTTTTATGTGCTTTATCAAAAAACATTTCTTATAAAGGAAAAATAAGTACTAGACTTGGCCAAATTTGAAAGGTGCAAACTTGGGAGTGGAATTTGACTAAAAGGTCTATAATAAGACTTAATGTGGTCCTTGTGGTCATGAAAGGTGATCTAACACACTATAGTCCATAGCCTATCATATGCTCATTTGAACATGCCAAGAACTTACATAAATAGGTGTAGAATTTAGGAGATTAAGGGATAATTTGAGGAAGTATGATGACACGTGTGTAAATCCTTAGCATACTTTAAGGTTATTTAGTAGATGTTAAGGTATTTATTCTCCTTAATTGATGTTTCATTAAAAGTTATGCATGTTCTACCTTATAATGGGTGTCTAAACCATAAACATTATATTTTTATGACCCTTGAGACACCATTAAGTCATTATAAAGAGTTAAAATTCTCAAAAAAGGCCTTAGTATCATCATAATATCTTTTTAAGGAGGTTTTATATTCAAAATGGAGTTTTTAGGAGTCAAACACCTTTCATCCATGATAAAGGGGCCCATATGTGTGAAAAATGACCTTTCAGCTTCCCTCCATCTATAATCTCTATTTTGGAAACATATTTGACTCCTAATTTACCTATTCTTTCCCACTAATGGCCTTTCAAGATCTTAGACCTTAGAAAATGTAGGAAAATTATGTTTTACAGGTGATTGCATGACTTATGCAAAATTTTAAAAATAGATCAGAGTAAGAGGAGGTCAAAAATATTATATGGGATACCTTGCTTCCATCATGGAGAAGGATTCATTTCCCAAGTGTGTAGGGAAAGGCATATATGGTAGCAATATCTACATTGAGACCTAACAAGCTCACAAGGGCTAGTTTGAGATATATGGTATGATTCATATAAGGGGAGTCAAAGCTCAAGATCTTAGCCAGAGGTGGGATCCCTAATGGGATTACAACCAATGGCATTTGGTTGTAGATCAAGGCCCTAATATTTATGAATAATCACTTAGACCCCTAGGTGGTCTCAAGCCATTTATAAACCCCATAAGATTAGTTGTAGGCATATTTATCAAAAGTTTGAGCTCATAGTGATATCTTAAGTATCGATAAAGGTATCTAAAGACTTTTTAATTATTTTAAATCCATTTTATCACATAATCATATTAATTGCAAGGACTTATTAACACATAGTCTCCCTAGGTTGGTATATTATACGTCATGTACAAGAGTTTCCATGTTTCATAAAAAAAAGAACATGAAAAGGATTAATGTAAAGATTCATTAATTTCCCCATGCTCCTCAAAAAATTCATGTGGTTACCTTTTGGGTCATGAGTGGTCTCCTTCAAGTTCCTCAATGCTTACCATGTGAAATAAGGGAATAAGGTTCCAAACATGACTGAGTTTTTTTGATGGTAGTCCATATTCAAACTAAGATCTTATGAATGGTGTCTTCTTTAGGTTGCAAAGGTGTTATAGGCATATGGAGGATACCCTCTCTTAAAATAAAAAAGCTTCCTTATGTCCCTCAAGACCAAAACCCATGAAATAAGACCAAATGCATTCATAAGCCTTTTAGTAGAGGTTAAGGTTTATTAGCATTGTTTAAGGTTTTTGTGAACTTCTAGTTTTTAATTTCTTCCTTAAAATACTTGATTAACTAGATCTAAATGCATTGCTTTGTTGAGTGTCCAAATAGGGATGTTCAAAGTCTTAATAGATGGTCTTGAATGGGGATTCATAGTGCACATGAGGTCTCCCAAAATATATTTGTTATGTAGTGATCTTGTCAGGCTATTTCCACCTTATAATAGGCTTTGGTTTTCATACTTCGAACTTCAAATGATTGTGTGATGCACCTACAATTCTAAGTCCTCATACACAAGCCTAAAGCTGAGAGTGAGAAAAAAATTATATATAATACCATGAAAGGCCAATGGAACTATGAGAGAAGAGGCACATTTAAGTGTGAAATTTTTTAAGAAGCCAATAACTCAGTTTAGAAGATTAGGTCCAAACCTAAATTTTAAAAGCTTCCCCAAATCACCACCTACAACTGAACCTAAGTAGATGAAATAAAGAGCCATATATTTCTAAAAATGACTACCTTTAAAAGTTTATTAAGCTTCATATAAGGTTATATAGGTTTCCATCATGGTGTTGAAACCCTCCTCTTGCTCACAGACCTATAGAAGGACTCCATTGGTAGTCATATACTCTTAACCACCACCTATAGGACTATAGGTAGGTTATCTACAACCTTGGAATTGAATTGACATATAAAAATTGAGGAGATATTGTATTAAAAGGAACATAATATATAGGTTATGTTATTTAAATACAAATTAAACATGAAGGGATGACCAAAACAAGCTAACCCAAGACCCTTTAACTCTACATACATACTTGGCCAAATGCATACAAGTTTGCTTAGCAAGATGGGATGGATATGTTGGTATGAATGAAAATTTAAAAAAATCTATGAAATAGGTCATATAGTTATGTTATTCCATCTATATTTCCTTCAACATCCTTCAATATAGAGTCAAGTGTTTATATCTAAGTTTTTGTTTTTTCTTAAGTATAAAAAGAAAAAACTAGTTAAGAAGGGTGTGGAAGAATACCTATTGAATTTGCATGAATTTAATCCAAGATATTGTGGAGAGGTAATCTTTGGATTGGGAGGATGACATGAAAATAATAAAACACTACCAAAAAAATCATTTTTTAGACAAGTAGTTGGGTGGATTGCCTAGCATGAGCTAGAACCTAGAAGCGAAAGCTTTCTAGGATGTTGTCAACCCACCTTCTTTAAATACTTAAGTTGGAAAATAAAAATAAAAGTATTTTCATAAATTTCATAAAATAAAAATAAAAATATAAAATTATAGTGAATTAATTATTAAAAGTAAATACTTTTCTAAGTTAACTAAAATAAAGCAACTAGTTTGATTATATTAATGCTGAAAATTGGTTAAGGCAAGGTTGTGGTTTTGGGTTTGGTAATTTGATAAGGTTAAAAATAATGGTTTTTTTGGTGTTGGTAAATGATTTAGATAATAAACTAAAAGGTATGGATGGTTGAAAATATAAAACAACAAGTAACTATGGTATAAAAAGGATAAGGGGGCAAAGAGGGTGAAGGTGGCAAAGGTTCAAAGAGGGCAAAGGAGGTAAATGGAATTATAATGACAAAGGTGGTAAATAAGGTCAATGGATTAATATGTCAAGTGGATTAATTGGTAGAGGTAAAGGTCATAAAATTAAGGAATTAATTAAATAATTGAAATGAAAAACCAAATAAGGTTACCTTGAGGCTTGTTGATGTGGTTGATGTTGTTGATGATGTGATGAAGGAACCTTGTGGAAATTTTGAAAGAGATTCATTTATTTGAATTATTCTCCTCCAAGATGTGGATTAACTCCAAAATGGTGACCTCATTCAAATACCTAAAAGAATATGTTAATAACCAAAAACTAACTTGCAACTTTATTGGGTGAAGGAGAGGAGGGGCAGGTATTTATAGTATTTGTTGTCAAGAACCATTCCAAAAGAGGGAATAGTAGAAGTATGGCACCATTTTTAAAGTAGGTTCATAAGTGGGAATTAAGTAAAAGGGTAGTGGGATTCCCACTTCACAAGGGTGTCTCCCACTTTATACAGAATCAAAAATGGAGTGAAAATCTTGCACATGGGCTCATATGAGTCCAAATTACTTTCCACCACTCTCTTTCATCTTTTGGCTGAGTGCCTCATGAATTTTGGCACCATTATCCATGTGGATGAATGAGTGGTCATGAAATACAAAGAGGTGATATTTCCACTTAGATAATAGGTCAAAGGACTTGGTTGGTTTGTCTCCCAACTTGCTAAATAGTCCAAAATGGAGTGGAAATCATGCACATGGGCTCATATGGGTCCAAAATACATTTCCCCACTCACTCTCATCTTTTCCTAAGTAATTATAAATATTCCCCATTTATTTTGTCGCCATTTTCCAAGTGGGATGAGTGGAAATTTGAAATACTTCTAATGGGTACCCTTGTGGTGATTAATGTGGTCATTAGGTACCTTGGCCCAAGTGGGGTATGATGTCCCACTTCAATCCACCTCATTTTTAAGCCATGTCACTTGCCAAATCATTTTATATATCACCTTCCATGTTACTTTCCACGTAACATTCCATGTCATCATGAATAGTGATAGTAGATCCCACAGTGAATAGTATTTTTGAATAGTACTTTTAGATAGTAATATTGAATAGTACTATGTGAATAGAAGAATAGTGATTTTTCTAGGTTAAGAGGGTTTGGTTAAGGGATAATAAGGTTTAGGGGGTATTTAGGGGGTCCTGAGGCATTTAGTCATCAAAAACTATAATTGTGTAGTTTTATAGTGTCTACATTTTGCCCCTTTTTGTTATGTAGCTTTGAATTAAAAAATTGCAAAATAAAAATGAATTACTTATTCAAATGTTAGGGGGCCTTGAGTATGGGAGGAAGTTTTCCCCATCAAACTAAGGGTCTATGAGGAAAGGTTGAATTAGGTGTAGGTTTGATAAGTAGTTAGTGGGGAGGCACTAGGTGGTATCACAAGGTAGTTAAGCATGCAAAATGCCAATGGGTGCACAAAATGCAACTAAGTGTGATAGTCAAGATTATGAAGAGATTAAAGATATCAATGTTGATAAAAATAAGGTTAGGTTCTAAATGGACATATGATAGGGTAACTAGTCTATAATATTAGTCATAATTGATCGGGTTAAGCCTATTGAGTCATCTAGATAGGGTCAGTGTTGTTCACAAGTATCCAAGGTAGGAAATGATCCTATAGAACAACATAAATAGTTTAGTTTTGCATTCAGTGGTGCATAAAAAAGTGCAACATGGAAATCATAGTCAATGTAGTCAAAAGGACCAAATCAAGGTCATCACAAAACATACAAAGAGGTTGGGTCAAAAATGGCCAATGTCAAGGTGGATGTGGGCAAGTGGGTTGGTTGGTTGGGATGGGGTGGCCAACAAAACTCCATATGCACTAGGTAAGTGGATGCTACCTACATAGTTCCATGGACATAATATCCAAAATAAACTTCAGGCCTAATGTAGTTCTTCTAAGGTGGAGAGTGTTGGTTAACTTGGTTTTCCCAATTTGATGTATCATGTATTTAGGTCTAGTTGAAGGATGTTGAAGAAAAGGAAGCTCCAAAAGGTGGAAAAGATGGATATCAAAAAGTTTTTTGATTAGTTTGGTATAAAAGGTGGATGAGATTACCCAAGATGTAATTACATGATTGCTTTAACTATGCAAAAGGAATCTATAGCCATAGATAAGTAGGTTCAATCTTGAAATTTTTGCTACCATTTAAAAAAAAAGGATAAATATGCTTTACTAGGTTTTAGAAAATCCGTCACTACTTAAATTATCATAGTGACCTGATGGGTTCTTTCATCACCATCCAAATAAGCTAACATTGTGCACACTCCACAATAATGTCTTTAATAGGCTATGGAAGGGTATTTTTCAACAATTTAGGGAAGAAAAGTAGTAAATTGGGTAAATGAGAAGTGGAAAATATTTAAACCCTTGATCTAATGGGGCCCCAAGAAAAGTAAGAATTGAGTTTTGATGGAATTCAAGGAAAAAGAATCTTAAGGGGTTTTAGAATATGGAACGAGTTGCATAATAATAAATTAATTAAATGAGGGAGCAGGTTGAAATAGAAAGGAAAATAAATGGTACAAAATGGAAAATCAAGAGGGGAAATAAAAGAATAATGTGCAAAAATAGATAGATTGGGGAGTTGAAAAGGAAGGTGGGAGAAATAGGTCTAAAAGACACCAAGGAGAAAATATTTTAGTGGAAGAGGTGACTCTTATAAAAGGTTTCTAGGTGGAATGCGATTAAAGAGTAGGGATAATATAGTGCATAGGAAGATGAAGGTCAGGTAGGGAGAATCAAGGGAAATTATTTGTTGGGAGGTAGGTTGCATGAGAGGGGATAGCTAGCATCCCCATGTAGGTACCCCAAATATTCCATATGAAGGTGGTTTTAATTTTGATTCTAACATCTCTAAAGGTAAGAGTAAAAGAGGTTTGAAATAGGCAAGACTATAGGGGGTGGGGAAGAAATCTTCATCTTGATGGCTAGTGGTGTTCATGCTCACTTGTTGGTCATATGAGCTTACGAGCTTGGACAATAATGTTATAGAGCCTTAGGATCAATATATATCTCATAGTAAACCAAATTCAAATGGAAGACCTTTAAGGCCATATCATGTTATATATAAGATTAAAATGGGTAGAAGGTTTAAAAGGGAAAAAGGTGATATGTAAGGTGATGGAAGTAGCTAGAGAGGGACAAAAAAAGAGGATCCAAGTTCAACATGCAAAGGAATTAAAGGAAGAAAGGGATGCACTTGAAGTAATGAACCTAACCAGATTTTTTGCATTAAAGCAAGGGCATAGAATACATGAGGAAGCAAATAAGGAGATTTACGTAAAAGTGATACAACTAGTGAATTCACTTTAAGGACCTAGAGGTTGAATGGGAGAAAATAAGGGATATCCAAAAAGGGATGAGGTGAAGGTGGACCAAGAGATGGATGAAGAGATAGGTAGATAAAATAATGAGGTCACAGATAAAGATGAAGGTGGAGAAGGATGAAAAGAGCCAAGCATGGGCATATAGGAGGAAAAAAAGAAGGTTGAGAAGAATAAGGAATGTCTTCAAGATGAGGAAAATGAAATGAAATGGATAAAATGGATAGGATGGTGGAAATAATGAAAGGGAATGAGATGAAGATAAAGGATGAAGATCAATGATGATAAAAAGAAAAAGGAAAACTTAAATTAGGTATATAAAGCACAAATACTCATATAGATGCAAAATACAAGTGAGTACCAAGATGGAAGGAAGAAAAGGGCAATATAAAAGGCAAAAGGCAAGAATTGATAAGAAGAAAAAGGCCATTATGGAAGGCTTATCAAAGGATAAATACCTAGGTAGAAACTAGTTGTGGAGGAAAAAAAGAAGACAAAAAGGATAAAAAGATGAAAATAAAACAAACAAGAAGAATGGAAAATGGGAAAGGTTGGAAGAGTGGAAAAATGATAGAGAATGATGGTAAATGTAAATAAAAAGTGTAGCAATAGAAGAAATAGAAAGATTGCAAGATACAAAGTATGATGTGGAATTGATAAGGAAAAGAGAGTGATGAAGAGGCTGTGACAAATTGTCAAGGACAAGGGGAAATGATGAGGATGGAAAAAGAAGACAAAGGAGATAGGGGTAAGGTTGGTAAAAAGTGGAGAGAGAGGAAAAAAATTCAAAAGGTGGGTGGGGAAGTAAGCCATAAATCATGTGCAAAGAAAGGTGATGAGGAGGATAACCAATTAGAATAGGTGGTGGATTTATGGGAGATAAGAGGGGCCAATGAAGAAGGCTATCAACCATTGTGTTAAAAGAGATTGACAAGTTGGAAAAGTGGTTAAAAGAGATTGATAGGTTGAAGGGAGGGAGGTGGTGAGGAGATAGGTAGAGGAGTAGAGGAAAATATATTAGGTGAGAAGGGTAATATAAAGGGATGTAGTCAAGCTGACCTTAGTAACTGAATAATTCCTACATAGTCTAAAAAGACCTTAGGCCAATGCAGCTCTCCTAGTATTGGGGGGAAAAGTAAGAGGAAGTATTAGATGGTGTTAAAACATAATGATGCTTAATAAAAAAAATCAAATATTCCATGATTTATGATGCCTTAAGGAAGAAGGAACTGTTAGCAGTGTAAATGAGTGAGAATAAAAAGGGGATGTAAATTAGTTGTTAGTGGTCGAGCTATTGTTAGAAGTGAAGTAGTGCCTACATAATTCATGGACATTAGGCCAATGTAATTCAACAAGGGTTGGTTGATTGGTGGTCAAATTTTCTACCCCAATTTGATGGACCACATGGGTTGGTTTACATTTATGGAGAAGGTTGGTGAATGTGCATGGTATAGATTGGTGAATAGTTACCATAATGATCCTACATTTAGTACGATGAGATACATAGATGGGTAAGGTAGGATAAATAATAAGGGAACACAATGATAAGAACCACAAACAACCTTCAATAGAGCTCATCGAAAGAAGATGAAACTTTGTGAGGAGGTTGCACCTTCTAAAATTATGCGAGGGTAGAAGCCTAGAGATAGTGTTTATCACTACAAGTTGAGTTTTAGGAAATGAGATTATATCATAATATACATAGTTTATTTGGCCAAATTTCATCATCAATATGAGTTAAGTTTTATGGGTGGTAGTAGAAGAATGGCTTGAAAATATTTTCTTTGATAGCTAAGTAGATTCTATGAGGTAAAAAATTGGTAGTGTGGTGAATGATAGAGGATGGGCTATGTCTAACCCAAGAGATACATGGGTGGGCTAGACAAAAGGTGCCCATGTCTACATCCTTTGTCCTATTACCTCAGAACCAATAACCTTGGATTCCATTTAGAAGAGGATCTGTTAGTAGGGAGCCATATGGTCTAGGATATTGGTTATATAATTGAATAAGATAGGGGAACTTCTATAATGATGAGTATTTGGAAGCTAATACTACTAGCAATAGTGGTATTTTAAAAGATGTGACCATTATAGGGGCCTAATGTTGGAAGGAAATTTATGTCAATTGAAGTAGAGGTGAGAAAGATGCAAAAGACCATCAATCCCATAAGGACTACAAGATGACAAAGTAGGTGAGGACATCCGATGGGAATAATATGACAAGGGAAACAAAAAGACCTCATGATTGTGCACAATGATTAGTTGGATTAATGGTTACAATCTACATGAAAGGGTAAGTGGATGCAACCTTTGTAAGTGGGAAGACTATTTAAGGGAATCAATGACATCATAGGACCCTCTCCCATTAGTGGGATGGGTAATTATGTCTATAAGTAATAGTAGTTAGGTATTTTATTTAAATAATCATGCTAAGAATGAATACCTATTGTGAAGTCACTTGGTTTTGTAGGTTTGATCAGAGTGTAGAGAACTAAAAAAGGTTGAAGATGGCAAATAATGGGAGTAATGATAGAGATGATAAGTAACCCTCATGACCCAAAATGATATATATGGTGAATGTACATATCTACTAGATACTACAACATGTAATGGTGTTAATGGAAGTGATGTTAAATCAATAGCAAGAGGGAAATCACCCATGGCCTAAGCTTGAGCATGAACTCTTACCTCCTCGGCAGTGAAGAAGGTGAGAATTTGGATGCACAAGATGTAGAGATAGAAACATCACCCTCAGCCTATCCATAGAGGGAAACCTCACTATCCAAGGGGATGTGCATTGAGGTAAAAATCAGAGTGGAGGGAGGTAATGGTGGTGACAACCAAGTAGGGAAAAATAACTAGAGTGTAACATGATTCCCACCCTACAGGGAGGAATGCAGAAGAGGATAATAGAATATGCCCCCTAGTCATTATCAGTACAAGAATGTCATTGATACTAGGTTTGATGATAGCTTAGTAAGCAATAAACTATGAGGATGTCTTGATGAAAATCCAAAGTCACTAGATAATTAATGTAATGCCCAAGTAGTAAAGCTATGTATATGTGCACCTTAGGCAATGTGTGTGTAATTTGATGACTATGTATGTGTCACCATGCCCTAAATAAAATATTACATAATTTATGTGATTATGTTTGTGGTTATGTGAATGGTCATGATTATGGTTGTTTTATTCTTGTTTAGTGTTAAAATAATGATTATGGTAGTTGCAACACTGGATGGTAAAATTCATGATGAAAAAATCAACCAAGCACATTAAGATAAGAATAGGGCATGATAATTTGTTTTTGATAAGGACTAAAAATAGCCCTAAAGTGGGATTGGCTGAATGAATATAAGCCCTTCAAATGATTCACATGAGTGGTCATTAGTTGATAAATAAAGTTTTCTTGATCATGGGGTGTTAAGTAAGCTCTAAATCCCTTGATTTACAAATAGTCTAAAGGGAGGATAGATGATAGGTGGTGCGAAGGTTAATGGGTGATATGCATGATAACCTCATGTGAATTATTTTGCCCCTTCTATAGGTGACCTTAGAATGGTAATAGACAATTCCATGTCATATGCTAAATGTAGAGTGATGAATGTAAGAATTCTACATGTGACAGCCAATTGCAGTTTCTAACTTATTATGTTGCTTAAGAGCTAATTATGGCTTTATATTTTGTTATGATAGTGGGTCTTTTGATTTATTGATGTATATGGTAAGTTGATCGATGCAGGAAGCTTCCAAGAAATTGCTCTAATTTTGACAAATTTAACTTAACCATACTTCAAGGGAGTGGTCTAAGCTTATTGGCTTTGTTTAATGCTCTTGATAGTTGTCCTTCAAGGGAGTAGTCTACATTACATTTGGCAATTTTTATTTTTATTTTTAGGTAGTTGTCCTTTGAGGGTGAAGTTTGTAGTTCTTAATATATCAACCCAAGTAGTATTTTGGTATCCTAATTATTTCTAGATGTAATGTTATTAGACATAGACAAGTCTAATTAGGTTCAGAGGTTTACCTTTATGAGGGAAAATTTTAACATAAGAAGGTTAATGATATGAAAAGGTGTGGTTTTTGAGAGATAATGACCATGGGATTCCATCTTGTTAGAGATGGAAACTATCCATGAGAACCATGATATGGGTATAGCTATGGTGCCCACATTTAAGATTAGGCTATGACTATGATGATTAATCACATGGTTCTATGTTGTAATCAATTGTCCTTAAAAGGAGAGGAGAAAGATGGGTGAAGGTTAAAATCTCATAATCAAGGAATGAGCTTAAGTTAGACAAAATGAGTGAGATTGATCCTTATTTAAGTAAAAAATGAATGCAGATATAAAGCATTGAGAGGCTCAAGTTCTAGTTTTCCTTTGAGAGAGGACAAATGATAAGCTCCTGATCCATACTTATGGGTAATGATGTAGGGTCTAAGCCAGTTGAAAGAAAACTTACCTCATTTACTCTTCTCTATGGTGGTCACATGTTAGTTTTCATTTAGGATGAAGTCTTTGATATTAAAGTCCCATTATTTGAGGTACTTGTTACAATCATGTTTGATATGCTCTTTATAGATATAGAGGTGGGTGAAGGCTACTAAATGATGCTCATCAAGTAGCTCAAGTTGAGTTAAATGGTGCTAACAAAAATCTTCCTAAAAAATAAGTTCTTGCAAAAATATGTGAAGAGAGGGGATTTTTACTTTAATAGGAAAGAATACCTCTATTCTAAAGACTAAAGAGAAAAGGGTAGCACCTATACAGGTTTGAATGCTAGTGTGATAGGTGCATAAAGTGAATGGGATGTGTAAGTGTTAATCCCATCCTGAAGCACTGACTACTTTGGTTAGCATTTTGTTAAGGATTTTTTTAGAGGATTCTACTTATCCATTTGATTATGGATGGTAAGGTGAGGAAAATATTAACTTGATTCCAAATGCATCACATATCACTTGGAATTTCTTATTTTTGAAAGATTTGCCATTATTAGTGATGATCTTATGAGGAACATTGAAGCAACAGATGATATGATGTTTGATAAAGTCAACAATCTTCTCTACTTTGGTCGAGATAAGAGGGACAAATTCCACCCACTTGATGAAATATTCAATAGCTATGATGATGGAGTTATGTTGTTATGAAGAATGGGGTTTAATTTCCTTAATGAGATCAAGCCCCCATTGAGAGAAAGTCCAAAAATCCTTAGATACTTGGAGGTTATTAGCTGGTGCATGATGTAAATTAGTATGTTGTTAATATTTAACATGATTTTTTACATAATCACAATAGTCTTGGTTGAGGGTGGGCTAATAGTAGCCAAGGTAAAGGATTCATTTAGTGACTGCTAGGCCACTAAAGTGTCCCACACAGATCCCATCATGTGTTTCCTTGATATCATGGGAACCTTTATGTCTATTTATGAAATGAAGAATGAGACCATAAAAACCTCATTTGTAAAGTATTTCCCCTAGTATGATGTAATGAGAGGTACTACGAACAAAGGTTCTTTTGGCATTCCTAGAGAGGTTGGGAGGAATGATGCCTAGGTTGAGGTAGTTAAGAGTTTGGTCATACCAAATATCAGATGGGGATTTCTCTACACTACAAAAAGTAGGGAGATTAGATTTATTATAAGAAGGAGTGGTAAAATGATGAATGGTGACAAGGATTTTGGAATTGGAAGGCTGAGAAGGGATCTAGAAAGTAAGGTAAGCCATCATATCTATGAATTTGTTGGTAGATCAAGGAACAAATTAGACTAGGTAATGTTTAAATGATGCTAAGAGTTTATCAACTAAAATTTTATATTTTTGCAATACATCATTATTACATTCATAAGATCTATTGACTTAGTTGACCATGAGCTAGGAATCACTAAAGACATGGATTTTCTTAATTTCCAAGGCTAGAGCAGTTTAGAGACCTATCACTAGGGCTTCATACTTAGCCATATTATTGGTGCATTCAAAGTTAACTTTAAAGGAGAGAGGAAGGGATTCACCATCAATAGAAATGAGAATAAATATAGCACCCTCTCCTTGTTAGCACTTTGAGCCATCGAAGAACATGGTCATTTGGTAGGTTATGCCATCTTCTTGAAAAAGAGTCACTATAGACTCATCCAAAAAGGCAAGAGGAGGTGGTTGGTTATTTGGTAAAGGAGATTCAACCAATTGGTTAGTAATGACCTTCCCTTTAATCAACTTCTACTAGTGGAATTTAAGGTTGAATTCAGCTAGGAGCATGAGCCACTTAGACATACACTAATTTTGGTATGGTTTAGAGTGCATGTACTTGAGCGGGTCGGTATTGGTTATGACATAGGTTTTATGGTTAAGAAGGTAGTGGAAAATTTTGGTGGCCATGAAGTTCAATGCTAAGTATAGTTTCTTAGTATGGGTATACTAATTCTCATATTCTACAATCATGAGCTAATGTGGTATATGGATTGCTCTTCATGACGTTCATCTTGGTGAGCCAACATTGCCCCTAGGGAATGGTTAGTTGTAAAGATATATAGGTAAAAGGGGTGGTCATCCTTAGGAGGGGTGATAATATGTGGTAACAAAAGGTACTATTTAAGTGAATCAAAGGCCTTTTAACAATCATTATTCCATTTGAAAGAGACATCCTTCTTTAAAAGGTAATGGAAGGATTAACACTAGTCTAAAAGTTAGGAAATGAAATGATGAATGGATTGAAGTTTTACCTATAGGATATAGAGCTGCTTAAGGTTGGTTGGAGGAGACATGTCCAAAATTACTTTAACTTTAGTAGGGTCTAATTTGATTCCATGAAGAGAGATGATAAAGCCAAGAATATTTCCTAAAAGGACCCCAAAAATGCATTTGTTAGGATTAAACTGAACATGATAACGAATGAGGCATTTAAATATGATCATAAGAATATTCAAATGATATTTTTAGAGTTTTTATTTCTTTAGAAGGTCATCCACATAGTCTTCTACAATCTTATGGATAAAATCATGGAAGATATAAGTCATGGCACATTGGTAGGTTGCACTAGCATTATTTAACCCAAAAGGCATGACTTTATAGCAAAAATTTCCCCAAGGGGTGATAAAGGTAGTTTTATGCTGATATTCAAGAGCAATCAAGATTTGATTATAACCCAAAAACTAGTCCATGAGAAATAACATCTCATGTCTAGCTATAAGATCAAAAAGTTGGTCAATGCTAGGTAGAGGAAAGTCATCCTTGGGGTAGGTGAGGTTAAGGTCATGAAATTCCACAAAAATGCATAGACCCCCAGTGACTTTGGTGATAGGTATGATATTCAAGACCCATTGGGGGTAGTCAATGGTTGAATAAATTTTATAGATAGGATATGTTGAATCTCTTCTTTGACAAGAAGGGCTATGTGAGGATGCATTCATAAAAGTTTCTATTTAATAGTCTTGGCATCATGATGAGTGACTATGTAATGGATAAAAATGGTGGGGTCAATCCCATGAATATCATTGTAAGACCAAGTAAATGCTATGATATGGTATTGAAGGAAAGAGGATAAGTCCTAAAGTTCCTTGGCATTCAGTGATTGGCCCAATTTGATGATGCAGGGGTTGTCTAGAATGCCCAAGTTGATATCTATGGTGGATTCATTTGACATGGTCGAGGCCTTAAGAGGAAGGGATTTGTGGATAAAATAATCCCCCACACTAAGATAGGTAAAAATGGAATCATCATCTTGATGTTGGATGTTGTTGATGGTAGGAGAATCATTCTCTAACATTTTAGGGTGTACGAGTGGAAGGAATTTGGTTTGGCCACCCCTTTGGTAGATGAGAGGACCCAAAATAATGGTATTGACTAGAAATAAAAAAAATTTAGGGGGGATGATGTTAGGATCTTTAGGTGTGGAAAGTGGTTGGGTTGGTAAGGATGGGATATCTTCCTCCATGATGGCAATGGGTTTGGTTGAATTGGTGGGTTCTTCAAGTGGTTCATACCCAAGGCCAAATGACTAATGAGGTTTCAAAGTTTTGATATAGGGTAATTCATGAGGCCCTTGTTCATAACAACCAAGGCCAAATCCTTTCCAAGCACATCTATGAAGATACAACTTCGTGAACTCTAGTTTTCCAAGATAGGAAATGTTAGAGGTAAATGGTTGGATGGATGAAGTATTGGTAGGGCCTAGAAGTGGCTGATCAAGTCCCCCATAAGTGAAATTTGTTTGATGGTTAGGAAGCCTAAAGGGGATGATGGTTCCAATGTTAGGGTCATAGGAAGGGTCATGTCTGAGATTCTCATATTCTTTGGGAGTAGATAATGCATCCAAGGATAAGAGTGTATATTCCCCAATGGAAATATGTTGGAATGTGGTTGTCATGGGGTCCTCTACATTAATCTAGGAAGAAGGGATAGATGAGTTAGTAGAAGCTTCATCAAAATTTAGTGTAGAAGTGTCACAATTTTTGGTTGGTGGGGTTGTATTTTTAGAAGATGGTTGTGAGGTGGATGAAGGAAGAAGAATTACATCATTAGGCCTATATGTCATATTAAAAGATGTGAAAGGACTAGGGTCAGCTTGGATAGTCATAACTTGCCCTTCATGTTAAATTTGATACATTGATGTAAGGTGGAAAGGACACAACTCATGGCACAAATCAAAGGGCACCTGAGTAAAAAATTGTATTGAAATTTTCCTTCTACAACATAGAAAAGTTCAAGAATGATATGAGGCCCTATATAGATATGTAGGACAATTGTGCCCAAGGTAGTAGCCAAGGTATCATTGAAAGAATGAAGGACCACTATGCTTTCAGACATGATATTCATGGGTAAGTGCAACTAGTCATAAGTGTGGGAGGAGATAATATTGATGGTAGATCTTACATCAATCATCACCCTTTTGATACTAGTTTGATTAATATATTTCATAATAAAGAGGGGGGATTGGGATCCTTTTCATAAATAGAAGGTATTTCCAAATTTTTGAAGGTAACAAGGTTGGAATTTTGAAGGGCACCAATAAAGGTGGCTAGAGGTTGAGATTTGGAGCTTGATGGATTTCAAGGATTCTATGAGTGCTTGGTGGTGATGGGGAGAGGTAGAGACAAACTCATACAAGCTCATTTTTGTTGAATTTTGGTGAATCTACTTGAGGATAGTTTTCTAGATGGTGTTGCATATGTGTTAGGGTATGGAGGGTTAGATGGGGAGGTACCTAAGATAGACACATTGGGTTTATTTGATGATGGAGATGGTTGGGTATTATTGGCTCTAGATTTTGGGGAGGGATAAGTCTAAGGAATAGATGCCTTAGCATTCCCTTTATCCTTTTATTGTGATCTTGTGACCACATTTATTTTATGGATAATAGGAGAGGTTGAGGTAGTGGAGTTATCTGATTGGACTTTATTATTAGGTGAAAGTGGAGGAGTGGGTATGTGTTGGGTAGGTATGGTGTTATTTGGATTAGTAGGGGTGGCATAGGAGGTTCATTTATTAATAAATCATCATCATCATAAAGTTTATAGATAAAAGTTTAGAGAGCTTTATAGTTCTTCTGTCATGGCTAGGTGTCCTATGATATAGGCAAATAAAATTATGATTGAACCATGATGGTTTTGGATGTGAAGGGTTATAAGGTTTTATGGGTGGTAAGGCCAATGAAGAGGTTCACAATAACCTTTGTAGAATGGTTGAATAAGACTCAGCTAAAAGTGGTAAATATTTAGTTGTTTTTACTTTGGGTATTGAGGTAGAAGGTTATTTGGGCATGGGGTTGGTCATAGTTGTCTTAGGTAAGGTGGTACACTTTGATGGTTTTGGTTTAAGAAAGATGGTTGATGAGATGGAGGTAGATTAAAAGATAGGTAACTTAGGAATCATTATTGTAGTGAGGAGAGGTGTCTTAGAAAGCAAGTATGAAGGCATGACCAACAAAGGTGGCGGGGTTTTGGTAAAAATAATTGGGTTCATGCTAAAGGTAGAGGGCCTAAAATGGAGGTAAAGTTTGAGGGACATAAAATTTAGGGTTTTAGGCATTTTGGTGGTTTACCTCTTTGGTTGTTTTGGTTGCCAATTTTGAAGGGGGTTTCATTACTTGGGTCTTATTTGTAATGGTTAATCCCTTAGGTAGAGGAGAAAGAACAATTCCTTTACCTTTGTCTTGGTTTTTGACAAAAGGTTCCAAAATCAGAGGATGGGTGGATAAAGTTATCTTCTCTCATGATATATCTTCCAAAGAGGAAGTGGATGGTTCTATGATAGGGGAGGTAGGTGTGGTATCCTTCAATGGAGGTGTGGGTATGGTGGCTTCCTTTGTTTGGGTATTTAAAGGAATAGATGGTAGTTTCTCCCCTTCTATTAGGGAGATGGGGAAAGAGGTGGTTGAGGTAATGTTTTCTTCAAAAATGGGTTCATTAGTAACCACATTCATAGTATGTGCCTCATGGGATGGTTCTAGTTTATTGTCATGATAAGGGGTATAAGGAGCATGATTAGGAAAAGGCTTACAAAATATTTCAAGGGCTTGGTTTAGTGGTGCATTAAGATTGTCCAACATAAGCTCCCCCTTGTTAATGAGAGATTGGATAAGGTATTCGAATGTGTTGCACCTATTTATGTCATATCCTATGACTTGATGAAAGGTGCAATGATCATTCTCATTATACTAACCCAGTATGGGGTGAGAAGCATCAAACCATTAGGGTGGTTTAATTGGTAGAAGTTGGATGATATTGGATTTTAGTAACTTTTTTAAAATATAAGGATAGGGTTCCCCAAGTGGAGTTGATTGATTATGATTATTCCAATTTTGGTTCCTTTGGTTTCACTTTGAATAATTATAGGAGTCAAAGTTTTGATTCCTTTGGTTTTATTGGTTGGTAGATGGTGGTGGTGTAGCTTTGAGGACAATGGCATTAGTGGTTGCTTTGTTTTTTATGTTGGGATTAGTTTGGTTGTTTGGTTTGGAAGAAAAGGGCTCATTGGGTTTATAAGTTGAGTTCTTTCTATTCAAATTTAACCTTATTTCATCAATGGCTCTATTCTATAGTTTGTGAGCCATGGTAAAATATTCATCAAAGGTTTGAAAGGTTTGGACATGTAATGTGGATGAAATATGTTTTATACATGCCCAGGAAAAGAACTCTATAAGCTCAAGTTGAGGCAATGAAAATGGTTGATTAGGATCCTCCAATGAGCCACAAAATTGGCAATAGATTCATCTTCAAATTATCAAATGGAGTAGAGGTCGGTAATAGAAACTTTCTTAGATATATTGATCTAAAAGTAATCTAAGAAGTTTTGGGCTAACTGGATGAAAGAAAGGATGGAATGTTTGGGTATGGCACTATACCAATCTAATTTTGGTTTGAATAATGACATAGGAAAGGTACGGAGGATAAAAGAATCATCATGGGAAATCAAGTAGAACGAATGCCTAAATGCTCTTAAATGTTGTTGAGGGTCTTCTTTACTATTAAACTTAGTAAATTTTAGAATTTACCACTAGGATAAATAAGACCTGATGGGGACCAAAGGTTAAATAGGCTCATTGTAAATTTGATCATAGGATAAGATATTATGGGCTCCAAAGATGGATGACTCAAGGGTAGTCATCTTGTCCATGGTCAACTTCCTAAAATATACTTGAGGTTGGGATGCATAGTTATATGGTATGTTTTGTTGAGGTTAGGCAATGCATGAATAACTAATAGATGGTTGAGATGACTCCATGTATTGGTATGTGGTATTTGGAGGTTGGATGGAAGATATATACTGGTATGTGGATGTTAATGGTTGGGTAGAGGTGGGTGGTTAGATAGTGGGCATATGCTCTTGTGGGTTATGAAGATAGCTAAAGGTTGTGTGTTGGGTCAAAGTGGTGGTTGGATTAGAGGCCAATGGAAGGGTGGTGACTCTTGTGATGATTGGTTGTAACATGGAGGGTATGGACACCACAAATATTGGAATTGGAGTAGTGTTTAATGGATTTGAGGTAACTAGAGGATGATGGGTAGTGCTACAGGTAGTCACTCCTATTGTAAGAGAGTGCTTAGTAAGAGGTATAAGGGCAATGGTAATTTGGTTTGGTGAGTTAATTTTGAGGGAGTTGTTGATTGATGATAACATTTGGTAACCTAAAGGTTGAGTAGTTCTCATGGTAGTGGAGGTAATCCCCATGAGGTGGAGAGGTATGCCATAAGGCAAATCTATAGGTGGAGTCAAAAATGGGATTTGATAAGATGTGGTTCTTATGTAGTGTTGTAAGGTTTCATGATTGTTATTAAGAAAGTGGTAAAATCCACATCTCTTAGGACTACCCAAGTAGGACTTCCTAAAGAGTGAGGGGAGTCTATAGGTTTGGAAATGTGTTCCATGGATGAATAGGTGGAAGTTGGTGATGGTTGATTTGGTGGTGGGTTTTATTCCTTGAGGTCCTTTTATTGTTAGTGAGTAAGAACCATATGAGAAGATAAGAAAAGGTTGATATGTTCTCACACCTCAAACAAAGATAAATCAAAAAAATACTCAAGGTAAATAATTAATTCACTAAGAGTCAAATAAATATTGGGATTCTTTTTATTCTCTCTTTTGGCTTATGCCTTAGAAAAGTGTGAATAAGAAATTGGCTTGAATAGGTCCTAAACAAGGTAGTCTATGTTTGGTTTTGGGTTATGTTTAGGAACTCAATAGAAGTTTGTATTGGTTTGAGGTCATGGCCTAGTACTTGGAGCTTTCTCCCCTCACATCATAATCCTATATCCAATATGGGTGCTTAGATAATATGTACTAATTTCAAAATTTTATACTTAGACAAAGAACTGAGTTGGTTATCCCCTTGATGATTAAATGCAAGTAAGATAACCAAGAAAGGGTAAGGTGATATACTAGGTGATGAAATCCTATTTGGGACTTATCTCAAGTGTTTTTGATGTTTTATTGTGCAAGTGGTTTGGTATTTGTAACATTTGTGAACTATGATTAATTCACAATGCTTTTAATTAAACTAGGTGAGCTAAAATCAAACAAGAAGTCAATGGATAGTTTGAGATATAGATGGTATTATTCATACAAGGGGATTCAAAGCCCAAGCTTTTATCCATAGGTGGGGTCCCTAATGTGATTGCAATCAGTGGCATTGGTTTGTATATCAAGGCCCTGAACTTTATGAATAATCATTAAGACCCCTAGGTGGTCTTAAGCCATTTATAAACCCCATAAGCTTAGTTACCGGCATATTTATCAAAATTTTGAGCTCATTGTGATATATTAAGTACATATAAAGGTATCTAAAGAATTTTAAAGTATTTTAAACCCCTTTGATTACATTACCATATTACTTTAAGTACATATTAAAACATAGTCTCCTTGGGTTGGTAGATTGTAGTTCATGTACAAGAGTTTTTATGTTTCATAAAAGAAAAGAACATGAAAATGATTATTGTAAAGATTCCATGATTTCCCCATGCTCCTCAAAATATTAATGTGGTCACCTTTTGGGTCATGATTGGTTTCCTTCAATTTCCTCAATGCTTACCATGTGAAAGAAGGAAATAAGGTTCCAAACATGACCTAGTTTTTCTAATGGTAGTACATCTTCAAGCTAAGATCATATGAATGGTGTCTTATTTAGGTTACAAAGGTGTTTTAGGCATATGGAGGATCCCCTTTATAAAAATAATCAAGCCTCCTTATATCCCTCCAGACCAAAACCCATGAACTAGCCCCAAATGCATTTGTAAGCCATTTAGTAGGGTTTATGGTTTATTAGCATTGTTTAAGGTTTTTATGAACTTCTAGGTTTCAATTTGTTCCTCAAAATGCCTGATTCACTAGCTCAAAATGCATTGCTTTATTGAGTGTCCAAATAGGGATATTCAAGGTCTTAGTAGATGGTTTTGAATGGGGAGTCATAGTGCACATGAGGTCTCCCAAAATATATATGTTATGTAGTGATCTTATCAAGCTATTTCTACCTCATAATAGGATTTGGTTTTCAAACTTAGAACTTTAAAAGACTGTGTGATGCACCTGCAGTTCTAAGTCCTCATGCATAAGCCTAAAGGTTAAAGTGAGACAAAAATTATATATAATACCATGAAAGGCCAATGGAACTATGAGATAAGAGGAACATTTAAGTCTGAAAATTGTTAAGAAGCCAATAACTTTGTTTATAAGATTAGGTCCAAACCTAACTTTCAAAAATTTCCCCAAATCACCACTTATAATTAAACCTAGGTAGATGCTAAAAAGGGATATATATTTATGAAAATTACTACCTTTAAAATTTTATTAAGCTTTAAGTGAGGTCAACTAGGTTTCCATCATGGTGTTAAAACCCTCCTCTTGCTCATGAACCTGTAAAAGGACTCCATTGGTAGTCATATGCTCCTAGCCACCACCTATGGGACTATAGTTAGGTTATATCCAACCTTGTAAGTGAATTGACATATAAAAATTGAGGATATATCTCATTAAAAGTAACATAATTTAGAGAATATGTTATTTAAAGACAAAGGAAACATGAAGGGATGATCAAAATAGGCTAACCCAGGACCCTTTAACTTTGCATAAATAGTTGGCCTAATGCATATAAGTTTGCTTAGCAAAATGGGATGCCTATGTTGGTTTGAATAAAGAAGGTAAAAATACATATTAAATTGGTCCTATATTGGTGTTATTACATATGTATGGCCTTCAACATCCTTTAAGATAGAGTTAGGTGTTTCTATCTAATTTTTTGCTTTTTTTAAGTGTGAAAAGAAGAAACTAGTTAAGAAGGGTGTGGAAGAATACCTATTAAATGTGCACATTTTGAATCCAAATTATTGTGTATATAAAATATTATTCTTGGGATAATGACCTAAACATAATAAAAACTTCCACAAAACTCATTTTTTAGACAAGTAGTTGGGTGGATTGCCTAGCATGAGGTAGATCTTAGAAATGAAAGCTTTCTAGGAGGCTGTCAACCCACCTGCTTTAAATACTTAAGTTGGAAAATAAAAATAAAAGGATTTTCATAAAATTATATAAAAATAAAACTAAAAACAAAAAATTACAATGAATTAATTACAAAAAATAAATGCTTTTCTAAGTTAACCAAAATGAAGCAACTAGTTTGATTATATTAATGCTGAAAATTGGTTTAGGCAAGGTTGTGGTTTTGGATTTGTAAATTTGATAAGGTTCAAAATAATTGTTTGGTTGGGGTTGGTAAATGATTTAGATAATAAAATTATAGGGATGGATGGATGGAAAAAATAAAACAATAAGTAACTAGGGTAGAAAAAAGATAAGAGGGTAAAGAGAGTGAAGGTGGTAAAGGTGCAAAGAGGGCAAAAGAGGTAAATGGAATTACAATGACAAAGGTGGTAAAGGAAGTCAATGGATTAAGATGGAAAGTGGATTAATGGGTAGTGTTAAAGGTCATAAAAATAAGGACATAATTTAATAACTGAAATAAAAAACCAAATAAGGTTACCTTGAGGCTTGTTGATGTGGTTGATGTTGTTGATAATGTGATGAAGAAATCTCGTGCCAATTTTGGTAGAGCTTCATTGATTTGAATTATTCTCATCCAATATGTGGATGACATAAAAAATGATGACCTATTTAAAATACATACAATAATATTTTAATAACCAAAGACTAACTTGTAACTTCCTTTTGTCAAGGAGAGGGGGTATTTATAGCATTTGTTGTCAAGAACCATGCCAAAAGGGAATAGTAGAAGTATGGTGCCATTTTTTAAGTGGGATCATAAGTGAAAATTAAGGACAAGGGTGGTGGGACTACCACTTCACAAGTGTGTCTCCCACTTACTAAAGAGTCCAAAATGGAGTGGGAATCATGCACATGGGCTCATATGGGTCCAAAGTACCTTCCACCACTCTTTTTCATCTTTTGGCTAAGTGCCTCAGTAATTTTGGCACCATTATCTATTTGGGTGCATGATTTGTCATGAAAGAAAAGGGGGTGAGATTACCATTTATATAATAGGTCAAAATACTTGGTTGGTTTGTCTCCCAGCTTGCTAAAGAGTATAAAATGGAATGGTAATCATCCACATGGGCTCAAATGGGTCCAAAATACATTTCCCCACTCACTCTCATCTTTACCTAAGTACCTATAAATATTAGCCATGGATTTTTGAACCATTTTACAAGTGATATGAGGGGGAATTATAAATACTTCCTAGTGGGACCCTTGTGGTGCTTAATGATGTTATTAGGTACCTTGGATGAGGGTCCCAAGTGGGGTATGAAGTCCCACTTCAAGCCACCTCATTTTTAAGCCATGTCACTTTCCAAATCACTTGCTATATCACCTTACATGTCACTTGTCATGTCATCATGAATAGTGATAATGAATAGTATTTTTGAATAGTACTTTCAAATTGTAATTTTGAATAGTACTATGTGAATTAGAGAATAGTGATTTGGTTAGGCTTAGAAGGGTTGGTTAAGGTTTAAAAAGGATTAGGGGGTTTTTAGTGGGTATCAAGGAATTTAGTCATTAAAAACTATAAGTGTGTAGTTTTATAGTGTCTATGTCAGGTTAAGAGAGTTTCCAAGTCCTGACTCAGGGTTTATAATACATATGTCTTTGTGTGTGTGTGTGACTAGGAGTACATGTTGTTACAAGAAGAAGGGGAATAAATACTAAAGAAGCATTGAAAAATATTGAAATTACATTATATGTTGGGTTAAAAATCCTTTAACAATAAATAAATAAGGATACAAACCATTTAGGTATTTAGCATCAACTAGTCCAAACACTCAGATGGAGATAAGGATGGTCATGATAGACCTAGAAGAGAATAAGGATAAAGTTAGGGATCTGAGAAGTTGTGAGATTGTGAAAAGGGCTGAAAATGGATAGAAAATAGTGCTAAGAAGACCCCGAATGCCACTAATACATGTATAAGTGGTCTAAGGTCTTGAGGCTCACTTTAGGCCTACAAGGCTTTAAATCCTCCATAGGCCCTTAGAGCCCCAAATTAATTATTATGACATATTCAAGCCCCTCAGGCACACCTAAGGCCATAAAATAATATATGATGATAGTATAGGTCTTGAGGAAAGCATTGTAGGTAGGATAAGGTAGGGGAATTATAAATTTGGCCTAATTACCTTCCTTAAACTCTAACACCCTCGTCTACCATTTCAAGCTACCAATTCAAACACTCATATCTTACATGACAATATGCATGGGGCCAAGTGATATAATTATAATTGGGGGATCACTATGCACTTAATATCTAGGGTATAGGGAGTTTATTTTAGGGGGACATCTCTATAAATGATCCTTAATAGTGTTAGTATACCCAAAATGCCTAGTGAATACTTGAAGGCTACTAATTTTTACTTTAATCTCATCGTACAAGGTGAATGGGAATATTTTATATTAGGGATATTTAAAGAGGTATATTTTCTTAACATTAATGGCATTAAGTTTAAAATATAAGGCTTGTAATCTATAAACCATAGTTAAGATGGTGGGCCACTCTAAACCCTCCAAAACCCTAATAAAGGATGTGATGGATAAGAGACTCATCTTAATGACTCCAATGACCATGAGACACCATGAAAAAATCATGAAAGCATATACAAATACTATATGCCCTCTTTACATCAGAAATTTGGCATGTGTTAGGCCAAATATGCAAGAAAATGGTTTTTGAGGTCTAGTTTTAGGTTTATCTTCATAATTTCAAGCATGTTAAGGGTCTTGAGTGACTAAAAAGACCTATTGGGCCTATGTAAAGGTAGGATGATATTCAAACAATCACTTGTAAACTCCCACATTAGTGTATACAAGTGTAATAAGTAGAATTCAATCTATTTGAGGAGAAGACCTTCATTTTCATCAAGGAAGGATTCTTTTAAGGCCTATCCACATGGTGATGAGACTCTCAAGGTTAAAAACACTATTATACCAACCTCCTAAATTCATTATTAGAATCATCACTCACTTAAAATCCTATAAGTCCTAGGTCTCTCCCCCACTAGGAGAATAATACATTTAATTGACTGAGAATTTTATAGAGGGTGGTAACCATGTTAGTAATGGATAGCTTCAAGCAAGTAATTTCCTCTCATAATGAACTCCCATTACATTACTAGGAGTGAAGGAGTGGGTAAAAGGTGCATGGCATCTTCATGGGGCTAACTATGGCCAAAATAGGCCATCCACTACACGTATACACCCAAAGGCTCATTGAAAGACCATTAACCAACTAAGGCAATGCATGTGAGAGATCATGTAACTATTATTGAACACAACTATCTACTGAGAGGGGGGTGAATTAGTAGATAAGCTAAAACTAGTTGATTTAATATTTTACATGAGATACAAATTCATATGCAAGTCAAAGAATAGATGTAAAGATCACACATACACACATAAATACATTACACCATATTTATATGTGGAAAACCCAAAGGAAAAAAATAGTGAGAATAGATGCTAGAATCTACTATTCTAATCTAGCCTCACAGTTAAACACCTCACTAGTAGAAACTCATAAGTTACATTTTAGGACACCCATCCTAAGGAGACACCAATCCCCTAACTAAGCACCAAATTAGTTTTTTTATGGCACCAACCAATCAAAACTATGAAGCTATAACTCCAATATATAAGATAGATTCACAAATGAATCTAGTTTAATTTATTTGTTACAAGTCTAGTCTATAACTGTTCACTCTCTGCTCAATTTTTGCACAGTCTCTATATGCCATTTCTTCCTCTCTAGCTCACTCTTTATCCCTCTAACTTTCACTCTGTGTTTGCATACATCTTGAATTGACACACTTTGAGTCATTATGATAGGACCTTTTTCATTTACAATAATATAAACAACACCATAATATATTTTACGTAGTGTATATACAATTAATCTTAGGGTTTCATATATCCAATTGCATTCACACTCCAACTATACTCATTTTAGACTCTTCTCAATAATGACTTGACCTATCGATTTCCCACATCTTGATTCATGCTTTACACCACAATGTTTAGATCTCTTTAATATCTATGGAAACTATTGGATTCAATTAATAAATGCATAGCCTCCTTAATCATCAACTGATTAAATCATTCAATCTTGAGTTATGTGTATCCATATTGAGTTCATCACTAATTCTTGTCTATTTCTCCACTTGACCATTAGAACAAATTAGATGTAAGCCTTGGATTTATTTCTTCGTACCATCTCTAACCATCAATCTCATTTTTTCATCTCATTATTTTCTATATAATTAGATCACTTTTTCTCTTTTTGATTTATTTGAACATGCTCAATCCATAATCTCCCACTGAATTGGTAACCGTCGATCACCTTGTCCCACTGTGTCCTTTTTCTCTTTTGGATTTTTCTCATATATATTTTTATGTGCTATTCTATCTATGAAGATGCATGATATTTATATTGGCTTGGTCATTAAACTTTGGAATGTTGAATTCATCTTAGCTTCTTTGGAATTCATGTATTGTTTTTAATCCTTTGATCTCTTCAGACTTGCTTGATCTTTAATATGCCTTGACCCTTCAGTATTTTAAAAATTACCTAAAAGACTCCACACTTATCCTTTGGCAATGTTGCAAGTGACATATTATTCTTATGGAACTCTGTAAGAGACCATTCCATCTGAAATTATCCTTTAAGAACTTTGTAAGCATCCACTTGGCCTAGACAAATTCTCTAAAAGAAATCATCTATCCCCTTCTTTCGAAAGTGTCCTTCAGATATTTTGTAAGTGACCTATTCAAACTTTTGGTTGGATCATATGCCCTTCAAAACTTTTTAAAAGTACCCTTTAGGAACTTTGTAAGTGTCCACTTTCCCTAGAAAAATTCTCCAAAAGAATTTATCAAGGCCCTTCTCTCAAAAGTGTCCTTTGGGACATCTGCAACATACCCTTCAATATTTTGTAAAAGTCCCTTTGGAAATTTTGAACATTCTACTTGCCTTTCAACATTTTTAAAAAGATCCCTTTAGAATGTTTGAACAGTCTACTTTCCCTTCAAAAAAATTTCAAATTAACCTTTTATATTTTTACAAAGATCCCTTTAGAACTTTTAATCAGTCCACTTTCCCTTTGGAATTTTTGAAAATATCCCTTTGGAATGTTTAAATGTCCACTTGCCCTTCAGAATTTTTTCAAAGTACCCTTTGGGATTTTTTCAAGGATCCCTTTAGAACTTTTAAAAGGTTCACTTTCCCTTTGGTATTTTTGAAAATATCCCTTTAGAAATTTTGAATGGTCTACTTGCCCTTCATCATTTTTCAAACAAAGATAGCCAATTTTCTCAAAATAAATCACCAAACCACTTTATCCAAAATAATTCAAAATGGCACTCATTTCATTCAAAAACTTTGTTGTGGAAATTTTGTCTAACAAGGTCTAAACCATTTTCCTAAAATAATTTATTGAGTTACTTTCTCCAAAAGAATTACAACTTGAATTCATTTCCTTCAAAAACTTTGTTGAGGGAAATTTATCTAACAATGTCTAAACCATTTTCTTAAAGGAATTACCCGAGTCACTTTTTCAAAATAATTCTTCAGATAAATACAAAGGTGTAAAATCAACTAAGTATGGAAACATTTGCAAACATACCCTTACACATTCTTAACATTTTCTCTATGTATCCTTATGACATAGAACTTAGACCACAAAGAGATACTTATAAATGATAGCCATTAAAATTACACACACACCTCCATGGGGATCTATAACAAGTTTGTTCAACTCAACAACTTTATCATTAATACATAATAGCATTTGACATCAATGGAAATCCTTCATACATTAATGACTATGTCTAACAATTTTCCCCTTTGTCATTGATGGCAATCACCTCATCAGAATGACTTTACTTTTATGTCTCCATTATACTTTCTCCCCCTTTGACATTAATGACAAAGAGTCTCTACCATAATATGTCATCAATTTGCTCCTTTTATGACATCTTAGTTATTCTATTCCTTGGACCTGATAGTCTAGAACACTTTGTGAGGAAATCCCCATTAGGTAATGGCATATTTTCCTAAACTCTGTGTAGACACATTCAAATCTAGATCCTTTGGCTCCAATATTCTACAAATGATCATTTATATAGCATTGGTATAAAATACCAATCAATAATCTACATATCTCTATATAGATATTCATAATGATCTAAATCCAACACACCTTTGTCACCTCCTTTTTCATCAAATAGAAAAGGGACTGTAACTTTCCCACTAGGCTACTTTTTCTCTTAATCTAGGAGTTAATAATGTTCCTTCAATACTCCTCCTAGCTTCATGCCCTATCACTAAAATCTAGTGATGTGGTGTGGGATCCACTACTCCTAACTTCTCTCTTAGATACTCAAATTACTCCTTGGGAAGAGGCTTGGTAAATATATCTACAATTTGGTTCTCTATTATCACATACTCAATTTTGACCTCTTGATTTGAAACCTTTTCTTTCAAAAAATTATATTTGATGGATATATGCTTGGTTTTGGAATACTATAGAGTAAGTTTTTACTCTATGTTGCTTTCCAATTTTCAATCGCGCGATTAAAATTTTTGTTTAGAAATAGAACATAGGTTTTATTTCCCTTTTGATTCATTTGTTTCAATTTTGTCTAAGTGTCAAAAGGCAAAGAAAGCTACCAAGTGGCATCGTCTAAGGCACCTTTTATTTTTCCTACAAGTTGGTCAGGATGTGCCACATGTTCAATAGCAACTCAACAGAAAGCACCACATGTCAGCATCTACGTTTCATATCGACACCTGCATTTCATTTATTTTTCAGTGAAAGTCTTCAACAAGCTAAGTATCAAGATGAGGTGAAAAGTGCCAAGTGGAAATTGTGGAAGGCTCTAGATTGTTTTTGTAAGAGAGTGGAAGTCACCATGTGTTGGCATTCGAAATAAGGTGGTTCAATGCCTTGGTTTAATATTTTTGGTTCAATACCTCAAGTTATGTGTAAATGGCATGTAGTGTTGAACCATTGAACTATTGAACCATTGAACCATTTTTGGTTCAATGGGTAATTCAAAGGAATGTCCCAAAGACCAAAGGGCAAGTGCCCTTTTGGAGGGCAAGTAAGGTGCAACCAAATAATTCAAGTGGAGGCTGCCAAGTGTCATCAACTGAGCCCCTTTCTACTCCATTCTTAGAAGTAGTGGAAGATGCCACGTATCTTACCAAAAGTAGCGAAAGCCACCACGTGTTGACATTTGAAAGATCTTTTTCAAAGTTTCATTTCTGAATAAAGACTATGGTGGGTCCTGAGTTTTATTTTTAAAGTCTATGGAAGGTGCCAAGTGTCACCATCCGTAAGAGCCTAGCATGCATCCCAAACACTTCCACAGCATAGTAGAAAAATAGCAGAGATTGCCACATGTCATTTGTTGAAGAGAAGTAGAGATTGCCACTATCTCCATGCCCCCTTTTTAAGGTTGCTCGGGTAAGAAATGTGGTGAGTCTTATTTCTTTAAAAGTATCAAAGAAGTAAATTGTGATAGGTGTCAAAGGTGGAATGTTCCTGAGCAGGATATAGTAAGAATATAGGAAAAGAAGAAAGTGTTACATGTCTTCGATAAAAGTTGTGAAAAGTGCCAAGTGCCACTCTCTGGTGCCTCCTAAGAAATAACCAAATTTTCAAGAAATTCACTAAGTGTCCTCTTCTATTTCAACAAAATAAAGGGTCCTATTTAGACACTTCCAACTCAGTTAGAGTTCAATTTGGGTCATAAGTGTGGGAACGCGCTGACAATCTGGAGGGAAATTTAGTGGAAGTTATTTCTAGTAGATGGAGTAGTTCACCAGGTAGATTTTTGGAGCCTACAAACATTGAAAGTGCCGTCTGTTTGTCCCCTATGAGATAAAGGTAGAATAGACAATTGTGCAGGAAAGGAGGTGATGGAATGAGAGATCTGAGGCTATAAAGAGGATTGCAGGGATCACCACAAAAAAAAGAAGAAAGAAGGGATAATTTTTTGAGAAAATTATTGTAAAGAGTTTTAGACTTTCTAAAGTGTGATTATGAATATCATTTGCCTTTATTCTAATTTCTTAAGTTGTAAAGTTTATGTAACTGTGCATGTTTCTGTGCCTTTTATATGGCTAAAGAATTAATGAGAAGACAGAGTTCTATGCCTTTGTTGATGTTTTCGGTATCATTTCAAAAGTAGTTTAAGCTGTGAGCCTCTATTTATATTATTTCTATTTTTTACATTGATCATGCCTTGTTTGTTCTTTAATGTAGTTGAATCTTACATATAGTTTCACTATGCTTAGGATTAAGGATCAATATTACATTTAGGTGCATCGCCATAGTTAGATTTTCTTTCTTTGCATTTGCATTTTTGTTTAAAATTCCTATCCCTTTTCCCCCAAACACTTGATATAAAGAATAGACTAGCTTCTTAAAAATTTGGAGGTTGTTTCAAGTCACATGTCCCACATCTTGAAACTTCCCATTGTTGGTGTCTGAAACAAAGCACAATTTTAAACATTAACAATTTTTGGCATGCCCAGTGGGACCAGTCTTAAAGTTTCTTTCAAGACCATATGAACCAGAGAGCTAAAAGGAGTTAGAGATATGGACCAGTCACTAGATCACAATCTGCTACAAATCTAGGTATTCTTTTTCCACCTTTGGTAACAAGTCCCAGAAGAAGAGCTAACCAGTTTATACCAATACCAAATATGGGAGCCCCTATACCCCCAAGAAATTATACAAGCTAGAACACTGGTATTCTGTTAATCTTCCCAATACCACCAGCCATTTGGTATCCTATCCCAATGAATGCCCTAAAATCTCTACCCAAATTCAGAGGGCAAGACTCTAAAACACCCGTGAAACATCTCCAAGATGTATCAGATGTTTGTGCTATACATGTTGTCACACAACAAAATATGGCTATAAGATTATTAGCAGCTTCTTTAAAAGGGAAGGCTTTAGAATGGTATTGGTCTTTTACCCCAAATACCATATCTACATGGGATCAGATTGGAGATTTATTCTTTGAAAGATTTGTAGAGAAGGGTGATAAGTCTTCTTTGTTACAATAGTTAATCACCATTCAAAAGGGACCACAAGAAGACATGATTGATTTCAATTCCAAATTTCAAAAGACTTGGGATAGAATCCCTGCTATGGCTAGACCATTACCAGGGATCTCCATAGTGTTTTATCTCAAGGCTTTGAATTTAGATATATCTATTATGATTCAGTCACTTGGAGGACACACTTTGCTAGAGGCTTATGAAAATGTAGTTAGAGCTGAGAATCACTTCATAGATGCTGGAAAGTTACCTCTAAGGCCCCCCATGCCCATGTTCCTAGAAATTTCTTTGCAATTACCTTGAGAAGTTCCTAAATATATAAGCCCACCTGTGTCTATGCACACTTACCCTCAACCATCTGTGAAAGAACTTGTCCCTGCTCAGTCATCTGAGATGGATGATATCAAGAATATCCTTAAGACATTTTCCAATGAGCTGATCAATATAAAAATATAGTAGAATAATTTCTCTAAGCCTCCTTATCAAGGCTATCAAGGGAACACATTTTCATCACAACCAAACCAATATTAGGGTCCTCCAAAACAAATTAACCAACAGTGAGTGAATCAATTAGTTGCAGTTCCCACACCCTCACAGACCATTCCTCCCAACTCAAATAGGGAGATCATTCTAGGGCAAAATAATTATGTGGATGATACTAATGCCTAGTGTTTCCCTTGCAATAATGATCATACACCTAGAGATTGTCCTAGGGGTAATCTACAACAAAGGGTGGCAGAGCAAAGAAGAATGGATGGTTAGTTTACCAGTACTAGTGACAATCAAGCCTACCAATCTCTCGGTATGTAGAATTTAGTCCTAATGGCTTAGATGCAAGGAATGTCCTTGCAACAAGAGGAAGAAATATCCCCAAAACATGCTTTGTTCTCATGGGTTAAAGATGAAAAATCAGTTTTCTTGAATGAAGCATCTACCTCCCAAAGACCAATGGTGTAATCTGATTATTACCCTAGATCAAAGAGGAGAATGGTGGAATAGCCTGAGATTGTAAATGGTCAAGTAATGAATATCCTCCATCTCAAGGACAAAGAAACACTGTTGTTAGACAAGAAGTGCCTTAGTTAGTGCAAGATCAAGGGACTCCTGCCCAAGTTCAAGAAAAAATAAGATATCCTTATGTTCAAAAAACTTAGTCTTTAGGACCAATAAATGTAGTGGATCAATTGAAGAAGACTCCAGTACAAGTACCGATATGGGATATATTGGCTATTCCTGAATAGAAGACACTACTACAAGAAGCTCTATAAGGCCAAGTAGTGCCCAAAGGTATTGTTACCAAAGAAGTACCTGCTAGAAAAGAAAAGCTCAAGGATACAGTTCTTCCAAAGACAATAGACTTTGTAAATGATGCAGCACAAGTAAATCCAAACCAGAGCCTTTCTATTTGACTCTGATAGTTAGAAAGAAACTCTTGCATAATGCATTGATAGATTCAGGAGCTAGTACTATAGTGATGCCCAAGCAAATAGCTGATGCTTTGAAAATAAAATATGAACCCCTTACAAAAGGAGTTATGCAACTAGATGGAAAAATAATACAAACCATAGGGAGAATCAAACAACTCCCATTACAGTTATATACTTGTCCCAATATAATTTTCAACTAAGATGTAGTAATAGATATACCTCCTATTTTTGGTTTATATTTATCCAGAGACTTTACATCAAAAATAGGAGGATATATGTCTCTTGATTAGTCTCACCTCATCCTAAGAACCAAATACAGTTCAAAGATGAAAATTCTATCTGAAACACTATCAAAAGATCATATCACCAATGAACCAACATCAAAATTAGAGGTAGATCATGTTATGTTAAATAAGGAAGAAAAGATTTTTGTTGAAGAGTTAGGCAACTGGACTGAGCATGATCAAGAAGAAGAAATTAATCAATTGTTGGCTATGATGCATAGTGACCCATATGGAAACTATGACTCTACTGGCCTAGGCACATATGCCATTTTTGATGAGGACCATGAAATCCTAAATGTTCTAAAGGAAGAGGCACCAATAACTCAAAATTCAGAAATCTAGACCTTAAATTTTGATGGGGCTAGAAGTAAGCATGGTGCTGGAGCAGGAATTTGTCTTACTGCTCCAAATGGTGAGAAAATTTTAAGGGCTATTCGTTTCCAATTTTCTTGTACTAACAATGATGCTGAGTATGAATCTTTATTACATGGGCTCCTGTTAGCCAAGAAAAGGGGGATAAAGAACCCAATAGTAAAAGGAGATTTAGAATTAGTGGTAAAGCAAATTAGAGAAAAGGCAGCCACAAAAAATGTAAGGGTGAGATCCTACAGACATAGGATTTGGGACTTCATAGAAGATTTTGAAGCTTTCAATATTGAGATAGTCCCTAGGAGTCAAAATTTTGAAGCTAATAAGATGGCCCAAATTGGCTCACAGTTTTAATCTAGCAACTGGTCTATTAATTAACAATGAGTCAGTAAAAGCTATTGTGAGGCTGATTATTCCAGACAATGATGAGAATTGGCAAGTTTTTGAAAATGATGCTTAGGTAGTCTCATTCTTACAACAATCAGATGAGTTTGTTGATTAGTTACAAACCAAAATTGAGGAAGCATATGGGGATTAGATTATACAATTAAAGACTAATAAGCTCCCCAAGGGGTTGATCACCTTAGAAAACTTATTTGATCCAGAGGATGTAAGCCTGGAGAAGAAAAGGTTATAGGTAGACAAAGCAAATTATTCTAAAATAGAGATGAGTCAAGGGAAAAAACTAAAATTTGGGAATTTTGTAACTCAAATGGAAAAAGAAAGACTAATTGAATTGTGTGAAAAATATGATAGAGTCATAGCCTGGAGCTATGAAGACCTTCATGGATACAATAGAGACATTATGCAGCACACAATAGAACTGACTGAAGGATCTAAGCCCATCAAGAAGAAATAGAGGCCAGTAAATCCAAGGATTGAACCTCTAATGGTAGATGAGTTGCAAAAACTTTTAGATTCTAAAATAATTTTTCCAATCAAGCACTCCACCTGGGTATCAAATCTAGTACCAGTTAGGAAAAAGAATGGAGATGTAAGACTATGTGTAGATTTCAAAGATCTAAATAGAGCATCTTTGAAAGACCACTATCCCTTGCCCTCCATGGAATAAATTCTACAAATTGTGGCTGGATCAAAGATATTTTCTTTGCTAGATGGTTTCTTTGTATACAATCAGATTTAGTTGGCTGATGAAGACCAGTACAAAACTGCTTTTACTCCCAAATGGGGAACATTTGCATACGCTAAGATGCCATTTGATCTGTCAAATGCAGGAGCCACCTTTTAAAGGGCTATGGATGTAGCCTTTGGTGAACTCATAAATAAAATCATCCTGGTTTATTTGGATGACCTTACTATTTTTTCAAAAAATGTTGTTGATCATTTTAATCATTTAGAATCTATCTTTAAGAAATGTCAAGATTTTGGAATATCATTGAATCCTAAGAAATGCATCTTTGTTGTGCCTCAAGTAAAATTATTGGGACATATAGTATCTAAATAAGTAGATTCCATAGATCCTGAAAGAATTATAGCTATAATGAACCTACCTCTTCCAATAAATAATAAGGTAGTTCAATCCTTCTTAGGAAAGATTAATTTTGTCAGTAGGTTCATATCCAATTTTGTAGGCTTGGTGAGGCCAATGACACTCTTGCTAAAGAAAGACCTGATTTTCAAATGGACCATAGAAGGAAGGCAAGACTTTGAAGAGGTCAAGAAGGCTATATCAACGGCCCCAGTACTAAAAAACCCAAAATTTTCCAAGCCTTTTGTAATATATGTCTATGGAGGAGAGTTAAACATTGTTGTTGTCTTGACACAAAAGGATGATAAATAGAAGGGAGAACACCCAATAACCTTTTTCTCAAGAACTCTCAGGGATTATGAAACTAGGTACAACTTTGAAGAAAAATAAGCATATGCCATAGTAAAAACCCTCAATAAATTTAGGCTAATGGTATCAGGGAGCAAAATTTTGGTACTTATAACTCACCCAAAAATCAGAGAATACATCATGGAGGGAGAAATCACTGAAAAAAGAGCCAACTAGATTACTAAGATTCTTGAATATGATGTAGAGGTTAGACCCACCAAGTTAGTCAGAGGTAGGGGTTTGTGCCAATATATGACCCAAGAGCTTGAAAAGATGATACCTGGGGAGACAAATAAAGGAGAGATGAAGATGGTGTTAAAGATACAAGAGGTTGATCAGGAATCCTAGGTCACAAGCGGGATTCATTTTATGAAGTATGGAATTTATCCGAGAGAACTCCTCCAAAATAAGAGGAGATACTATAGGATACATGGAGTTCATTTTGTTTTAATTAAATAGGTCCTTTTTAGAAGAAATTTTGATGGTAAATTGTTAAGATGTGTAGAACAGGCTAAGGCTAAGAGAATACTACATAAGATGCATCATGGAATATCAGGGGGGCATTTTTTTGCAAAGACCATAGCCATAAAGATAAGTGAGGTAGGATATTTCTAGCCTACTTTATTTGTAGATTATTATCAACTGGTTAAAAAATGTCAAACCTACCAATATTACATGGGGATGAGGAGGAATGCAGCAATGCCCCTTAGTCTTATAATTATGGATGAACCTTTTACTCAATGGGGTCTTGACTTCATTGGAATGATAAATCTAGTGTCTAGTATGGGTCACAAATGGATATTAACTACCACAGATCATTTCACCAGATCGATCAAGGCAGTCCCGCTCAAAGAAGTAATAGAAAATGTGATCTTAGATTTTCTAGGAATTATGACTACTCACTTTGGGGCTCCTCACACCACAATTTTTTATAATGCTAAAGCATTATTGGGGTCTAAAGTGTTCAAATTTGCATTGAAACATGGAATATATCTGAAAACTTCATCTAATTGTTACCCTCAAGGTAACATTTTGGTAGAATCGACTAACAAGAACCTGATTAGACTCATTAAAAGAGTAGGGGCCGATCATCACAAAGAATGGCATAAAGTGCTTAATTTAGCACTATGGGCTGATAGAATCATGCCTAAATAGGTGATCAAAATGTCCCCATATAAATTGGTATATGGAAAGTCTATTGTGATCCCCTTAATCTTGGAAATCCCTACCCTCTAGCTGATCAAACAAATTGAAATTGAGGAAAATGGCCTCATGCAAGTTAGGCTTGTGGAGCTTTTGGAAGTTCAAGAGAAGAGAGATACAGCCCATGATTCATTAATTAAGCATCAAGGAATGGTTAAGAATTGTTTTGATAAAAGGACTTCGAATCCTCATTTTGAGGTAGGCTCAATTGTTTTGAAATGGGATGCGAGAGCCGCCAAGTTGGGTCAGCATATTAAATTTGAAGCATTATGGATTGGCCCATATAAAATTTACACGTGTAAGTAGAGAAATTCATTCGAGCTAGAATTGATGGAAGGAGAACCTAAAGAGATTCCTATAAATGGAATCTATTTGAAGTATTTTGGTTAACTTGGGTCTCTAATGTATTATAGTTATATAGTTTCCCATTCTTGTATTATTTTTCCCATTGTCATTTTCCCACTTTTATTTTAAATAAGTGTTTTTAAACATAGAGTCAGTAGCTCATAAAGTTTTCAAATAATAAAAAATTATCCAAATTCTCAGAGCATTGAATGTTCCCAAATCTTTAAAAATCTCTGAGGTACCTTGGGTGGCCACTTGTATAACGTGTCTCTCTCACTGTCCCAAGAAGATTGAGTAGGATTCGTTAATAGTTGTCTAAATTTAATGCCTTTTGAGACTTGATAGGTCTATAAATACCTTTTAGCAAGAGTTAAAGTTTACAAACTCTCAAGCATTCTTGCATTTGCGAGAAAATATCTTGCTACTTGCAATTTTTTTAGCGCTTAGTAAATTTGTTTCAGCAAGAGTGTTCTATTTGCAAAGGGTTCATACCAGTTACCATAGAGAGGACATAGAGATGGAAGGAACATCATCTTCACAACAAAGAGCTAGGATTTATGAATCCCTTGATAGGTTTCTAGAAAGTAAGTCATATGCTTCAGCTGTCGCATAGCCATTGAAAGCCTATCCAAGGACCAAAATTCTAGAGGTTGGTTAAGCAAGTGACCTAGAAAAAGTAAAGGATTATGCAGATGGAATCATGGACCTAATCTTGCAAAGAGCCAACAGTAAAAACCTTAGAAAAGGGGCACATCAGAGGTGCCTTTAGAGGGCCAGAGTAGGGCAGTATGAGACATTTGTCATGAGGATATGGACCTCACAACTGGCATAGTTCCTTGTCCTAGTTGTGCATCCATGCCCTAACTTGGTTGAATTATGTGCAAACTACCTCCATGCACCCTCATGCACCATTCATCAGGGTCATTTGATGGTGCAAATCATGCCATAGGCTATCAGAGATATGTTAACCCTACACCATGATAGTACAGTAACATTTCCCACTATTGCTAAAATGTAAAGGACATGGGCTAACATCAATACCCAGTTAAGGTTCTTAAGAACTGAATTGCAAATGGGTGATGACAACACTACTGTGCCCATACTCCCTACAGCAAGAGGCCAATTCACACAAGTCAGCCAAGATGCACTATCCATGATGGATTTCATCTTTGACATGAAAGATGATATGGTATTTTATGCAGAGAAAATGGTTATCCTCTTCAGGTTGAAGACCATCGACAAGACCCAAGAATATCAGCTCAACTTTTTAGAGCAAATTACTTTTTCAATGGTGGAGCAACTGGCCCAGTTCAAATCCAAAGGAGTGTTCAGGTACTCTTCTTATTTATTTCACCTCATGTTATACTAGAATGCTGACCTCTTTGCCCAACATATGCATTTGGACATGTATGACCCAAGTTTTGATCCCCAAAGGACCATTTATGTGTCTACCTAGACACATATTTTGTCAAGGATCAGTGACCCATATAATTTTTGGGAACTATTTGTTACCCCTACTCTTTTCCACCTCAGCCCCAAACCAGTCATGAATAGATTATTTCCCAGTGTTTCAAACCTCCTGACCAGTTGCCCGATTCTGTGTGACTTCTACTTTGGATCCCACCATACAATTATAAGAGTTTATGGGTTTTGTGGGGAACCAATGTTGTTACCGAAGATTCTAACTCTTAGGTTATCATTTTTAGAGGTCATCAAGCAAGTGTCAGTAGTAGACAATGATTATGGTTCTGGGAAATGGAAGAGGAAGATGTATGATCTTCTGTGGATGGTAGGCAACATAGTTTTAGAATCTAGGGATGCTAAAGTTTTGTTGCTTCAAAAGCTAGCCTTTCTAGGGTTCTTGTTAGTCAAAGACAAATGGATATGTGACTTGAATGGTTACATAGCTTCTTGGATAAGGAATAATAGGGTTACAACTAGGATTACACATGAGGGCTGCCCTTTTTGGGAGACCAGGAGAAACCCCATAGAAGATGCTCCTAATTTTTATGTTGAATTAACAGATTTTCCCCCTCTACAAAATAGACCATGGGAAACTTTCTACGTTAAGCAGAGGGATTATGATCCCAAAGTTAGAATGACTTCTGGCTTGAGAAGAGTATTGAAGAATAAAGATTGGGAAGTAGAAAAGATAGAAGCCTATTGGAAATATAGGCAGGAAATTTCCCAAACCACCCATTCTTTTGAGAACATAGACACAGATGAGAGATGGGAAGAACTATGGGATGAGTGCCATCTCTCCCCTACATCTAGCCCAAAGACAACTGATTTGCCAACATGGGGTATAGATCAGGAAGCTGGGCCAAGCCAAGAGCCACAAACCTCTGAACAAACTACAATTATAGCAACTATGTCAGTTTGGCCCCAACTTCTCAACATATTAAAGAAATAAAAGAGTGTGATTCATTCACCACTAAAATCTTCCCCATCATAAGAAGTCATTTAAGTTCCCAGTTCTCCACAAGCATCCCCGATGACAGTAGTGGATGTGGAAGGAGAGAGGACATAGCCAGAAGAGGAGACACCTAAGAAATGAAAGAGGGTGCAGTTTCAATTGGCTACAGAAGAAGAGATAGACACCCAATAGTGCCAATTATAGAGTGCCATAATTGCTCCTCAAGTAAGTATCATTCCTCCTCCTTCTCAGTCTTTTTCTTCTCCCATTGGCACAATGATCTCATCTAGCTAGATAACATTCCCTACCACTTCTGTCATTTCCCTTTCTCACTTTGCCCCATCTATACCACCTTAGGTTTTAACATTACCCCATTTCTCCCCCTCTATTCCCAAAAAAATTTCCCCTTAGATTTCCCATAGCCAATAATTGGCTATTCAATACGGTCTGCCACAGGGACATCCTTTTATAGGTGGGCACATTGCCTCTCCTTTTACCTTCTTGACCCAAGCAAATGCTGTGTGGAAGGCAAGGGAAGCCCAAAGAGAGAAAAAGAGGAAAAAAGAAAATAAAGCACTGGCTAAAACACATCTACGGTCACAATTTGACCCAATTTAGCAACAATTGATAGTGACCCATTTATCACCAAATGTTATCAAGCTAGCTGCGCAGATGCAGCCTGAGGATTACACAATGGATGTAGTGGCCATTAACATGTCCCTTTTCAGGCCCTTGGATAGAATTGAGCTGTTGACCAAATCCACTTCTGTATTCACTGAAGACTATTTGAAGATAACACAAAGGCTACAGAAGATAGAGGCCAATATGGCCAAAGAGAAGGCAAACTGTAATAGTTTGACTGTAGAAATTGATAGAAAGGACAATGAAATAGCAAATCTGAATAAATAGTTGCAAGAGACTATTTCTCTTTAGATTCACCAGGTAGTCCAGGCCTAAAATGATTCTTTAAAGGTAGAGCTCACGTAGATAAAGGCTGTGGTGGGGACCCTGAGGTGGGAAAAATTAGAATGGCGGCACAAGTTACTAACCAAATAGAATAATATTGCAGCCATTCAAGCCTAGTTCTAGGTAGAGCAATAGAAAGTAGCACAACTGACACTAGAGTTTGATAATAGGCCAAGCAATGTCGAGGTGGTAAAATTGGTAAAGGATCTCTACAAATCCATGTGGAAAATAATCTCCTCAAAGATTATACAGCTCAAGCCTTCTCTCACCTTCCTCTTAAATGCACATAAATTGTGTGAAAAGGTGGGGGATTTAGTGAAGAACACTCTAACTATAGTTTCTAACAAAGTAACAGACTCTCAAATGTTGTTACAAAAGCTCTATGACGTAATGGATGCAACCTTGGTAGTCATAGGAATCACTGACATAATGGTCATCGTAAAGAGAGTCAATGAGGTCCTCAGTTGCAATTTTATAGCTAATAGTTGCAAAGAGCTCCTCAAAATCATGAAAGAAGCCATCAGCAAAATGAAATAGCATATTGAAGATCTAGTCTGATTGGACCTTCCTTTTCCATTTCTTGATGATAGCATGGTGGTAATGGTTGATCAAATTGAACCATTGATGCTGGCCAAATAGAATGATCAAATAGTTTTTTAAAACTTACAAAATGATTCTTCAATCTTGAAAGTGGAAGTTATTCTGGTTCCTATTTCCTAGCTCAAATTCAAATTGAAGGCTATAGTTTAGATTTTGTAAAAAAATTTGCACAAAGATATTATTAACCTTGATTTAGCCTTCAATGAATTGTAGAACAAGCAAGGGTTATCTGACCATGAGTGGTCCACCTACCAGATAACATTGTTGAAGCTATAAAATTTTTAAATTTTGATCTAGTGAGAGTGTGGTTTCTTTTTTTGAGCAAGCTCAAAATCCCTTAGGGTCACCAATAACTATAGAGTAAGCTTTTACTCTACGTTGCTTTCTGATTTTTAGTTGTGTGACTGATTTTTTTTCAAAAACAAAACACAGGTTCTATTTCCCTTTTGATTCATTTGTTTCAATTTTGGCTAAGTGCGAAAGGCAGTAGAAGCTACCAAGTGGCATCATCTGAGGGACCTTTCATTTTTCCTACAAGTTGGTCAAGATGTGCCATGTGTTTGATATTAACTTAGTGGAAAGCACCACATGTCAGCATCCACATTTCATATCGGCACCTGTGTTTCATTTATTTTTTAGCAAAATTCTTCAACGAGCTAAGTATCAGGATGAGGTGGAAAGTGCCAAGTGGCAATCACAAAAGGCTCTAGATTGTTTTTGTAAGAGAAAGTGGAAGTCACCACATATTGGCATCTAAAATAAGGTGGTTCAATGCCTTGATTCAATAAGGTGGTTCAATGCCTTGGTTTAATATTTTTGGTTCAATACCTCGAGTTATGTGTAAATGGTGCGCAGTGTTGAACCATTAAACAGTTAAACCATTGAACCATTTGAACCATTTTCAGTTTAACAGGAAGTTAAAAGAAGCATCCCAAAGACCAAAGGACAAGTGCCCTTTTGGAGGGCAAGTAAGGTGTAACCAAATCATTCAAGCAGAGGCCACCAAGTGTCATCAACTAAGCCCCTTTCTACTCCATTCTCAAAAGCAGGGAAAGATGCCACGTATCTTAGCAGAAGTAGTGGAAGCCACCATGTGTTGACATCTGAAAGATCTTTTTCAAAGTTTCATTTCTAAATAAAGACTATGGTGGGTCTTGAGTTTTATTTTTGAAGTCTGTAGAAGGTGCCAAGTGTCACCATCCATAGGAGCCTAACATGCATCCTAAACACTTCCACAACATAACAAAAAAGCAGTAGAGATTGCCATCTATCTCCATGCCCCCTTGTTAAGTTTACTCGAGCAAGAAATGTGGTGAGTCTTATTTCTTTAAGTCATTAAGTATTAAAGAAGTAGATTGTGACAGGTGTCAAAGGCAGAATGTTCCTGAGCAGGATATAGTAAGAATATAGGAAAAGTAGAAAGTGACACATGTCTTTGATAAAATTTGTGGAAAGCACCAAGTGTCACTCTCTGGTGCCTCCTAAGAAATAACCAAATTTTCAATAAATTCACTAAGTTTCCTCTTCCATTTCAATAGAATAGAAGGTCCTATTTAGACACTTCCAGCTCAGTTAGAGTTCAATTTGGGCTGTAAGTGTGGGAGCGCACTAACAATCTAGAGGGAAACTTAGCGGGAGTTATTTCCAATAGATGGAGTAGTTCATTGGGTAGATTTTTGGGGCTTACAAACATTGAAAGTGGCATCTATTTTTCCCCTATGAGATAAAGGTAGAATAGACAATTGTGCGGGAAAGGAGGTGATGGAATGAGAGATCTGAGGCTATAAAGAGGAGTGCAAGGATCACCACAAAAGAAAGAAAGAAGGGAGAATTTTTTGAGAAAATTATTGTAAAGAGTTTTAGACTTTATAGAGTGTGATTAGGAATATCATTTGCCTTTATTCTATTTTCTTAAGTTGTAAAGTTTATGTAACTGTGCATGTTTCTGTGCCTTTTATATGGCTAAAGAATTAATGAGAAGACAAAGTTTTATGCCTTTGTTGATGTTTCTGGTATCATTTCAAAAGTAGTCTAAGCTGTGAGCCTCTATTTTTATTATTTCTATCTATTACATTGATCATGCCTTGTCTACTCTTTAATGTAATTGAATCTTACATATAGTTTCATTATGCTTAGGATTAAGGATCAAAATTACATTCAGGTGCATTGCCATAGTTAGATTTTCTTTCTTTGCATTTGCATTTCTATTTAAAATTCCTATCCTTTTTCCCCCAAACACTTGATATAAAGAAGAGACCAGCTTCTTAAAAATCTGGAGGTTGTTTCAAGTCGCATGTCCCACATCTTTAAACTTCCCATTGTTGATGTCTGAAACAAAGCACAATTTTAACATCAACAAATACATCACTAGATTCTTAGATATGTTTATGGCAATGAGTTATCACAAAACATAGAAATAGGTTCTTGACGATCTACCTTGATGTCTCTGAGAGTTTGCTTCATCTAAAAGACTTGGGTGTAACATGTTACAACTATTACATACTCTGCTTTTGCTGTAGAAAGCATAACTAACTCTTGCTTTTTTCTCAACCATGACACAAGTCTATTTCCAAGGAAGAATGCATCACCACTAGTGCTCCTATCATCCACACTTCCTATCTAATCAACATCTACATATGCAATTAAAGTGATATATTCACTTGTAGGGTACAACATACCATAGTCAATTGTGCTCTTGATGTATCTAAATATCCTTTTCATAGCATTGACATGTGATTCCTTAGGAACTACTTGAAATCTTGCAACCATGCATATAGCTTGTATGATGTCTAGTCTTGATGTAGTTAGGTATTCTGGGATACATATCATTGATCTATACATAATATTATTGACATCAAGGTACTCATCTTCTTTACTCAACTTCCATCTAGTTATCATGGGAGTACTAACTAGTTTTCTATCTTCCATTTTGAATTTCTTGAGCATCTCCTTTTCATACTTGGTTTGAGATATGAATATCCCTTCATTGGTTTGTAAAATTTATATATCAAGAAATAAATAAAGTTATCCTAGCATAGACATTTCAAATTCATTTTGCATTTACATGGAAAATTATTTGTACATATTACTATTGCCACCTCCAAAGATGATATCATCTACATAGACAAAAATAATCAACATATGCTCACCTTCTGATTTAAAGTATACATTATTGTCTACACATCCTTTTCTAAAACCTTGTTGCTATAAGTATTGATCCAATCTTGAATACCATGCTTTAGGTGCCTATTTTATACCATACATTGCCTTCTTCAATCTACACACATAACATTCTTCATCTACTAAATGAAAACCTTATGGTTGTTCAATGTAGACTTCCTCTTCTAAGTTTTCATTCAATAAGGTTGACTTTACATCCATGTGATATACTTTGAACTTCTTATGAACAAAAAATGCCAAAAACATTCTTATAGCCTCTAGTTTAGCCACTGGGGCAAATGTCTATTCAAAGTCTCTACCCTCTACTTGTGCATATCCCTTACACACCAATCTTATTTTGTTTCTTATAACAACTCCATCTTTATTGAGTTTGTTTTTATAGACCCATTTTTTACCTATCACATTATTGTTTGAGGGTCTAAGAACTAATTCTTAGGTTTTGTTCTTTTCTATTTGACTAAGTTCTTCTTCCATGACTTTTAACTAGTTTTCATCCTTGTTGGCTTCATTGAAGGTCTTAAGCTCAATTTCTAAAAAATAGAGTAAAATTTACTCAATCTGTGTTCATTCCAGCTCTTCTCCTAGTCTACACTCCATTTTTTTTGCCAATTATCTACTCCTTAGGATGGTCCTTTTGAACAAATGTTTGAGGTGCCTTGTCACTCTTTTCTTCCTCCTCTTCACTATCTTCTTCTTCATTTTTTACTCCTTTTAATTCTTCAATTTTGATCTCCTCATCAGGCTCAATATATTTAAATCCTTATTTGGCCTAGACATTTATGCTTTAAACTATTTTATGCAGCCTCTTATTGTAACATACATAGGCTTTACTATGAGTATAGTAACTAAGAAAAATTCCTTCATCACATCTTGACTCAAAGCTTCCTAGTTTGTCCTCCTTTCTTCTTATGTAGCATTTTCTTCCAAACACTCTGAAGTACTTAACTACTATAGGATTTACATACCACAGTTCATATGGGGTTTTATCACTTTTCACCCTCATTTAAACTCTGTTCAGGATGTATACTATTGTTTGAACCACTTCTCTCCAGTATCCTTCAAATAGTTTGGCCTCTTTCAACATTGTTCTGGTCATCTCCTTAATAGTCTTATTCTTTCTCTCAATAACTCCATTTTTCTATGGATTTCTTTCAACAAAGTAGTGCCTTTTAATTCCATGCTTATCACAATATTCTATAAACTCATTTGAGGTGAATTCTCCACCTTTATTAGATCTTAAACATTTTATCTTTCTTCCCATTTAATTTTCAACCATGGCTCTAAATATCTTCAATCTCTCAAAGGCTTGATATTTATACTTTAAAAAGGTTACCCATGTCATTATTAAGTAATCATCTACAAATAAAATGAAGTAATGAACTCCTTTAGATCCTCTTATCTTGGTAGGACCACATAGATAGGTATGAAGTAAATATAGAGGCTTTGTAGCTACATATTATTTTTTTTCAAACTTGACCCTTGTTTGCTTGCCTAATTGACATTCTCTAGATGTAGTATCTGTAGGTTTAGTTATATTGGGAATACATCTTACACACTTGTTAGAACTTACTTTGACTAAATTATCAAAATCTATATGACCCATTGTCCTATGCCACAACCAAATTTCATCAACCTTTCCTATGAGGCAACTATTAATGTTTATCTCTTTATCTTGTAGCCTTTGGTATCAAATCTGACTTTATATACATTGTCACACATTTGGATAACACTTAGTAGATTATTCTTAAGTCCTTCAACATAAATAACATCATGTGTAGGAAGCTTACCATCTATGTGTAAGGTTCTTTTCCCTTTGATTTTTACTATTGTCTTGTCTCCCAAACTGACAATGCCTTCCTTGCATTTGCTCAACATGGTAAACTTATTCTTGTCACCAGTCATATGTTTAGATAATCCACTATATATTACCCACAAATTATTATCTTTGGTGTGGAGTGTTGTTTGAGAAATCAAGGATTGATTTTTCACTCTCCACATTTCATTAGGTCTCTCATATGCCTTTTTTATTTTCTTTCATAATGACTTGTAGGCCTCTTTTCTCATTAGGAGATTTACCTTTCTTTACATTGTGTATTTTTTAAATTTCAAAGTTAGTCCTACAATGCTTGGCTATGTGACCAAAATTATTGTAATTATAGCAGATTATACTTGAATCTAACAGAGGAGCAAATGAGTTTCTACTAACAAATTAGTTCTCCTAGTAGGTATAACTCTACATTCAATATCTCTATGACCAAAATGATTATAGCTATAAAAATAACCATAAAAGGATGAACAGTACTTGGTCATAACATTTCTTGGTGTCGTATATCAAACTTTCATACACATTTATTTCCTCAAGTCTACCACTTTATTATATCCTTCTGCATCTTTGATTTCAATTTTTTTTTTAATTTATTCTCACCTTAACTTTTCTGGATCATTATTAGTGTCCTTGCTAACCTTATTTTTCTTTTCTTTTGCTCCTCCTCTTATCTTGAAATTATCATATATATTAATTGACGTACTAGTTTATTAACCTTTTCCTTTCTCATATCCAAGACCAAATTTTTCATTTAAGGGCTTCTGATCGCTGATTAATTCATTAAGAATGTTTGATAATTTTGTCAACTTTAGGCTTTTATATAGTTGACCTTTTGTCTTCTCAAGTTCTTTCTTCAAAGCTACTATTTCTACCTCAAGCTTCATGCATTCTTTAGATTTTGTCTTTAGTTCCATTTTAACTACTTCTTTTATTCTTTTAGCCTCCTCAAGTTTTTTTTTTAGAGTCACTATCATTTGATCATATTTTTCAATCTCCCTTTGCCCAAGTTTCTTCTATTTTGAGTTCTCTTTTCTTAGTTTCTCAATATCTTCTAGAGCATAGACTAGTTCACCTTTTATATCAATTTCACCTTCCTCTTGTTCATCCCAATATTCATCTTCATCATGTTCTTGATTTATGGGAGTGGATTCTTATACCATGAATAAGAATTATTTTCCATTTGCTATAAAAGCATGGTCATGATCATCATCGAAACTATCACAATCACTACCTTTCACTGAGTCACTATCTTCTTTTGTATATAAATATTTCTTACTCTTGAAGAAGTTTCTCCTTTTTGTATTATGGGATTTCATCTTTTTTTTATACTCCACTTGCTCAAAACTATCCTTCTTATTAGGAGGACATCTGGTAGCAAAGTGTCCTACCTTACCATAGTTAAAACACTTGAATGGTAATTTGCCTTTATATTTTGTTGATCCTCTCTTCAATTTTTTGACAAAGTTAGCTTCTTGTCCATTAGTCTCCTTAGATTTAGACATAGATGTTTCTTATTTTACTTTCTTTGCTACTTGGAATGCAACTTCTCTTTTAAAGGTGTTAGTCTATCCCATTCTCATCTCATAGGTTGTGAATGTTCCATGCAACTCATCAAAAATGAGTTTATCCAAGTCTCTTGCTTCTTCTATTACAGATATTTTTGAATCATATCTTGATGGTAAAGATCTTAAGGCCTTTTTGACTATGGTTGACTCTTACATTTCTTCTCCAATACCTTTGATTTCATTCACTATTTCATCTACCCTAAGGAGGTAGTCGGAAATCTTTTTCTCTTCATTCATCTTAAGACTCTCAAATTGCCCTTTATATGTTTGTAGCTTGGCTTGATTCACCTTGTCATCTCCTTTATAGATGTTCTTTAACTTATGTTAGATGTATTTTTCACTTTGACAATGCATAACTTTGATGAACTCCAAATTTGATAGTACACAAGGAATAGTATTCTTTTCCTTGGCATTGTTTTCATATGCCTTCTTAGTAACCTAATTAGTAAGAGCTATAATAAGATTTGTATATCCATTTACTACATACATCCATACATCAAATCCTAATGATGGAAAATATGTTTCCATTTAGATGCTCCAAAAATCATAGTTGGATCCATCAAATAGAGGTGTTTTGTTTGAGGATGATCCTTCTTGACTAGTCATTGTGTTCACTGACCAAGATCTACCTGAGCTAATTAAACTTCTCCTAAGGAACCTTAGGCTCTAATACCAATTGTTGAACACAAATATCTACTAAGAGGAGGGGTGAATCAATAGATAAGCTAAAACTAGATGATTTAAGCTTTTAGAGGAGATACAAATTCATATGCAAGTCAATGAACATATGGAAATATCACACACACATAGAAACACATTACACTAGATTTATACATGGAAAACACAAATGGAAAAAACATGATGAGTATATCTGCTAGAATCTATTATTCTAATCTAGCCTCATAGTTAAACACCTCACTAGTAAAACCTCATAGGTTACATTTAAGGACACCCATCGTAAGGAGACACCAATCCCCTAACTGAGCACCAACTCAATTTGTTTGATGGCACTAACCAATCAAAACTATGAAGTTATAACTCTTGTATACAAGATAGATTCACAAATGAATCTAGTTCAATTTATTTGTTACAAGTCTAGTTTGTAATTGCTCATTCTCTATGTGCCCTTTCTTCCTCTCTACTTAATTTCTACACATTCTCTATGTGCCCTTTCTTCCTCTCTACCTCACTCTTTATCCCTTTGACTTTCACTCTATGTCTACATATATCTTAAATTGACACACTTTGAGTCACTCTAATAACACCTTTTTCAATTCATATAACAATAATAACACCATAATATAGTTGATTTAATGTATATATAATGAATCTTAGGGTTTCATGTCTCTAATTGTGCTCACACTCCAAATGCACTCATTTTGGAATCTTCTCAATAATGACTTAACCTATCAATTTCTCACATCTTGATTCATGCTTTGCACCACAAAGTTTAGGTCTATTTACTATTTATGGCAACTACTAGATTCAATTCATAAATGCACAACCACATTAATCATCAACTAATTATATCGATCAATATTGAGATTCATGTAGCCATATTGAGCTCATCACTAGTTCTTGTTTCTTTCTCCACTTGACCATTAGAAGAAATTAAATACAAACCTTTGATTTCTTTCTTCATGCCATCTCTAACCATTAGGCTCTTTTTTTCATCTTTCTATTTCTTATATAATCATATCACTTTCACTCCTTTCAATTTATTTAAATATGATCGATCCATAATCTCATAATAAATTGGTAACCATCGATCACCTTGTCCCACTGTGTCCTTTCACTCCATTAGATTTTGTCAGGATGTGAAACACCGGAAGCATACAATTGATTACCAAATACCAAGCAACTATAATATGCAGAAATAACCAGATTCACCAAGTAACTAAAATTTAGAATAACACAGCATATGAGAGACAATACACAACTTGTATTAACACTTTATACAAAAAAGAATACAATAAAGAAGATGCCACTTCTTCTCCACCACCTTACAGAGGTTTCCCACACCTCAAGTGAACAGTAAATCTTCTCCCCAAAGCTCTCCCTCTCACAGGTCCCAACACCCAACTCAAATACAGAGTTGGTGTTCACCTCCCGTGTTCCACGCACAACACAAGTGCTCCACGCACTCCACAAGCACTCCACGTGCTCCACAAGTACTCAAGATACTTCAAGTAGATATCCCATGAACCTGCAATAACCTGAACTTCAACAGACCATACTTATGGAAGGAACTCCCTTGCCTTCCTCTTGCTCTATCTGAGTACACACCTGTACTCCAAGTAGATCCTGCCTGATACTGCTCCCTGTTGTGTTGCTGTCTATATGACCTTGCACACCTGCAAATCAAACAACGGTTCTGCTCACCTGTGAACCTCAACCTTGCACACACATACACCTACAGATCAATGATCTTACTTACCATGTAGATCTCCTATATAGGCCATGCAACTGTGACCAAGATCCTACACTCTTGAAGAACCCAGCTGGCTCTCCAATCCAGCACCAACACACCTGGTACTGAGGCACTAGGAGGAACGCACCATTGCTCTACCTCACACACAGAAGGAGCTTATAATTATGCTCTCTTACTCCCTAGCACACTTTTCCAATACAACCATGAGTCTATTATATAGATCTCATCCAAACAATAATTAGACATCTAATTACAATAATTAGATCCGCAGCTCTCAGTCTAAAAATAGATCTCTTCATGCAAACACTTGGTTCGTTAGCTAACTGCCCGTAATAAACGTAGTCCGAACCACACAGGTGACCGACGCCGGTCCCTATCTGCCTGGGGGTCACCGACGTCGGCCGATCTCTGACCGACGTCGATTGCCTTCCTGCCCTATACTGCCGACGTCAGTTGGCTTGACCGACGCCGGTGTCTCTGACACTCAGCAACTCTCCTGCAACCTCCTCTGTGTCTGCATCAGTGAAGCTTTTAGCTCCACAATCCTAACAGATTTTTCTCATCCAGATTTTATCATGTCATTTGATCTATGAGGATGCATGATATTTATATTGGCTTGGTCATTAAACTTTGTCATGTTGACTTCATCTTATTTTCTTTAGCATTCATTAATTATTTTTTCTCTTTTGATTTATTTAGACTTTCTTGATCCTTAACATGCCTTGACCCTTTAGTATTTTCAAAATGCCCTAAAAGACTCCACATTTATCCTTTGGCAATGTTTCAAGTGACCTATTATTCTTCCAAAATATCCTTTGAAAAAATTGTAAGATACCATTTCATCTAGAAGTATCCTTTGATAACTTTGTAAGCATCCACTTGCCCTAGACAAATTATTTGAAATAATTCATTGATGCCCTTCTTTTGAAAGTGTCCTTCGGGTCTTCTATAAGTGAGCTATTCAAAACTTTTGGTTGGATCACATGACCTTCAAAACTTTGAAAAATTACCCTTTGGTAAATTTGTAAGTGTCCACTTGCCCTAAAAATATTTTCCAAAATAATTCATCAATGTCCTCCCAAAAGTGTCCTTTGGGAATTCTTCAACATACCATTTGGGTTTTGTAAATGTTTCTTCAAAACTTTTGATCATTCCACTTGCCCTTTGACATTTTTTAAAATATCCCTTTCGAAAATTTGAGTGGTCCACTTGTCTTCCAAACTTTTTGCAAAGTACCTTTCAAGATTTTTGCAAGGATCCCTTCAAAACTTTTGAACATTCCACTTGCCCTTTGGCATTTTTAAAAAGATCCCTTTAGAACATTTGAATAGTCCACTTTGCCTTTGGAATTTTTACAAAGTACCCTTCATGATTTTTTTAAAGATTCCTTCATAAATTTTGAATGGTCCACTTGCCCTTCAGCATTTTTAAAAAGATCCCTTCAAAAATTTTGAATGGTCTACTTGGCCTTAGACATTTTTTAAACAAAGACTTATCCAATTTTCCTAAAAGAAATCACTAAACCACTTTCTCTGAAAGAATTACAAATGGCACTCATTTATTTTAGAAAATTTTTTGTGGACATTTTGTCCAACAAGGTCTAAACCATTTTCCTAAAATAATTACTCGAGTTACTTTCTCTAAAAGAATTCCAACTTGCATTCATTTCCTTCAAAAACTTTTTTGTGGACAATTTGTCCAAAAAAGTCTAAACCATATTCATGAAGGAATTGTCCAAGTCACTTTATTTGAAAGAATTCCTCAGACAAATACAAAGGTATAAAATTGACTAAGTATGGAAACATTTGCACACACAACCTTATGCATTCATAACATTTGCTCTATGTATCCTTATGACTTATAATTTAGACCACAAAGAGATACATGAAAATAATAGTCATCAAAAGTATACACACAACTCCATGGGGCTCTATAGCAAGTTTTTTCAACTCAACACCTTCGTCACTAATGCATAATAGCATTTGACATCAATGACAATCCTTCAAAAGGTATGTTATTTCACGCTTCTTAAACATTATCAATATGCTTACCTCCTCAACCAAGGTCATGATCCCAATCCTCTCCATACCACAACCATCCCTCATCAAACCATCCCTATATCTTATTCACATCAAATCCACCATTTTCATAAATACATTAAGCATAAATCATCCATTCACAAACCTGAGGTAAATAATTTACTTGTGGCTAATGATGCTAATCAAAAGGACCTCTCTCTGTGGATATTATCATAAAATCATCTATTGGTGACATCACCTCGTCAACATCCCTATCAGAGTCAATATCAAAATGCTTAAGATCATATCCAACATCACTATATGAATCCAAATCCACATAAAAATCATCATACCTTATAGATAAGGAAAGTCATACCGACACCTTTCTCTTTGAGGATGTATAAAATTTGAATGTTGACTAGTCAAAACACATGAATCTTGATCCATTCAAGATGATGAAATTATAACATAATTCTTGAATGCTTTATTAGTCAAAGATCATTATGCTAGATATGTCTCATATTTAGATTCCAATTATACAAGGAATCTTAGTTATCCTTTTAATATTCTTGAGGATACTTCCTTTGACATTGATATTGGTTTTCCTACTAGATTTTATGACGACTATGCTACCCATCATCCCTTTAATCCACCCCTTTCACCATACATACCTAATCATACACCTCTTATTAAAAATCCTTCCATACCACTCCCTAAATGGGACAAACAAGAATACACATCATTATATTCCCTTTAACATGAAATCTTGTGTGTCGAATATACAAGGATCTAAGCCAAATAATCAAGTCAGTTGTGATCCAAATGTAATCAATCAAAGCCAAGAAGAGTTTCTTAATCAACCATGTGAACAAGTCTCATCCCTTAGTAAAACTATCTTTTAGTCACTATATAACCATCAAAATAAAAATAATCATTATATATCAAGTCAAAGATTAAATTACTCTAGTGAAGTCCAAAATCAAGCACTAGGGGTTAATCAAAATCTAAGTAAAACATCAGCAAGTCAAAAATCTTTCAAAACTAATAACAATATGGTCAACAATCCTCCTAATATTTGGATAAAAGAGTAAATAAGTCATAAGTTGTTGGATCCATTAACCACATATAACATATGACACAAATAATAAATGTGCCCTCTACCATATCCAATAGTGTATGTAATTGTTGAACCCCAATTTTTTATCTATGTCTAGTCATACCTTCATAATCATATCACTCATCCAAATACTTTACATCAATATCAAAACCATCTAATTTAATCCTTGCCACACATCACTTTCCTAGATATCATCATATCTTTTATGGGTTATAAATACACTTGGTTGAGACATATAGAGGATGTTAAATCAAGAATCAATAAAGGTCACCAAGATATTAGTAAATCTATCATCGATAATATGGTCTTGGAAACACACCTCCCTAGAATTGATATCAATTGAAAGATCAATAAAATTTATGAATCCTACATATTGCCTACTTATATTAAATCAAGATTACAAAAGTCAAAAAAAAATCAATCATCCAATGGTGAAACTAGTCTCTTAGCACCTTGGGTAAGTACCATGATGAAAACTAGTTTGCAACATCATGGTAAAATAATTTATTATCTATATTTTACATCAACACTTAGGGGAAAATACATTTCATCCACATAATATCCCTTGTCAATTTCATCCATTTCATCCTTGTCTATATTATCCCTGAATCCATTTCTCCTACCCATCATCTACCATTATATTTTTCATCCTATTATGTCCATCACTTCTTCTAGTATTGACCTTTGTAAGGGAGGGTAAAATGTATTGGGAAATGTTCTAGAAGCATCTTGGAATACCCTTCAATGGACACTCATGAAGATATATGTTTGGTCCCTTCATGATGTGGTCATTGGTGATCCCTAGTCCATTCTTCCTTGGTCCTCATCCCCTTTTCAGCATCACGCTCATCCTTTTTTCATCCAATCCATTATTTCACCATCTTTATCCTAGTTTCTAGGCTCAATATTCCATTTCCTAGTAACCCCCTTTGTATAATATGCATACATATCCCAAAAGACCTAAAAATTGAAATATTCTAAAAACTTCAAAAATCATAAAATATGGAAATATCAAAAAATATTCTAAGATGTCTTATCTTATGCCTACTCCCACATTCACATCCATCTCTATTCCCTTCATCTCTCATTTTCATAACCAAGTCATCACCATCCATTCCACTATTATTTTGCATCCCCTATTCTGAACTGAGGAAAATATACTCTACATTGAAATAACATTGACCTAGTCTTACTTTAGACTAATATGTCCTAAGAGTCTCATCTAAGTTTAAAACATGGTCAATCCAAAATTTGACTGACCCTTATTCTTAAGTTTAAATTTGCTCAAGCACATCCTATTCACAACCCTATTCCATCCTAGTCATAATTAAGGTAAGCCTATCTATCTTAATTCATTGGTATTAATCATCATCCTCATTCATCCCATCCTTATACATTTAAAAAATAGAAAAGACCCTATTTGTATGATGTGTATATGTTTGTGTGTTATATGATCTATGTGTTTTTATTTATCTTTTAAAATATATTCACTTATCTATAAATGTTTGTATCTATATATATTTTTTGTCTTATTTTGATCTTTCTTATAACATAAATATATTTTTTCTATTAGGCAATGAATGAGGATGTTATGATGACACCAAAAGTTACAATGATGCTTTTAGGTGCCCTTGATGATGTAGAGCTCACTATTTACCCCTTAATTGTGCACTTTCACATAATTTCCTTTGGGTCATACTTATATCATGGGTAATATTACCTAGTGATATATTTACATTAGATTGCTTAGACTATGATGAGACCTGTTATAACAATGATGGATTGATAATGGAATGCACTCATCATTTATCCTATCCTCTATCATCTATTAACATCTAACATCCCATATCCAATCATTTAGAGTAGTTCCTTGCCTTCAAGTTGATAATCCCAATCCACTCATCTAATATACAATTATTACTCCAAGCCATATATCATCCCATTTATATCCTCTAGTTACACATCTATCAGCTCTCTAGTGATCAACATCAAACATCACATCTCCCATAATCTCTCTTAGTCCTATATTTTCATGTCGAACATCTGATTCACATCTTCTATTTAATAATTAATATGTCTAACATTTATCATCATCCTAATATTCTAATCCATCATCATCATCATCTTCTAATCTAGTTTGAAATACATTAGCCTTAGGCATTTTTAGATTATGTATGCAAAACTTAGTCACATAACATGTCTAATGTTAGCTCAACCCTCTCCCCTCTTTCCTCATCATTCATCATCACATATATCTTATCCTTCATCATCCCCATGTCTTGCATTAGTCAAATACTTGAGCTATAATATCAATGATTAATCAACTAGTTTATTAATCAATCACCATCTCCACAATAATCTCCCTAATCTTTTCATTAATCACCCACACTTATCTATTAGGCCCAAAAAATCATATCATCCCTGTTTTCTTCAATCAATCATACATTATCACTGATTGATCAATTCACCATTTAAAGTTTATGTATTCCTCCCTTGATTGGGGTAGGATTAGGAAAATAAATTTATTATTGTCTTTCAATCCTTTGCATGTGTCCTTGATAGGGGCATATTCATTATTAATCACATTATGGCTCATTGATTCAATCTCTTGTAGTATGATTCTTCCCCTATATATTTTTTTCACTTGATCATATCCTTTCTTATCTCTCATCTTTGTCATCTTATCATTCACTTTCATGTATGAGATGCCCTTTTCATTAATCCTATCAAGTCATTATTTTATTTTATCTTGATGTTCCCCATGTATGTGTCCTTACTTAGGATATGTTGATAGCTCTTGGCATTTTCTATCAATCATCTTGGTTTACAGCTCTCCTTAGAATGTGTCCTTGCCTAGGATACATCAAAAGCTTGTGGCATTTTGTCTTATCATCATCATGTTATGATTGATTACTCCTTAGGATGTATAAAACACTATGAAAAAGTCATTTTCACTCCCTGTACATATGTATTTTCTAAGGGAGTCATCAATTTATAACTCATTTCTCATGTTAATTTTATCTTCTTTCTTGTTATTCCCATATCTCGCACCCCATCCCCTTGTCTACATGTCACACCTTGCCCCATGATTCTTATTTTTGAGTATCCATCCACCTCCTTCCTCCCCATATCTTCCCTCAAGGGGGAATCATGTGTCTCCTAACATATATTACTAACATTCATCTATGAGTATCTTTCTTCTTTGAAAGAGCATTACTCCTTCCACTTCTCCCACTCATAATTCCCTTTCAAAGAGGGGTAAAATGTATGCATCTAAATTTACTTAATTTGTCACTAACATCACCAATTTACTCTAATTTATCCTAAAATAATATTATCTTAGTCCAAATATAATATTTATAATATATACCCCATAATATACTAACCTTATAACATCTCATGCATAATTAATTCACCTAAATCCCCATTATCCACTAACTAATCCCACTTGTCTAATATTTAATAATTTAAAATCACCATAACCCACCCACCTACCTACTCTTAGGCTTTCCTACAAGCCTACCCACTAATTCTCACCTAATCCTTATTATAAATAATCCCCTAATCATCATTAATTCCCTAATGGAATCTATAACTCTCCACCACCCTTCTCCTTCTCTAGATATTTCTCTCTCTAGAGAATTCCATGGAATATTAAATTCCATAAAATTCCCTCCTTTCTCTCTAAAGGGTTCTAATAAATTTTTAACTCTTTGGAAAATATCACTTGATTTCATATTTAAATACATGACTCCCTCCATTCTAAATAATGAGAAAACTCCATGAAAAATCAGACCATAATCTCTTAATCATCACAGTCCATTGTCAAGTTATTCTCCATTGATATAACTTCAAGGTCCGAGTATACATCAAGTAATCAAGAATAATAAATTTGGAGTAATATTGTGTCTAAGAGGTCATGATGTTGGTATAATTCTATTTTTAATTCATTTTTGTTTGCATTATGATCTTGTTTAGTTTAAATTTTGAAGATTGATGTTCTAAGTAATTTTTGATATAATTTGCATTTCTAAATTCCATTTCTCAAAATTTCCATCTCAAAAAAATAAATAATTCTAATCATGAAAAAAAATTAACCTCATAACTCATATCATTATCTGGGGTCAAATATAATCACATCAAATCATAATCTAACCATTAATCCCATAGCATTTCATCAAGGCAATAGACAAGACACTAGTCACATAATCTACATGTTTTACTTATGTGATCTTTGATGATGTTTGGATAGTTTAAATGTATTTTTTCATGTATATATTCATGTATAATCATTATTAAATTTTTTAAATGTATGTCCTTAATTAGGAATTCTATGAATATCTTTGTACATCTTTTTGTCTTATCATTTTTTCTTGTATAATATTTGTACAATAGCATATGGAAAACACGTCATCTTGGTTCCTTATACCAATGGCTCCTTATGTCATGTGATACTTGAACACACTTTTTTTAATCTTCATGTGTTTTAAATCATTCTTACATGCACTTTGTAAAAATTTCATCATGATTACATACATGTCATGGTGTATATTGCCCAGGGCTACATCAAAATAGATTGTAAAACACAAATGGATCATGACTATGATGCACAAATCCAATGCCAAAAACATCATATCATAATCAAATCATCCAACAAAAATTATCTAACCTCTTATAAATCATTACTAAATATCTTATCTTCCATCCCATCATCCATCAATCAAATCAAATAATAGAAATCGATCATCTAAGTCCAATCATCGATCTTTCATCTAATCATATTTAACAATCTCAATCACCATTAATATAATATTTCTACTAATATTCATCATCCTCATCAATCCTAATTAGTTTGCTAGGGTCATCCTTGGGATAACATCATCATTTATAATGTAGGTAGTGTTTGGTCACTTATAGTGCCTGAGGACAATTGACCACCATAATAATTTCTTACCTATCATCTCTTGTCCACTTGAAATATATATTTATCACCCTAACACTTTGTTATATAACTAATAAACCTATGTTTTGATTCACATACATTGAATCATCATAAAATGCATCATTTTTAGGGTTATGGCTCTCCCATCATGAGCCCTTTCCTAGATACATATAATGTTAGCACCCTCCTATAAACACTTGTCAAATTCCCAATTTTTTAACATATATCTCTTGTGTCCTTACCTTGGACATGCCCAAAGCTTTCATCCCGTCATCCATTTCAATTAAAATTCATCTTGGCATGTGTCCTTTCTCAATATATGTCTAAATCTTATGGCACATCATCCCTTTTCAACTATAACTATTCCTAAGATATGTCCTCATTCGGGTTACATATAAATATTGTTATCAATCATCTAATTCAAACATGTAGTTATCTTAACATGTGTCCTTGCCTAGGATACATCTAAAACTATCAAACCTTTTATCATCATCATGTCACAACTGCTTCCCATTTTGGGAACATATAAAAACCTAAAACTATCATTTTATAATCACTTACATCTATTTACCAAGGGAATAATTTATCAAGGACTCATTACTATAGTCAATTTTCTCCATTCCCCTGTCTCTTTTATTTCATTCCCTCCTCTTGTCTCTTTGTTCATCTCACCCTTTGTTTTATTCTGAGTGGCCATCTTTCTTATTCCTCTCTACACAACCCCTCAAGGGGTAATCATCAATCCTATAATTTACTAACTTCCAAGACCATATTTATTCTTTGAAAAAACATTACTCTTCTTCTAGTCTCAATTCCCTTTCAAAGAGGGGCAAAATGTATACACATAAAATCACACGATATTGTTAAATCATTTAAATAAACCACTTAGACTAATTTCCACCCCCCTCTAATATGTATTAATCATATGATAACCTTTAAAATCCCTCCATCATAATTAATTGTTATAATCACATGTCACTTATCACTGAATCCCACTTATCTATTATTTTCTAATTTTAAATTCCTCCCCCACCTACTTCCAACTACCCCTACTATCTTTTCCATAAATCCACCTATTAATCCTAATATATTCACCATTTAGTATCCTAAAAGTCCTATAAAAATCTAAAATCCACCTATATCCTTGCACTATCATTTTTAGTAATTTTAAATTCCTAAATCTCACATGCCTCCATTAAGATAGCCACTCTCTAATCTTCATTAACTAACCTTTATGGATTCTAGAGATTTTTAATCACCTAGATCTCCTCACTAATTCATCTATAGAATTTTATAGAAATATTTAATTCCTATAAAATTACTCTACCATTGATTTGAATCCAACTTAGATCAAATCTAACCCTCCTTTTTATCCACCACCCTATATTTAAGCATACACACCACATGCACAAACAATGAACTAATAATTATTATAATTGCATGCTACCAACTTGTCTTGAATAATCTATTATCAACCACAATTAGAAAAATTATTTGAACTAAGTCAATCAATCCTACATTCAAGCATCTAAGAAGCATTATCATTTTGTCAATTTTGGGCACATCAACTTTAATTGGAGATAAATTGGTTACATGATTTAAGTATATTTGACTTATTTCAATTTTCATTTTACATTAAACTTACTTACTTTGCCTAATCATGAGGATTTATGGAGTTTTTAATTGATATTTAAATCATTTTTGTTATTTTCATTTGAATTCCTATTCCAAATTTTTCCTAATACAACCTTTAAATGGACCAATTAAATCACAACCTTTTTGATATTCTTGATATTTTGAATCAAATTAATTTTATAAGTTTTTAGTATTGGAAGTATCTACTAATCAAGGGAGTGAATCATTAGAACAATAATGATTTAAATTCTATACACTTAACATTCATTCATTAACATTGATCAATCATTAGAAGAAATCATGGGCAACTAGACTAATATTAATGCAAGAAGATCACACATCAAGCAAGTATGAACACAACCATTACACATCATCTATGTGGGAATCCCTCAAGTGGGATAAAACTCAATGAACCCTTCAAGATGGAATACATTCCTATAATGATAATATCCAAGTTTAGACAAGCACCAATTGATCAAGGAGCACACACTTGACCTTTAACTAGCCTTAACTAGAAAGGATGCTACAACCCTGTAGGTAACCAAGCACCAACTCAACTACCTATGATATTATCTCCACATTTTATATTATGTCAAACATACCTTATGATGGATGCCTCTTGATTTCACTCTTCACCCTTCAATCTCTCTCAAACATCCTCTAGGGCTTACTCGCTCAATATACCTCTTCTAGGATTATTAGGTCTAATAACCTGTGTTCACCTTCATCACCTTGATTAGATAAAAATTTATGATATTATTCACTCTCTAATGTTCATTAATGATTTCTAATTTCTCTTTAAAAGTTTATCTACTTCACTTAGCTTCACACACATTCAACTAGCATAAATATGCCAATTAGGCTTTGTATTTATACCATAATCTTCCTCTAACCCCTCTTAGTCAACCAAAATGCTTAAAATAATTGTATTAAAATTTAAATATGTCTCCATACATGTTACATGGGTGAGACACTCCACTCCATAGGTTAGCCATAGTCCTTAAGACTCAAACCCTCTATTAGGCCTTAATGATACCTAAAATAATAAGGCCTTAAAATCCACATGTTATGCTTGGACACAAGTGGACACCTTCATACTATACCAACACTTCAAAAAATTAAAATATTACTTGAATATGTCCCTTATATCATCTATCTTGGTCCATGTTATGCATACTTATTACCTAGTTAATACCAGATTCTTGAGTCTAATTAACATTAATTATCAACCCAAGGTATGTAGGCTTTTCAAGGATGTCAGCACTATATATGTATTATTGATCCATAAATTATCTTTATTACTAGTTGTATTACAATGAACTTATAATGAATTTACTAGATAGTTATACTATGAAATTATTATAATAGATGTACATAAATACTTCACACTTATGAATCACACATGCATCACACTTTATATAATCAAACTAATAATGAAATCAACTTATACAACACACTTAAACTAGAAAGGGTTATTATCTTAACTACAACTCATTCTGAGGGGGACCTTCTTACTTTAGAACTAAGTTCCAATCCTTCTTTGAGAGACTTAAAAAACCTTTTTATAGAATCAACCTTCTCATTACTCAAATCTATAGCATTTAAAGATTTCTACAAAAGATTATAATATTTAGAATGCAATGAATTCTATAATTATACTAATCTATTATTATCTATTACCAATCTAATATAGGTTATACCATTAAATACATAAGGTAATTTATTATCTCCAACCAATAAAACTAAACTAGGAAAGGTATAAATAATTTGGGAACTACCCCAGTCAACCTTCAAGTGATTGGTAACTAAATTTACTTGTTTTAGGCCTAACTAAGTTAAAGAAAATATATTTTTGTTTGCTTTCCATTATCCTTATGTCACTCATCTTTGGTAGCACATCTAATATTATTTACATGTGACGAGTCCATATAATAGCTATAGAGGATCCTCTTCAATCATCCACTTGGTTCTTAAGATAGAAGGTTGTGTCCTTAGAATCTAATCACATACTATCAATCATAATAATAGTTATGTTATGTGTAGTGCTTATGGGATCCTATAAATTAAAGCATGTAGTTTTTTTAGGTAACCTGATAGTGGAAACTAGTAGTTGTTATAGGCAACCTATAGATGCAAACTAGTAGTTGTGATGGGCACCCTATAGGTGGAAGCCAGTAGTTACTATAAGCACCCTACAAGTGGAGGCTAGTAGTTGTTATAGGCACCTTGTAGGTGAAATACAATAGTTTCTATGGGAAACCTCTAGGTAGGATCCATTATTTTCTATGAAAAACCTATAGGTGGAAACCCCTTTTGTTGCAACTTCTCTATACGTGTTATGCCCAAACAAGATTCATGTAATCTTATATTACCCTTCAAATTTTGTTAAATAAGTTTACACAAGTATAATATAATCAAATAAAAATAATCATTAGTTCATAACACACCACACACACACACACACACACACACACACACACACACACACACACACACACACACACACACACACACACACACACACACACACACACACACACACACACACACACACACACACACACACACACGTATGCACGTATGCATGTATGCACGTACGCACACACACATGCACACACGCATGCATGCATGCACGCACGCCTGCACGTACGTGCACACACACACACACACATTAAATATGTATCCACAACCCTTGTGTAGGCATGCTTACTATCAAGCCATATGTAGTTCTCCCACTTGATTTATTTTGTGCAATAGTGTAGTGAGGATGCAAAATTTCCATATTTAAAGTTCTTAAGGTGGCTAGGGATTGGTGTGAGAGTTTGAATATGTTTAAAACTATGTTGGGTGATTGTATGTAGAGAATAAGAAATTTTTCCTTAGTAGTTTACTTGTATTCTTTCTTGATTTGTAAGATTTGTCACCTACCTTTGTAAATGACCTTTGGATGGGATTTTATATGGAAATATTGGTCATGGGTTATATTTATTCACATTATGTTGACATCATGAAGGATAAGAATTAGATGAAAATAGTCATTGGAGATCAAAATGTGATTGGATAGGAGCACCAAAAATGGGATACCCTAAGCTTTGGTGATATAGTCTAAGTTTGACACTCCTATCCTATAGGTTTGGACTTGGGGGAATAAGATTAGCTTAGGAAATAGAGTTTGGCTAAGCTATAATCAAAGTTCAAAAGTCTATGAATAATTGATAATGAGCAAAAAGGTGTTTGGATGGGTCATAAAAGCATACAAGAAGGTCCTATAGATTTAATGTCATAAACCACACTCAAGCTACCAATTTGGGTATTTTCTATGACTACATTTACCCCCCTTTATTCTAGTGATGTAGAAAAGCAAAATACTAGGATAAAGGAAAAGTAGAAAGCATACCTAAACTTACCTACAAGGGTGAAGCCCATGGAGATGCATGATGTTGAATGTGCATAGAGAGAGCACATCATGAAGTGTAAATCTATAAGATAAAAACAAAGATTAGATTAGTTCTTACTAGATATGCTATTTCTAAAATAAGAATGTGTAAAATCTAGGTGAGAGAGAGAGGAAGAGAAAGGAATGAATACACCTTACCAGGTACTTTAACCAATATAAAATTTGTTATGCTATTAAGTAATGCTAGATAATGTTGGGTATATGACCAAAAAAAAAATATCATGAATGGAGCTAAGTGCTCAATTATCTATGAGTGATTTAAGAATACAAAGGTTAGCCCTTTGGATCCATCATCACCCACTAAGTGAAGCTATGTGATCATGCCTATGATAATCAATGTTTTGACTATGCGTCTAATCCCTCTGATTAGGTGTCTCAAGAATATAAAGGCTAATTAGTCCTTTGGATCCATTACTTCCCACTAAGTGAAGATATGAACTGATACTGATATGAATTTTCATCATATGAGATGGATTTTTAAGCCCATGAATGCTCCATAATCTGATAATATGGTATGGATAGCCAAATGTGTACTAGAAACTAGGACAATCTTTGCCACTCTAAAAGGAGGAGATTTAGATTTTATGAAATCCACTCCAAAAATGGGAACTAGGATTATGTGGAAACCACTTGGGAATGATGCCAACCACCTACAAATGGAATAAGGAACACAACTCCTAAGAATGCCTAGGTAATATACTAAACTTAGAACTGAAAATAAATCTAATGTGTCATGCACATTTCCCCTAATCACTGGTGTCCATAACATGGATTCTAATATAGAAGCTATACCAACTACCCTATCTAAAATTGGAAGTGAGAGCCATCATGACACATATGATTCCCCTTATATCTAGATTCTCTGATGAAAACTATACTAAAACTATTGAATCTAATTTGAACTATAGGTAAAAAAACTACAACTAAACTTTCCTTTACCTTTGTTTCTAGAAAATTTGGGTTTTTTATTGTTTAGATAGGAGCACTAAAAATATAACACCCTAGTGTTCAATTTTGTTTTCTGGGTCTAGCACTCTTGTCCTTTGATAATTCTAATAATTTTTATATAATCATCACTATTTTTTTGGTCTATTATGCCTAGTTTGTGTTTTGGTTATTGTTTTGAGTGTTTTGAAACTGATTATTTTGACTAGCAGAAGCTTTGATCTATGTGAAAATACCCATATTTATTTCCCCCTCTTTTGAGGGTGGGAATGAAGACCCTACAATGACTTCACTTAGAATAAATATCCTTGTAAGTGTGTTATGTAATGAAATACATGATATAATAATGATAATCAAAAAAATGTCTCAAGATATAACATAGTTTGTTTTGAAGTTTGTTAGATCAATAGGGGTATGCCTAGATAGATATAAAAATGTAATAGTATGTGCAATAGACTGAATTTAAGCTAGAAATGTTAGTTGTTAGTTTTCAAAGAGGGGTGGAGCATGATGTCCATCATGGCATCCAAGAAATCAAGATAATGCATGATGTGGATCATGGCATTGCAAACAATTATGAAGAAACAAGCACATAGGGCAAGAAGTAAGAAGCATATAAGAGTGGTCAAGGGGCCAAGAATTTAAGGGACATGTGCACATGTCACTTAAATTGGGAATGCAATCATATAATGCATGTCCAAATGCCACATACACATATAATTGAAAATAAGCAAGGTCAGCATGAACACTACATGCACATATAATAGTATAAGTAAAGGACATTGGAAAATGTCCTAAGGTATACACAAGAATAGAAGTAAAGGACATTGGAAAATGTCATAAGGCACACACAAGAGATAAAATAGGAACTGAGAAATGTAATCACATCTTGTTATACAAAATAAGAAAGGAAGGCATGTAAATGATAGAAATACAATCACATATAACTAATCAAATCAAGAAGTGAAATTATACAAGACATGGAGTACAAGACTAGGTATATGCTAATAAATACACTAGTGCTTTATACTAGTGAGTTTTGATAGAATAATCTATGTAAGATAGTAAGTAATATATATCAACATGATAACTAGAGTGTGTGGTGTAGGAATGACATACCCTAGATGGTGTAGTCATGTAAAATATGCCACCAGTGGGTAGATATATTGATGTATGTATCAAATGTAGAAGTAGGATGCCCTCTCAATGTGTAAAGTGAAGTAATCAAGGATTTGGATGTCACTACACACACTAAATGAATATCAAGTGAAGCATGGTAATGTAGATAAATTGATAAACAATAACATAGAACAATAAATGTAAATAATGTATAATGCATACAATATCAATGTTTTGGTGTTTTTGAATTATTTGAATGTTTTCAGATTTTTAATATGTTATATTATTTTGGATGTTTTGACATATTTAAATATTTTTGAATTTTTGATATAATCTATGTAAAATAAATCATAAGGAGACTATGTATAAGTAATTAAAAGGAATCTATGTACATCTAATTGATAAGAAATAATACTAATTGATGAGTCTCATGAGAGACTCCCTATCATGATGTCTTGTATCAAAGAGATGGATCATGCATAATCATGAAGCATGATGGAAGGGCTAAAACTATGGCTTTGGAAGTTGTGTATGTTATAAATGATTTGAAATATTTGTAGTGGAAATTAATTATGGAGTCCACCTATAACTCTAAAAAGTGGATACAATTGTAAGGATCTTAGGGACACATCTAGTAGTAGGATAAGCTCTTTGATCATGTGATCTATGTGTAGAAGTATGAGATATTAATGATGCGACCCTAGGTGTGAATACTGTATGAAATCTAGATGAAGAACTAACTGATGGAAAAGCTAAAACTGATAGAGGAGCTAAAACTAATTACTACAAAGTAGGAGATGGCTATGAAGTAGGGATTGGTAACTCATATAGAACTCCACCAATTATAACAACCTAATTAGCATGAATGAATTTCATGCATTTATGAGTTGTAGAAGGTACTACATAAATTTTTTGAATCCATGGTTGACCAAGTAACATGTTGAAGACTCCTACATTGAGAACAATAGTAAATGGTGTGGCCACATGTGTCGAACTAACCTATAGAGGAATTACAATCTCACCTAATGAACTCTATATGTGCTCACTGAATCTATTGATAATTGTGTTCATTATGGTAATATCATGTTTTGAATATACTGACTACTATATTAATTTCATAATACACATGTTCATACTAGATCCATTACCTATGAGAACACTATGAATGGCATGATGATTAATGTAAGCTCCAATAAAGAGTGCATGGTAATCCAAATCATCCTTAACTATCTCTTGCTCTAAGAAGGAGATGGAAGGTCTAGCTATAACTCTAGAATTATACACATCAATCATGATCTTTTATTTAGAATTTTTTGGGAAAGGATCTAAGAAATTTTTTAGATCCTTGTCTTATGTTTTCTTTGTCTAAGGAGGCTTAGCTAGAGTGCCAAAATCAATAAAGTTACAATCTATCAAATCTTGTATCTTATGTTTTAAACTAATGCATCTATTCTTTATGTGTTTTGGTGCCCTATGATAATGTAAAAATGTATTCTAATCATATCCTCATGGAAGTGGCTTTGTTGGATCAACTTCCCAAATAGGAGGGAGAGATATGATGTTAGATTCCAATATCTGTTGTAAGACTCTGGCTAGAGATATTGGTAGATTGGTAAAATTTCACCAAGGAGGCATAGTAAAACCACTCACTAAGGGGGATCTAAAGCTACATTAACTATAGGTTGAATTTGACTTTTGATATCATTAGCCTTTACTTTATATGGGACTTTATTGTTACTCTTGTTTGTTGTGTCTGATGTGCTTATGTACTTGAGTTTGCCCATTTAAATTAATTTGACTTCCCTTTCCTTTAGTGTATGACATAACTCAATGAAGGAAGATAATCTTTTGAACATTATTGAATCATGTAAAACTAATAGAATAATCTATTTGAAGAGATCTTGTAATTTTTGATTCTCTATGGGGCTAGTCATTTAGCCAAGATAGTCTTATATCAAAGAACATAACCTGTGAGATGCTCATTTTAATTTTTTTAATTATGCAATTTGGGCATAAGAAACCTTGTCACCAATGTTAATGTTGAAATGAGGTAGGAACATGTCAGTTATAGGATTAAATGTGTTGACCAGCTAATTTGATAGACTATAAAACCATTGTAAAGCATAATCCATCAGAATTCATGGAAATATCTTGGTTAGTAGCTAGTCATTTGGCATATAGTCCAAGCATGATACATGAAAAGCTATCAAGTGTGTCTCTAGATCACCCTTTCCATCATATAAAGTGATCTTGGGTTGAAAAAAACCTAGTGGTAAGCGTGTATAAGAAATATGGCATGCCAATGGTGTATGAAGTAGAGCAAAAAAATCCAAGGCCTATGTAGGTCTAGAGGCACCTTTCTCAAGATGTATCACCTTGGATTAAAGAGATTTTATTTCTTACATAAGGGAAACCACATCAAGAGACAAATATGTACTAGCTGTAATTGGTGGTGCCTCATAGGAAGGTTGGACCACTATAGGGGGTTGTTGAAACATAATTGCCCCCATAGTGTCATTTATAACTGGTTGCTCTGAAGGAATGAAAGACTCTACTTACTTAGCCTTTTTAATTTACATTATAGATTATAAGATAAGAGTATGATCTTGGGGTTATTCCCTAAGTCTTTCTCTAAAACTTTGTAGGATCAAATCTTTATTAAGGACAACTTCATTAACAATAATAGGTGGAATTGGATCAAGAGTCTAATATGGTGGGTCATGAACATCAGTGTGTGTATCATCATTGTTATTCTCTTACTAATCATTTTCAAAATTATCCTAATGCAAATTGGTATAATTTGGATGTGTAGGATATATAGAAATAAGTTGCATTGGTTGTTTATCCATGGTATATGGTTAGGTTGAAGGAATCTAGGTGAATTCAAGGTGGTTGCCACTAAGTCTTGCACTTTGTCTTAAAGGAAGAGATGCAAGGAGCTTAGGTGGCATAAGGAAAACAAATAGAATAATGAAAGAAAATATTAAATAGATATAATCTAAACAATAAACTAGAATATACATAAAAAGGATATGAATCTAACAAACATGTAAGGTGATACCTCAAAAGCATGGGACTTAGTATATGCAACTAGGGTTTAAATGAAATTATTTTTAAAATTACTAAGGTAAAATTTTAAAAATAAAATGTGAATTTTTAATTTTAAATATGTAAAAAAAATTAGAAAAATACCAAAAAAGTTAGCAAATAATTTTCCCTAGGGTTGTTAGGGTTTTTGTGCACAAAGGGACCTAGTAAATTCAACCAGGGTTTGGAATAAATGATTTTTTAAATTACTATGGTAAAATTTAAAATTTAGAATGTAAAATTAAGTATTTAGGAAAAATCAAAAAAATATTGGAAAAATTAGAAGGAATTTTCCCTAGTGTTTCTAGGGTTTTTGGGTGCAAATAAAGTAAGTCAAGTTCACCAAATGATTTAACTTTTTGGGAATATTAGAGTTTTATTCCTATTTTGGTTAAGGGTCTAAACTAATAAATAAGTAAATAGTATTTAAATAATTAAAAATACTAATTGATATAATTTTATTTATCTTTAATAGCTTTCTAAAAATAGTAATAAATTAGGAGAAATATAGCTTAGCATAAAATAGGTTGAAATGACTATTGTAGGATCTGAAACTAACTATGTAGGATTGGGACAATGTTATAAATTAGAATCTATATTTCATTTTGTGAAAGGATAGGAGCAAACATGACACTTTAAGGTTTAGTGCTATAGTCTACTCCTATCACTATTATCCAAATTGATCACAAAGATCTAAGTTTTTTAGGTTTTGTTCATTGTCCCTATATGAGTCTGTTTATGAAATATTAAGTGTTGAATGTTGATGAATCTCTTCATAAATTTGATTCAATATTGAAACCCTAGACCTTCATTATTCTTGATAACATTAATAATGAGGGTGGGTTAGTGTGTGTAAGATGAATTGAATGTGTATCCACACCCCTTTTATGGGTACACTACCTACATACAAATACTCTGAAGAGGGATCAATCCACATGTAGAATTATCACTTGATGTACTTTATGTAATAGTGTAATGAGGATACACAATTACCAAATTGAGAGTGCTTGAGATGGCTATGGACTGGTGTGAGGGTTTAAATGTGTTATTAATTATGTTGGGTGATAGTATGTAGAGAACAAGAAAGTTTGCCTTAGCAGTTTGCTTGTATTCTTGCTTACTTTTTAATATTTTTCACCTCCATTTGTAAATGACCTTTGGATGGGAATTTAAAGGAACTATTGGTCATGGGTTAGATGTATTTGTGCTAGGTTGACATGATGAAGGATATGAATCAGATGAAAATGGTCATTTGGGCTCAAAATGTGACTAGATAGGAGTGCTAAAAATAGGACACCCTAGGGTCTAGCACTATAGTGTGTGTTTAACATTCTTATCCTATAAGATCAGGACCAGAAGGAACAAGATTGGCTTAGGAAATAAAGTATAGCTGAGTTGGAATTAGGGTTTAGAAGTCTATAGATGATTGATGATGAGAAAAAATATGTTTAAAAGGGTCATGAAAGCATACAAGAAGGTCCTATTTATTAGATGCCACAAGCCACACTCAAGCTACCAATTTGGAAATTTTATATGACTACACCAAGATATATAGCTTCCAAAAATATTCTCCCTATCCTTAATATGATCAACATACTAGGCTAATAAGCTTATGCCACTACACAAGGCTATCAAACCTATCCCAACACACTGATCATACTATGACATCACCACTTTGTCATTACCCTTGACATCAAACCTTTGAAATTAATGACAACACACTTTCTAACATTTATCCCCATGAATTAAGATTCCCCCACATGTCCCTTTCTCATTGTATTTATTTTTATAAAGTGGTTATGTTATTTTTTTTAGTTACATCCCATGTATAAACTATTACAAAGATACGTATTTTATGTAAACCTCAAAAGTAAATATGTGTGGTTCAACATAGTAATAAGAAGTAAACAAGTTTTTATTATGTATCCCTATCTTAGTGTATGGTGTGTTTTCCTACATAGTATTTTAGAACTCAATGTTTCTCTTTGAGGCCTATAGGCATAATATGTTTCCATGTGGACTCACCTCATTCCACCTTTTTATTAAAAATTCGAGGGTGTTTCTCTATCTCTCAATGTATTTTAAGCTGATTATAAACATTTGTTTTTATTAAAACACACTAACATATCAATTAATTGAAATTAGGAAGATAAATAACATAGATCATTATAGTAAAAAAGTGGTTCGTTAGTATTTGTAGCACAATGTAAATATTGGCAAAAAATGGAAAAGTACTAAAAACATAACCAAATAAACACAATTATACAAGAAGAATCTCAAAACATCATAACATCAAAAAAATTAACATGTGTGAATGTGAAGTGTAAGTATGCAACAACAAAGCCTAAGAGGTGGTGGTAGATCATCCTTGGGATTTCTTGATGGTAGATATAAATCCACAAACCTAAAAATTAAGTACAGGAAAAAAATACATGAGCATAGCCTACCTAGTTTTCAGAGGAACAATAATTCTAGTTTTTCACCTTAAACCAAACAAGACTAATTATATATCCCATCAAAATATTTTCCCCATAATTGTGGACTACATCACCCCATATCTTAAGCAAGAAGGGGGGTGGGGGGGGGAACATATACAATAGCATCTTTGTGGATGTTTAAGCATGGATGGTAGAGATAATTGTTGTGAAATATATGGAGGGACCCTAATAACAACACACAAAGCATTCCCATATTGATTAATGAGCTCTTAAATTTTTTGAAATTCTAAGGCCATCTTCTTGGGTTAAGCTTTGATTTGTGAAAAAATATAGGTCATTAATTGAAATTTTTTGAGAAAGATATTCATTATTGAATATGGTAGCATTCCTATATTTCCAAATATATAAGATAATTATACATCTAAAATTTTTAAATAAATTTTGTCCATTGAAAAGGATCTCCAAAAACATTTATCCTCTATTCAAATAGATTATAGGTATTCATTTCAAAGAATCACAAGCTTGAAGGCAAGTCTAAAGTAAGTGTTTAAAGGTCTTAGGTTTAGATCACACTAAAATTTTAGGATGAGCCACTTTAATGTGTTTGATAATTTCCATAAGTGGTAGATCCTAGTAGGTACCAAATATAATTCATAACTTTGGTATTCATTTATGAATTCTTATCTAGTTAATATGAGCAAGCCATATTCAATAGGTAGAATTAAGACTCCACCAAATATTTAAATTTTTGAGTGCCAACAAAAAGGGACTCATAATATAATAAATTAATCTTTGAGAGTAATGATTATAATCAATATCATAGTTTCATTTCCAATGTTTCCATTGAGAAACTAAGGGTTAAAATCAAAGTTTATGAAGCATAACATATGACATCAGCTCTTGAATGTATAATATAGAAGGAATATCAAAGGATTCTAACTTATAATTTATTTGTAACATGACCCAAGAATACCAATATCTATATGATACAAGATCTCTCATTGTGAAAATACCTTTCTTGAATAGTGAAAGAGATTTTATACCTGGGTTTTTTGCAAGTGGGAGCCTACTATTAGTCATAATGGGGACATGAAAATTTATGGTTATTAAATGAAAAACTAGATATAAACATGTCCCCAACCCATTTGAAAAATGGTTTAATAATGTCTAAATATTCCTTATAATTTTCACCACAAAAGAGCCTTCAGTTTAATAGGAGTAGAGGAAATATCAATGTTTAAAAACTAATATTATTCAACTAGAGTGACAAAGTAAGAATTTAAAATATGGCCTAACATAGTGAGAACCACCCACTTGGTGCATATATTATCTATCTTTAAATGTTTATCATTCCTTTCTTCCTTTACCTTGTGGAAGGTACCAAACCTATACATTACTTATTTTTGGCACAAATAAAATATTTGAGCAGTTTAGTAAGTTTATCATATGAATAATTTGAAGAAGCCTATAAACAATAGAAATAGATATGAGTATCATTAATAATTATAGTAAACATTTGAAACTTATCTACTAGAGACATAGGCTTAGTGCTCCAGTAGGCAATTTATCTCTAGAACATACTATCACAACTCAAAGGGGGATATCAAAGGAGAAATTCCTGCTTAGGAATTTGAATCTGTTTCATTTAATTTTGAAATAATTTAGGTGATCTAGCATATGAATCATTCTCTACCAAAACCATTCATTTTTATTTTACTATAAAGTCAACATTTCTTTAAAATAAGATTAATTCATTGAAAGAGTAAAGGAAAAGCCATGAAAAAGTGTTCATTAATTATTGATAAGCTTGTATTTTTGTTGGGAAACATAATTAATCTATTAAGGATTTCTCAGCTCTGATAGGAAATTAGGTATCCAAAAGTTTTAGAAACTAAGATAGAGTACACGAGCAAGCAAATATTCTTATCTAGCCAAAGCTCTCATATTTTGAGTATGGAATAGTTGTGAAATAAATGTTTGTAAACAGATTAATTACAAAAGTATGGATAGTTATAACATAAATGTTAATGAATTAACTAATTAACAAATTAGGAACAAAAAACAATGATCTAAGAAATTTAAGTTCATACAAGTATTAATCTAAAATAATGTATATTTTTTCTTATTTTAAAAAACATGATAGAGAGAGTATATTTGCACTTTGGTTTAAGTTCAAAAAAATCAATAAAATGACTATCAAGTCAGGGTTTTTAAATAAACCCATTTATTATAGAATTAAAAAAAGGTTTGAATGAACATTATTATTCTATTTTTATCAATTATCAAAAAAAAATCCAAGAAATGATGCTACTTAATTTACATAAAATAAATGGATGGGTGTCTTGCCTTGCAATGCCTTGATTGTCATGCTAAAATAATTGAAAAAAATATTTAGATAAGGCATGAATTAAAAATAAATGTCAAGTTATAATTGAACAAGTTTAAATATATTTATTATATTAAGGGTTACTTATTTTCCCATATTTATTTATTATTGTCTTTTTTCCCTATCTTGGATTTTTCCTACTTTCATGGAAAATCTTGCTTATGTGTATAATCTGAACGAATGATTAGGAAGTAAATCCCTTGTCTAACTATTCTATTAATGGGAGTTTCTTTTATATTTTGAGGGCCTTTAACCAAATTTTGTAGAGGATTTACTATTCTATTTTGAGGGTCTTTGACCACATTTTATGGAGGAGTTACTTAGACCTCTCTTAAATGTACCCCTCACATTTTTGAGCTTTTCTTAATGGAAGATTGGTATTTTGGCTCCTATTTATCTTATGAAATATTATCATATTGATTTCATTTAGATTTTATTTGTGTATTATGATATTATTTATCTTTCACCTATCATAAACATGTGCATCTAGATGATCTGATGATCCTAGCCACAACTTTGATAGGTATCAGAGTGCCACCTTGGTAATCATGTGTCTAGTTTTATGTAGTAATATTTGTTTTGAAAATTTTAGATTATTTGTAGTGTATTTTGAGGATTTTTTAGAGGATTTTTAAAAAAAAATGATTTCTTTTTTAAGTCTCAAAAACCTCAGGCTAAAAAAATTGTAGGGGTATTTTTTTACTAAAATCACATTCTATTCAAGTTGGTCTACTTATTTATGGTGGAATTATAGTTTTTTATGTATAAAAAGGTTTAAACATCTTGGTTAGTGGTTACATTATCCTCCTCTCACAACTTTGGTGGTTCCACAACCTATCTCCACTTACTATCAGTCCCTCAACCTCCCATCAACTTCTATTCAAAGCAACTAGATTTGTCTTAGGATTCAAGCTCGTAATGATCCACCATTAGGTTGTTCACCCTGTTAAGCATGGGATATACTGAGAGGGGAGGGGGATGAATCAATATATTATATATCTTATAAAACTTTCTCTTTATCAAATTCCACTTAATCAAACATTCAAGATATGCAATAAAACTCAAACAATAAACATCACACAAGATAAAGAGAGACACAAGATATAATGTGGAAACCCAATGTGGGAAAAACCACAGAGAACAATCTCAAGTATATTCATGAGAACAAACCCATAAGAGCACCATACCCCTTTGATGCGTACCAACCTAGCTACAATTCGTGAGCACCAACCCATAGGAGCTTCAAACCCCTTTGCCGAGCAACAACCCAATAACTATTCGTGAGCACCAACCCACAGGAGCACCAACCCCTTTGTTGAGCACCAACCCAACAACAATTCATGAGCACCAACCCTTTTGTGTATACCACACACCTATCTCTCAATGTTGCTATCTCAACATATGATAGTTCAATACAACATCTCTTTCCTCTCTCTCACCTTTGCTCTTCTAAGCTAGATATAACAAATACAAATCATATTCATCTCTCACAATTGCTCTTCTAAGCTAGATATTACAATATCAAATCAACCTCTATCTCCCATTTTACAAATGGCTTCTCAAGCCTTTATTTATAACTTTCCAAATGACCTTTGGCCTTCCCCCTTTGTGACCCTTCAATCCTCATGGAAAATGGTGCCAATCTTGGATGACCCTTCATATTCAAGCCTTTGAAAAGTCATGTGGTGACCCTTCATGACCAAAAATGTCCTTCCCACTTTTGTCCTTATCTTTGGTGACTTTTTGTATTCCTCAAAGTGTCCCTTCATGAGAAATTGTGCCCTTACTCTTTTGTCTTCACTTGGTGACTCTTGGTATTCCCCAAGATGACTCTTCATGGGAAAATGCATCCCATCCTTCTTTTGCCTTTACCTCGTGGCTCTTCAACTTCTCCATGGGCCTTTATTTTGTCTCATATGCAACCAAAAATATATTCATTAATATTAAATAAATATTAACTCATATTAGCCAAGATATATTTATTACAAACAACATTAAATGCAATGCGGCCTTTATCACCAATAATACTAGACCTTTGACATCAATGACAATATTTCCAATAATCTCCCCCTTTGTCATTGATGGCAACCTCAATCTTTAAACTACCACATCCTATCACCTACACATCCTGTCAGCTAAAAACATATAGTAACTCCCCCTTGCTAGAACAACCTATATCTGTTCCCTGTACCTATTTTTTGCACCAGTACTTGTACCTATTATTCTTCCCATTTGACATCAATGGCAAAGGGACTACTTGGAGCTAACACTTAGCTCCCCCTTATTTGAGGCTAAACATCAATGGCAGGAAGTAATAGAAATTACTCCCAACTCCTCTCACTGATCTTTGAATGTATCCTTTGATCGTGCCTTTGAGAAGATATCTGACAAAACATATACATTGTTCCCTATCCTTTAAGCATCTGCAATTAACTCATTTTAATCTTTTATTCTAATCTCACAACCTTTAGCATGAAACCTTAATGTGTATCCTTTATCACATATTTGACTAACACTTAACAGATTATGCTTAAGACCTTTTACATACAAAACATTCTTAGTCTTAGTTCTACCATAATCCAAACTCAAAGTACCTTTTCCTACTATCCTGGTAGTGGTTTTATCTCTGAATCTCACTGTACCACCATTGATCTTCTTTAGAGATATGAATTTACTTTTATCCCTTATCATAGGCCTCGAACATCCATTATCAATTAACCATGGCTGATCTTTACCTCTCACATATAGAGCTATCTGCACCATCATAGAATGTTCATGTTTTTTTTTCTGCCATGAACATGTCTAAACCTTCTCCCTAATGAATGGAGCTTTGACACTCTGATCCTTCTTCTTAATGAATGGAGCTTTGAAACTCTGATCCTTTTGAACTGACTCAAACATGCTTATGCAATACCGAGCTATGTGTCCAAAGTTGTTGCACTTGTAGCATATTATGGTCTCTTCATCAAAGCTTGATAGAGGAGCAAAAGAGTTGTGGCTTTTGCTTGACTCTACTTGACTTTTCTTCTCCTTATTTCTGAAATTGCTAGCTCTTTTTCTACATTCGAATTTCTTGTGACCATATGCATTACAATAAAAATAATAGCCATAAAAATAAGACCTGTCTATATATCTCTGACCTGATTGCCTTTTGAAGCTTTGTTCCTTCCAGCCTTCTCTATTTAGAATGTCCTCTATATTCTTCACTTCTCCCCTTTTTGTTTCCTCTTTTGTAAGAGCTTCAACATAGCTCTTTTTATTTTAAAAACCAATCCCTATCTTATATAAATATGGTTTTTGACTTTCCAATATCTTATTCAACCTGTTAATGATATCTTCAAATTTTGAATCACTGACTACTTTATCACTGATTGATTTCCTAATATCTTCTTTTAAAGAGGCAATTTCAATAACATACCTTTCACAATATTTTATTTCTATTTCCAACTGTACTGTGAGATCTTCTTCATTCTTCTTAGCTTCTTCAAAGTGTGCTTGTAGATCTTCAATCATTTCCTTTGACTCTTGTTCATTTTTCTCATTCTGGCACTTTAATCTTTGATTCTTCTTCTAAATAGCTTCTAACTCTTCTAAGTCACAAATGAGCTCTCCTTTCATATTCACTTTAGCTTCTACCTCCTCTTCTTCTTGACCACCTTCATGTATGGCCATGAATAGAATCTCTTCTTCTTCTGAATCACTGACTCCACTATCTTTGCCTGAACTAGGATCCTTAGAATATAGGCTCTTATTCTCAAAACCCTTCTTAGATTTGCCTTTGAAATTCTTCTTGTATGTAGGCTTTTCTTCTTCATCATCATTAACCTTATCTAGGCATCTAGCTGAAAAAAGTCCAATCTTTCCACTATTAAAACATTTAAAAGGTAATTTTCCTTGATATTTACCTGTTCCTCTTTTTGGCTTGTGAATGAAAAGTGCTCCATTGTCATCTTCATCATCACTGGAATTATCACTTAATTCTCGAATCTTAGCTTTCTCCTTATTTGATGTCTTGAAAGTTACTTCTCTTTTTGAGGGTTTATCTTGTTCTATCTGCATATCATATGCCATGAGAATACCATGAAGCTCATCCATCTTTAGCTTGGCTAAATTCTTCATCTCCTTAATTGCTAAAACCTTTGCATCATATCTCATTGGTAGAGATCTCAAAACCTTTTGCACCACCATTGACTCATCCAATGTTTCTCCAAGACCTTGAATCTGATTTATGACTTGATCAACCTGCAAAAGATAACTTGCTATATCTTCTTCTTCTTCCATCTTCAAAATTTCAAACTGCCTTCTAAAAGTCTACAACTTAGCTTGCTGAACCTTTCCATCACCTTTGTAAATATTCTCAAATTTTACCCAAGTTTCATGAGCAGATTTACATTGCATAACTTTAACAAATTCAAATTCACATAAACCACATAAAATAGAATTTAAAGCTTTAGCATTACATTCACTTGCCTTCTTTTCTATTAGAGTAATTGTAGATGTCTATGGTCTTCATATTCCTCCACCACTGATTTCCATATGTCGAATCCAAGGGCCATCAAATAAACCTTCATTCTCATGCTCCAAAAAGCATAATTTGTCCCATCAAACAAAGGTGCCTTATTTGTAGAAAATCCTTCCTGTGACCCAGCCATCGTGCTTTCCTGATCTACCTTCAAGATGTAAAAATTTTCAAAAAGGAACTTGCTCTGATACCAATTATTAAGCATGGGATTAACTGAGAGGGGGGGTGAATTAGTATATCATATATCTTACAAAACTTTCCCTTTATCAAATTCCACTTAATCAAACATTCAAGATATGTAATAAAACTCAAACAATAAACATCACACAAGATAGAGAGAGACACCAGATATAATGTGGAAACCCAATGTGGGAAAAACCATGGAGAACAATCTCAAGTATATTCATGAGAATAAACCCACAGGAGCACTATACCCCTTTGTCGAGTACCAACCCAACTACAATTTGTGAGCACCAACCCACAAGAGCTTCAAACCCCTTTTCTGAGCATCAACCCAATAACTATTCGTGAGCACCAACCCATAGGAGCACCAACCCCTTTGTCGAGCACCAACCCATAAGAGCACCAACCCCTTTATGTATACCACACACCTATCTCTCAATGTTGCTATCTCAACAAATGATAGTTCAATACAACATCTCTTTCCTCTCTCTCACCTTTGTTCTTCTAAGCTAGATGTAACAAATACAAATCATATTCATCTCTCACAATTGCTCTTCTAAGCTAGATATTATAATATCAAATCAACCTCTATCTCCCATTTTACAAATGGCTTCTCAAGCCTTTATTTATAACTTTCCAAATGACCTTTGGCCTTCCCCCTTTGTGACCCTTCAATCCTCATGGAAAATGGTGCCAATCTTGGATGACCCTTCATATTCAAGCCTTTGAAAAGTCATGTGGTGACCCTTCATGACCAAAAACGTCCTTCCCACTTTTGTCCTTATCTTTGGTGACTTTTCGTATTCCTCAAAGTGTCCCTTCATGAGAAATTGTGCCCTTACTCTTTTGTCTTCACTTGGTGACTCTTTGTATTCCCCAAGATGACTCTTCATGGGAAAATGCATCCCATCCTTCTTTTGTCTTTACCCCGTGGCTCTTTGACTTCTCTGTGGGCCCTTCTTTTGTCTCATATGCAACCAAAAATATATTCGTTAATATTAAATAAATATTAACTCATATTATCCAAGATATATTTATTACAAACAACATTAAATGTGATGGGGCCTTTATCACCAATAATAATAGACCTTTGACATCAATGACAATATTTCCAACACACCCTCATATCTACCCCTAGTTATCATTGAGCATAATAGCCTTATTTTTCATTGAAGGAAACACAATTTAAATTGCATTAACACATTTTAAAATTCATTTTATACACCATAAGTTCTTGGAGGTACTTTTGGTATTATGAAGGAAACAAAAATTAGTCACTATTTTGTTTTCAAAATGACACATAGATGGCAAGATATTAGAGGAAAACTTTTGCATCATAGATGATATCTAGTTTCCTTGACATTATATCATGATTTTGCCAGCATAGTGGTTTTTTAAACCACCATTTATTACCTAATATATTTTTTACTTAATCATGTGCACTCTCAAACATTCTCTTTATCTTGTGTTATCATGGTTTTTATTAATTTGAGGATGATTTCCCATCCTTGTCATGAATTGATCTACTTAAATCATTCAATTTCCTTGGCAACACCTGAGCTTTATCATAAACAAAGCTAAGTCAAAATAAATTTTCCTTAAAGTTTTTTTGTAAATCATGCATATTTAATTTATTTTTTAATAACTTTATTTATAGCCTAAGGTCAAATAGGATTTTATCTATTTGAATGCACATTTGGGTTCTTAGATGACCTGGTTTAGACTTATAGATGTTATTAAAGAGATCATTGGTTTGAACCCCACCTCCAATCTTTTGGTAAAAACTATTTTCAAAAGTGATATTTATGTTTATGTGAAAATTTAATTTAATGGGCCAATAAAAAAAAGTTTTGTTTTGGTAAATTTTGATAGAAATGTCATTTTTATTGCCATTTTTGGTGTTCATTCCATTGGAATGACCTTTTTTTAATCAAACTACAATTATAAAGTGCCAAAATATGGGGGGTGATTGATACTAATTTTAGGGGGTGTTGTGTCATGGTGCATCATATTCTTTCACATTTATTATTAGAGATTTGTTAATGATGTCATGGTGATGTCATGGAGGTTTCTAGTGAGTGGATGAAGTGCCTTGATATCCCAAGTGACAATGACAAAGTGTGCAATGTTCTTGTCCTAGTATGCTTGGAAAAGGCTTGGTTAATCTTTAGAGTTTGACTATTTAGAGATGTTCAAGGATGAGTTTAAAGTATTGAGCATGTGTAAGGGGTCCTATCAGAGGTCCATGGTGGTTAGAGTTCTTGTATACATGAGTTGTATTCATCTATTTCTTCATTTTAGTCATCTTGTTAGATGGGTCTAATGGCATAAAATATGAGTAGGCAATTTGCTGATGTCACCATTATCACATGTGGATGAGTCAAGGGGAGTTGGTCATATCATTATGATAAAATTAGTCTCTAGTTATTATGAAAGACAATTCAAGTCATGCTATGAATCAAGATCAAAGATATACAAGTGTAAAGTTGGGCTCCCAGGTAGTTTGATAGTGTTTTCCCATACTTAGCCAAATTTACAATATGACAAGAAAAGTTGAGTAGACATTTTGATGATGTTGTCTATTACATGTGTGAAGGTGTCAATAAAAAATGATAATATGGGTTTGTTTAGTTTTATGCCTATATTATTTTTTATATAATTTTAATCATGTGATGAAGTGTGTTAAAAGATATGCTTATGCAAAGTTAGCCTTCTAGGCAGGTTTTGACATAATTGTCTTTGTGACAAAAAAAAATTGAGTGAGTAGATTAATGGTGTTATATATCACACGTGAAAATTTTAAAGGGGTAGTTTATTACATGGTTAAATTCCTTTATGAAATTATTTTATATGGTGAAAATTTTAGGTCATGATATTGATCAAGGAAAAAGATATATCTATGCAAAGTTGGCTTTCTAGGCTTACTGCAGTTGGTCCCCATACTTAGTCAATTTACATAATGTTAAAGATATAGACCTAATGGAGATATAATGGTTCATGAGAGATAATAAATTTAGATATAATAGTGGACATTGAGTCAAATGGTTCAATGTGATATCTATTTATCAAAGGTAAATATCGAGCAAGTCTTAAGGAGATCGATGAAGCACATTTACTTCAAGATGTCAAGAAGCAGCATGATGGCAAGAAGTGCTCGTTATTTAACATTGAGTAGAGATAAAAATTGATCTTATTAAAATTATTAATGGTGAGTGGGTGCTCATACTAATCAAGATCAATGGCGCCTATGAAATTCAAGCATTCAAAGTAATAGTTGTCTAGCATTATTAAAGCAAGGATGATCTTGAAGAGATCAATGAACCATATGAGGTCATAGTGATAGAGGTTTTAATTTATTAAAATTAAAAGGATATCAATGGTGTGCATTTAATCTAAGTAGAAAGGACAAAATATGATTTAAAATTATTTGAGGTTTAACTATGACTGTTGATATTTGAATTTATTAAGGGAAAAATTAGTGCTCTATATTTTGGCAATAACTTTTGATCCAAGATGAATTTGCTATTGATGTAAAAAAAAAATTGTAGAGGAATTAAAGGCACATATAGTGAACCTATTTAAATGGTCTAAATATGTGTATAAGTTAATTTATTGATCTCCAAATTTGACTAAATGTTTGACTGTGTTCTACAAGTGACCTAAGAAGGTTGTTTGAGCTTATTTTGATGCCATTTTGATGTCTCATGATGAGTTAGTTATTTGGGAATGTTTTAGACTCTATGAGAATGATATGTGTGTATTTTAGAGTTGTGATAAATATATATTAAGTATGAAAATTGATTAATAATTTGATTGTGTGTTTTATCATAATGTTCTTGGGCACCAAGTTAGTGTTTGAGTGTTTAAGCATACACAAAAGTGAGAAATGGTGACTAAAATCATTTGAGTATGTCCTAGGGGACATAAGGATTGTAACCATGTATTTTAAAGTGGTCATGCTCTCAAAGTTTTCTTAATGAAGTGATAAATGGGTAAATAGGTCTCCACAAGACCTATAAGAGCTACAAGGAACTTATTGAAAAGTGTAGTTGTTTAAGGGTGACCCATAGATGTTATGGCTAACTTATGGAGTTGTAATTGAGTTGTGTCTTTATTTGGTAGATGCCTTAAGGATTAAGGTAATTTTAATGGATGAAAATGAAGTTGTTAATCATGAAATCCATACATATAGAGAAACCAAAGGAGTTGGTTTATATACTTGTGTGAGAGATTTGAAGAGCGTGGGAAAGTAGAGGAGAGTGAGTGTGCCCATCTACTGGGTTGATGAGAAAGGAAGATTGATTACTATGTGTATAACCTTTAGGTCATGTTTTTAATCATATAATAGTGCTCTTATAGGTTGAACATGAGTGAAGAGGTCTAGAGTGATCCAAAAGGATGTTTTATATGTATTAAGAGTGAGTGAAGGATAGAAGGTGTCTATGGGAGCTTTGTGGCTGGTTTGAGAGACTGATCAGAGTGTGGACAATGTGTATGACCATCTTATCATGTGGTGATAGATTTATTTATATGAAAGTGACATGTTTTAAAAATAGTTCCATCATCAAGTTTTGAAGACATCAATTCAAAGATAGAGTTGTTCATAGGTGTTTTTGTAGTAGATAAACATCTAAAGGGGTTGTAGCCTCCTTGCAAGGTAAAACTTGCTAAATATCTAATTTTTGTGGTAGATCATCTAGATAGGTGTAATATCTCCTTATGAGATTATAGTCTCACTAAAATTAGGAATGGTATTTCCTTGATCAGTTGATTGATATTATAAATTAGTTCTTGTTTTATAGGATAGTAGTCCAATTATAGGTTCCAATGGGTTTTCTCCCCCAAGAGGGTTTGCCATGTATGTCATGTGTTATGTGATTGATCTTGCATTATCTCTCTTATTCATTGATATGAATTATTTATATGCTTCATTAATATATATATATATATAGACTGATTAAGAGTTTGAGAGATTTGGAATTGATGTTGGATTATTTGGGCTCATTGATTCACCCCACTCTCAGTGATTATACCTCTAATAATTAGTATCAAAGTAGGTCTATTGGTAAAGGCTTAACATACTGAAGGTGATCCAAGGTACAATATGGGTAGTCATAAAATTCAATGAGGTTTCTCTACTAAGTAATCATTGATATATTATCTCCCTAGGGTTTGGTGTATGACAATATATTGTGTATGGTTATGTTGCTCCTACTACTCCTCCATCTAGTGCTATAGACAAGAAACTAGTTGAGTGTAATTCTAAGGAAATGAATACCATTGCTTATGGTCTTATATAGATTGATTTCACCAAGGTAATCCATTATAAATATACTAAATAAACATGGGACAAATTATAAATCATTCATGAAGGAGATTCAAATGTTAAGCTTGCTAAGTTACAAACTCACAAAAGGCAATTTAAAAGTCTAAAGATGAAGGAAGAAGACTCTGTGGCATATTTTCTACAAATATTTGATGAGATTGTGAACATCATAAAAAGTCTTAGAGAGAACCTTGAAGAGGATACTATAGTTCAAAATGTATTAAGGCCTCTATCTCTTAAATTTTACACTAAAGTTTTTTCTATAGAAGAAAGTCATGATCTTACTCAATTAAAGATGGATCAATTACATGGCACCCTTATTACCTATGAGATGAGAGTAAATGATGATATACCACCAAATAAGGAAGTATAATTAAAGAAAAAAATGAAGCCAAATAAGAAGTTTCAAGGTAAGAAACCCAAAGAGGATGACATATCTGACATTGATGAGGATGAACTAATTGCTTTGTTTACTAGGAAATTGAAAATAGGTTGAGGGAAGTATAAGGGTAAAATATCCTTAAATTGTTTCAACTATAGAGAGATAGGACATTATGCCTAGATGATTTTCACTGAATTTTAGATCATGTAATGAAGTGTGTCAAAATATATGCTTGTGCAATGTTAGCCTTCTAGGTAGGTTTTGACATAGTTAGCTTTGTGATAGAAAAAATCTAAGTGAGTAGATTAATAGCGTTATTTATCACATTTCAGAAATTTACAAGGGAATTTTGTTACATGGTTGAATTATTATATTAAAAGTGTTCATATAATACAAATATGAGGTCATGATATTGATCGAGGCAAAAGATATATCTGTGCAAAGTTGGCTTTCTAGGCTTATTATAGTTGGTCTCCATACTTAGTAAATTTGCATGATGTTAAAGATCTAGACCTAATAGAGATCAAATGATTCATGGGAGATCATAAATTTAGATAAAATAGTGTGCATCAATTCAAATGTGTCAATGTGATAGTTATTTATCAAAGTTAAAGATCGATCAAATCTCAAGGAGATCATGGAGTATATTTTCTCTAAGATGTCAGGAAGCAACATGATGGCAAGAAGTGCTCATTGTTTAAAATTGATTTGAGATAAATATAGAGCTTATTCAAAAGATAAATGGTGAATGGGTGTTTATACCGGTCAATATTAATGGTGCATATGAAATTCAAGAGGTCAAAGTGACAATTGTCTAGCATGATTAAAGCAAGGATAATCTTGAAGAGATTGCTGGAGCATATGAGGTCAAGGTTCCTAGAATGCATGAGATGAGGTCAAAGTGATAAAGGTTTAAATTTATCAAAATTTGAAGGAGATTTATGGTGTGTGTTTAATCTGAATAGCAAGGACACAATATGATTTAAAAGTATTTGAGGTTTAACTGTGATCATTGTTATTTGAATATTTGAATTTGCTAAGGGAAAAACTAGTGCTCTGTATTTTGGAAATAACCTTTGATCCAAGATGAATTTACTATTAATGTAAACATAAAAGTTGTAGAGGACTCAAATTCACATCTATTGAACCTAATTAAATGGTTTGAATGTGTGTACATGCAAATTTTATTGTGTATTTGACTATGTTCTGCAAGTGACCCAAAAAGGTTTTTTGAACTTATTTTGATGTTATTTTGATGTCTCATGATGACTTAGATATTTGGGAGTGTTGTAAACTTCATGAGAATGCTCTGTATGGATTTTAGAGGTATGATAAATCTATCTTGAGTATGAACAATTATTAATAAGTTGACTATGTGTTTGATCATAATGTTCCTATTCATTAGGTTAGTGTTTGAGTTGTTTAATCATACACAAAAGTGAGCAAAGGTGACTACAATAATTTAAGTATGTCTTAGGGGACATAAGGAGTGGACCCATGTATTTCAAAGTGGTCATGTGTTCCTTTTTTCTCAATGAAGTGCTAAATTGGTAAATAGGTCTCCATGAGACTTATAAGAGCTATAAGGGCCTTATTAAAAATTGTAGCTACTTAAGGGTGACCCATATATGATATGTTTAGCCTATGGAAATGTAATAGAGCTATGTATTTATGTGTTAGATGCCTTAAGGGTTAAGGAAATTTTAATGGAGTAACATGAAGTTGTTAATCATGAAAGCCCTATATATATAGAAAACAAAGGTGTTGGTTTTTAGACTTCTATGAGAGAGTTGAAGAGTGAAGGAAAGAAGAGGAGAATGAGTGTGCCTGGATATTGGGTTGATGAGTAAATAAGATTGATTACTATGTGTATGACCTATAGGTCATGTTTTTGATGATAAAATAATGTTATTATAGGTTGAGCATGAGTGAAGAGGTCTAGAGTGATCCAAAATGATGTTTTGGATGTATTGAGAGTGAGTGAAGGATAGAATGTGTCTATGGGAGCTTGGTGGCTAGTTTAAGAGATTGATCAGAGTGTGGACAATGTGTATGACATCTGGTCATGTGGTGACATATTTGTTACTATGAAGGTGATGTGTGTTAATAAGAGTTACATCATTAGATTTTGAAGACATCAATTTAAAGGTGGAGTTGTTTATAGGTTTTATTGTGGTATATCAACATCCAAAGGGGTTGTATCCTCCTTGCAAGGTGAAACTTGCTAAAGATCTAGTTTTTGTGGTAGCTCAGCTAGATAGGTGTAGTATCTCCTTATAAGATTGCATTATCACTAAAATTAGGAATGGTAGTTCCTTGATTAGTTGATTAATGGTATAAATTGGTTTTTGTTTTATAGGATAGTAGTCTAATTTTAGGTTCCAATGGGTTTTCTCCACCAAGAGGGTTACCCATTTATGTCATGTGTTATGTGCTTTAATATTACATTGTCTCTTTTATTCATAGCTATGAATTATGTGGATGCTTCATGAATGTATGTATGTATTGATTAAGAGTTTAAGAGATTTAGAATTGAAGTTGGATTATCTAGGATCACTGATTCAACCCCCCTATCAGTGATTGTACCTATAATAATTGGTATCATAGCAGGTCTTTTGGTAAGGGATTAACATCTTAAAGGTGATCCAAGGTACAATATGGATAGTCATCAAATGCAAGGAGGTTTTTATACTAATCAAGAACTAATTTTCAATGGATCCAATTATGATTTTTAGATTGAAAGGAAGAGTACATACATTATGTCCCTAGGGTTTGATGTATGACAATATATTCTGTAGGGTTATGTTTCTCCTACTACTCCATTTGGTGCTACAGACAAGAAGCTATTTGAAAATAATTATAAGGTAATAAATTCCATTACTTGTGGTCTTATAGATACTGAGTTCACCAAGGTAATCCATTATAAATATACTAAAGAGACATGGGAAAATTTTTAGATCTTTCATGAAGGAGATTCAAAGGTTAAGCTTGCTAAGTCACAGACTCATAAAAATCAATTTGAAATTCTAAAGATGAAAGAAGACTCTATGGCATATTTTCTAAAAAGATTTGATGAGATTGTGAACATCATTAGAGGTCTTAGAGAGAACCTTGAAGAGGTTGCTATAGTTCAAAAGATACTGAGGTCTTTATCTCTCAAATTTGATCCTAAAGTTTTTGATATAGAATAAAGTCATGATCTTACTCAATTTAAGATAGATCAATTGCATGACACCCTTACTGCCTATGAGATGAGAGTAAATGATGATATAACACCAAATAAGGAAGCAAAATTCAAGACATAAATGAAGTCAAAGAAGAATTTTGAAGGTAAGAAGCCCAAAGAGGATGACATATCTGACAATGATGAGGATGAACTAATTACTTTATTTACTATTAAATTAAAAACAAGATGAGGGAAGTATAAGGGTAAACTACCCTTAAAATGTTTCAACTATGGAGATATAGGAAATTATGCCTAGATGATTTGAGATAAATTTTAGATCATGCAATGAAGTGTGTCAAAAGATATGATTGTGAAAATTTAGCCTTCCAAGAAGGTTTTGACATAGTTAGCTTTGTGACAAATAAAATTTGAGTGAGTAGATTAAGGGTGATATATATTACATGCACAAAGGTTCTAGGAGTAGTTTATTAAATGTTTGAATTATTATATGAAAGGTGTTCATATGGGGAAAATGTGAGGTCATGATATTGATCAAGGCAGAAGATATATCTATTCAAAGTTAGCTTTCCAAGCTTATTGTTGTTGGTCCCCATACTTAGTCAATTTATATGGTGTTAAATATTTGGACCTAATGGAAATCCAATAGTTCATGGGAGATTATAAATTCAAATCCAATGGTGCTCATTGATTGAAATTGGTTGATGTGACATTTTTTTATTAAAGGTAAAGATCAAGCAAGTCTTAAGGAGATTGACAAAGTGCATTTTCTCCAAGATGTCAAGAAGCAACATGATGGCAAGAAGTGCTCATTGTTTAACATTGATCAAAGATAAAGATTGAAATTCTTCAGATGATCAATGGTGAGTGGGTATTTGTACTTCTTGATATCAATGGTAAATATGAAACTTAAGAGGTTAAAGTGATAGTTGTCTAGCATGATTAAAGTGAGGACAATCTCAAAAAGATCAACAAAGTGTATGAGGTCAAGGTTCCTAAAATGCATCAGATGAGGTCAAAATGATAGAGGTTTAACTTTGTTAAAATTTGAAGGAGATTGATGGTGCATGTTTTATTTGAGTAATGAGGACATGAGATGATTGAAAAGTATTCAAGGTTTAACTGTGATAATTGTTATTTGAATATCTGAATCTGCTAAGGGAAAAACTAGTGCTCTATATTTTGGAAATAACTTTTAATCTAGGATGAATTTGATATTATTGTAAAAGGAAAAGTTGTAGAGGAATAAAAGGATCATATAGTAAACCTAGTTATATGTTATGAATGTGTGTACATACAAATTTATTGATCTCTAAATTTGATTATGTGTTTGACTAGGTTATACAAGTGACCTGAAAAGATTATTTGAGCTTATTTTGATGTCTCATGATGACTTAGCTATTTGGGAGTTTTTTAGACTCCATGATAATGATATGTGTGGATTTTTTAGGGGTGATCAATCTATCTTGAGTATGAACAATGCATAACAAGTTGATTATGTGTTTGATCATAATATTCCTCTATACCAGGTTAGTGTTTGAGTTGTTTAAACATATGAAAAAGTGAGCAAAGGTGACTATGATCATTTAAGGATGTCTAAGGGGACATAAGGAGTTGAAACATGTATTTTAAAGTGGTTATATGTTCTTTTTTTCTCAATGAAGTGTTAAATGGGTAAATAGATCTCCATGAGACCTATAAGAGCTATAAGGGCCTTATTGAAAGGTGTAGCTACTTAAGAGTGACCCATAGATGTTATGTCCAACCTATGGAGATGTGATTGAGCCATGTATTTATGTATTATATGCCTTAAGGGTTAAGTCAAGTTTAATGGCTGATCATGAAGTTGTTATCATGAAACACACACACACACACACACACACACACACACACACACACACACACACACACACACACACACACACACACACACACACACACACACACACACACACACATATATATATATAAAGAAACCAAAGGAGTTAGTTTCTAGACTTGTGTATGAGAGAGTTGAAGAGTGAAGGAAAGCAAAGGATAGTGAGTGTACCCAACTATTGGGTTTATGAGTAGAGAATATTAAGGATTATGTGTATGACCTATAATTTAATTTTGTGATGGAAAAATAGTGCTCATATAGGTTGATCATGAGTGAAGAGGTCTAAAGTGATCCAAAAGAATATTTGGATGTCTTGAGAATGAACAAAGGATAGTCAGTGTTTGTGAGAGATTGGTGGCTAGTTTGAGAGATTGATTAGAGTGTGGAAAGTGTGTATGACCATCTAGTCATGTGATGATAAAGTTATTGCTATGAAAGTGATGTGTGTTAATCAGAGTTCCATCATCAGGTGTTCATGACATCAATTCAAAGGTGGAGTTGTTCATAAGTTTTGTTGTGGTAGCTCAACATCTAAGGGGGTTACATCCTCCTTAAAAAGTGAAACTTGATAAATATCTAGTTATTGTGGTAGCTCATCTAGGTAGGTGTAGTATATCCTTGTGGGATTGTAATCTCACTAAAATCAAGAATGGTAATTCTTTGATCAGTTGATTACTAGTCTAAATTGGTTATAATTTTATAGGATAGTGGTTCAACTGCATGTTCCAATGGGTTTTCTCCCCCAAGAGGGTTTCCCACATATGTCATGTATTATGTGTTATGTGCTTGATCTTGCATTGTCTCTCTTTTTCATTGATATGAATGATGTGTTTGATTCATGAATATATGTGTAGACACCTAAAAAGTGTCTAACCTTTGGTCACTTTCCCCTTTAGCCCATTCCTAACCCATTCCTAATAATTACTAATTTAAAATAATTAATTTATTTTGAATTAACCCCCCTCCTTGGACACCTCACCCATGACACCTCGCCTGGAACACCTCACCTTGGACTAATTCTCCTCCTATGACTCACTCAAGATCTATTCCTAATTCTTCTAACCTCCTAACAAACTCTCGTGCGTATTTAGCACAACCCTCAGCATTTTCCAACAGATAGGGCACTTGGCGGATGAAAAACGGGCTTGGTGGCTTCTTTTGCCCATTCTAAGCCCGCCGACATTGGCCAAGTGTTGACCGACACCGGCAGAATCGCCGACGTCGGTTATACTTAACTAGTCTTTCAATCTCTTTTGAGGATCTGAATCAGAAATCAGAAAATCTCTGAAAGTGAATCAGGAATCCTAGTCTTGGACTATCCATCAATCTGCGAAATCTCTCAATCAAACTTCCCACTCTCTCCCTCAGGTGCAGTAAGAGCTTCAAGGTTCTCCCTCAGCAACAGGTTCTCTATACAAGCTACATCAATAGCAGGTACGGGAATCATCGGTAGCACATCTTCCACAAGGCACAAGTAAGTATATTATCTGTGTTCTTATTCTCTTTTTAGTTATTTCTTTCAAGCAATATTTCCCTAGACTAGACTGTAATCAATCCAAACTCGAATCTTGATTTGTCCACCTCCCTACTTCTCCCATCCTCTCTCAGATCATACATTCTGCCCATTTAACCCGACTCTCAGACTCAGACCCCAGACCATTTAACCAAGCCCAAAACTTTGTCCACAGACCAAAACCCTGATCAGACTCTGTCCACAGACTATTCAAATAAACCCAGACCCTGACCAAACTTTGTCTACGGACCACAGACTTACCTAGACTTCGTCTAAAGACCTTTGCCCCGACCAACGCCGGTCATTACCCCAACCGACATCGGCATATTAACCGACATCGGCACCTTGACCAACCGACGTCGGTAGTCTTACCGACGCCGGCGACTGTTATCAATCCGATAGCTTCTCTCAAGTAAGTCTTTACTTCTCTTTTTCATTCCATTTCTTTATCATTTCAGTTCTTCATTATTCAGCTATTTATCATATATTTCTTTCTATTGATTTAGTGGGTTTATATCCCTTAAGGAAGTTTTCATACTTTTGGGATCAAGCTTTTGCTTGACAACCCACCATTTGTCTATTTAACATCTTCTTTTGTCCAAGCTTCTTTTCTTTGCAGGTGTCATTCCTCCACAGCCAAAGAGGAGTACTCACAGTGTCTGGATTACGGTGCACAGACTTTATCCAGGTACACAAGCCTTGACCATTCTTTCTTTAGTTTCTTAATCATTTGAAATCTGAAAACAAAATTTGAATAGAAACATTCTGGCACGCCCGGTGGGACCCCTTTAGGGCCTTCCTTGGGTTCCATTTCTTCTTTGTTCATTTAGTTGCATTAGGCTTCTTAACCTTCACTTCTTTCTTCTTTTCTAAAAAAATCATAAGCAGGAAATAAAAAAAACTTTTTCTTCCTTTTTCTTGCATTTCTAGTCTAGTAAGAAAATCATTTTCTTTAACCCTTTCTCCAACTTGTCTTCATTCTAATTCAATATTTTGATTTGGGGCTTTAAAACTTACTGCATTTCATTTCTTGCTTTCTTGCATCTTTCTTGTCCACACTTAGTAATTAGTCAAACGCATATTGAATAAACCGTAGATCACTTGATGTTACACTACCAGACCACGTGCACTCAATAAAACATCAAACTCACTTGAGACAAGGCCCGACTGGGATTTCATCACCCAGCAGACAACCTTACCCAACCTGACAATCCTACTTGGATTTCACCACCAAGGGGAAAGCCAACTCTGTTCTCTGGCAGAGTCTAAACTATAGTGAAAGTATATTTTGGCTAAGCGAAACCAGCTAACCACTGGAATCGTGAAGTGAGGGGAGCTTGCTCCTTAGCACCAGGCCTGTACGGAAGCTAATACAGATTTTTGAGTGCCTTAACATACCTGAAACCATCTTTAGATTGCCTATTCTAGGACCCTTCTTACAGCCAACTTCCTCAAACATCATATTAAGGCATAAGCCACACGATCTTAATAAAATTATTTTTAGGGACTTAACGCTAGGCTCTATCTGTCATCACCATATTTTCTATTTTTATCTATCTTTTTTGAGCTGGTAAGAACATCTTCTCCATTTCTAAAAACTTTTTTTCTGAGTTTCTGGAAAACACAGTAACCGACATCAGTCTTGTAACCGACGTCGACAACTTTTCTGTACCGGCATCAGTCATCTGACCGGCATCGACAGTCTCCTTCACCTACATCGGTTTTTATACCAACATCGGTCTCTGTCTATTTTATTTTTTCCAAAAATAGCAAGCATAAAATCCAACTTTCTGACTGTCTAAACATCCATTCTGGTTTTTTGAGACTGACAGAACACAGTTTTTTGAAACCTGATCTTTTCTTGCCTTGAATGGTTTTGACACGCAGTCAAACCAAGGCCCTTCTTGACCACGCTAGCCAACAACCACTTCCACCTTCACCATCTATAACTAGTCCTATAATGGAGTTCAACTCAGAGACTGAAAGAACTCCAACTCGCCCAACCCCGCCTCAAACTCCTATCGTCCCAGAAGGGGACCAAGACTTTGCACGATTCTTAGACCTTAACGTCAAAGCCTTACAACACTATCTCGCGAATAGCCAAATGCGAGACTCCCTAGGCAACCCAATCTATGAGATGTCGGCTTCCTTAGTTGACACAAGAATCACATCAACCGCCCCTACCATTCAACCATTAGACAACACCTCCACCAATAACCCAACCGTATCTTACCTTCAGAACGTAACCTCTCCATCTAAACCTACCTCCATGGGGGTTCTGATGCTCCCTCAACCTCAAGTCACTCAACCAAACTCCACACCTTTCCAAGACCTTTTAGTCTCTATTCCCCCTACTCTTGCACCAATAAATACAAGAGTAACCGTTTACCCATCAACAAGCATAGCCACGCCTCAACCATCCTTGACGGCTCCTATCCAACTTGTGCCAACCAACCCCATAACACAAGTGCCATTGGCCTCAACTTTTGCTCCCATAACTAGCTATCCATATGTTGCATCTATGCAACCATCCACATCATACGCCCCTCCAAATATCTTTCAAGTGCCTTATAATCTAGGGGGCGCTCCACCTACGAATCCGTCAGCAGATATCATCAAAATGCTGATGGATAAAATGTCTAGCTTAGAGACTTCCGTTTCTGGCTCACGCAATGCTCTATCATACGAGCAAATTTGCAATGAGCCTATTCATCCTTCCATTCCAATTAGACCATACCCCAGCCAGTGGGAGCTTCCCAAATTTTCTCACTTTCAAAGCAAGGAAGACCCACAGCAACACTTACGGGCATTTAGACATGCCTGCTACCTTATCGCCCATGATGATGCATTACTCTTGCACACATTTCCTATGTCCCTTTTTGGCACTGCACTCGACTGGTACAGCTCCATTGCCACCCATTCCCTCTTCTCATTTACACAATTGGCCCAGCTTTTTCTTGACCATTTTTCCATTAATATCACCAAAAAGGTTTCGATCACAGACATTTACACTATCCGTCAATTTGAAGATGAATCAGTAGCTGACTTTGTTGCTCATTGGAGAGGCCTTATTAATCAACTCTCCTTTTCCTTACCTCAAACTGAGCTTATTGAACTATTCTCTCGAGCTTGCGCCAAACACATTTCTTCCACTTTAAGGGTTCAGACCTTCCGTACCTTTGATGAAGCCTTCACGATGGCCCGTGAACTTGAATTACGTGCCATCGAGGAGAACAAAGTCAAGTTGCAGAGCAAAAACCCCAACTCTAAGACTAATGATTCTTCTTCTTCTAAGCCTTCATCATCAAATCCTAAGTCTAAAACTTCAGCTAACGCTGTGGCCGTTAGACCTTCATCCTCTTCATCTAATCAACCTGAGCCATCAACATCTCAGAGTGCCACCCGTCAATTCCAGCAAAGATACGTGCAAATACAATATACTCCTCTTAGAGAATCTTATGCATCTATACTAGAAAAGCTTGTTAAATAAGGGATTCTCAACCTTCCCCAATTCGACCACCGCCACAATTTGATCCCTCGCGTGCCATCCTTGCGTGGTATAGGGAAAATGACTTTTGTAATTTCCACCGTGTCAAAGGTCATGATACGGAAAACTGTAAAACCTTCAAAAACATAGTCCAAGACATGCTTGAAAAGGGGGAGCTCATTATAGATAATCCTAATGCACCTCCAAACCAAGGCATCGACATATTCAAGCAACCATTCCCCAACCATCCACCGACCCAAAATAATGTCCAGACCTTAATTGACAACACGCATGAACATGATATTTGAACAATCAATACGGTCTCACCTTTCATCCACAATCAATCTCAAGAGGTTAACCCATCTACCAGTCCATCATGTGTGGACGAACCTCTTTCCTCGGTCAGTTCTCCATCAACCTCTCTCATCCTAGAGGATGCCTCAACCTTACCGGTGCCATCGGTTTCACCATCCTCTTTTCTTCTACCTATGGAGGACCTAACCTTACCTACTCCTCGACCGCAAGTGGAGGGCACCATAATTCCTGCCCTTTACGCACTTGAGGAGTCACACTCTCCTGTTCCTTCTCCACCAAGAGAAGAACTTGACTCTCCATCTTCCTCAACCAAAGACAATCCAGCTATAACTCCCACACACCTTGGGTCTGAAACTATTGCTACACCTAACACATCTTCTCAAGGATACCAACTTCATCCAACATCCTCCCAACCATTTTTCTGACTAGTGGAGAAATTAGAACTTCTCCCTTCAAGGAAAGTGGAGCATCGGGGATTATGGGAACATCTTAAAGTTATTCAACATTCTCGTGCCCTTTCATCTCATGCTACCAATCCTCCCAAGGCAGAATCGTCCAAAACTCCAAACAAAGACCAAACCCCCACTTCTCAACCTGCATCTACCCAATCCAAACCAATCAAGTCACTTGGCATTTGTCCTCTCTCTGCCCTCACTCACCCACAAGTGAAGGTGGACTTGAACCAAACCTTGACCAAAAGTGGTCTTCCAACCAAATCAAAGAAGACTGCCAAACCACAAAGATGAACCCCTCCTTCACTGTCAACTTTGCCTTCCATCTTGGGTCCTCATCCTTCTACCCTACTCGGCGTGCTTCCTACTCTGACTCTTAACCAACACCAATTGCCTCCATTACTTCCTTCGCCAACAACAAGTCAACTCCCTCTCAAAAATTTGGCACCTCTCACAAAGAAAGTGCCGTCTTCACCTGTCACCGCACCACCAACTCAAAAGGTGGTACGAAAACCTTCTTCAGCATCCCCCAAGCAGAAGTCACTAGCGCGTCATGTATTCACAAGCACGGACCCGTTAGAAGGTTCATACACTTTAATATTACATCAACTTTTGCAAACTTTTAGCATTACCCTTCCTTCCATCAAGCCCATTCAACCTCTCAGGTCAAAACCGTCTTGGTTCGATGATACAAAGATTTGTTTATACCATCGCACACCAGGACACGATACCGAGACTTGTTGTGCCCTCAAGGCAATCATTCGCCGCTTTATGGAGAAAGACACTCTTCTCCTTAAGGACACTCTTGACCAACCCTCGTCACCTTCCCATCCAGCCTCATTAACTGCATCAACGTCTCATCAACAGACCATAACCCCTTCTTCACCTACTATCTTTGAAATCAACGCCATTCATGTAACCACTAGGTCATAGAAGGACAAAGCAAAAGAAAAAGCCGTTATTTCTTGGACCTATCCTTTTGTCCAGGCACCTCAACCACCAAAACCCAATATTTCCATCTTAGGTGCATCCCAACCCACTTCTTCAGAGGTAATCACAAAATCTATGATAAAACAACTTCACCAAATGCCTGTGAAGATGACCCTATATGACCTTATTCAAAGCTCCCCCCAACATCGCCAGGCTCTAATCAAAGCCTTACAGGCAGCTGAGATTCAACTTGAAGACCCTCAACCACTTGCTGCCTTAGTCCATTCTTTATCCCCTGTCACCTCCATCACTTTTAGTAATTCTGAGATTCCTACCTCTACCGAGGAAGATCAGGACGCCACCCTTTTCATCATAGCCTACATTGATCAAACCCGTATTAAACGAGTTATGATCGATGGGGGTGCTAGCATTAATATCATTTCCTCTCATGCCTTTGACCAATTAGCCCTTCCCAAGAATTGCATATCAAAAACTGATGCAATCCTTAGATCATTTAATGACACAACTGCTAACACTATCAACATTGTTGTCCTCCACATCTGCGTTGGTCCACGCACAATCCCAGAGCTCTTCTACATCATTGAAGGAGAATTCCAATACAACATCCTCTTAGGGCGACCCTGGATCCATGCCATGGCTTGCGTCCCTTCAACACTTCACCGTTGTGTCAAATTTGAACACGACAAACAAGTCCATGTCATTCCCGTCGACCCATCACCTTTTAAGACCTGTAACACGACCTATAGCCCAAACGACATTCTTATCCCACTTAAAGCATCAACCCAAACATCACCTCCATCCGCAGAAGCGTCAACTAGTGCGAAAACCGCGGTTGCCACCACATCATCTTCTCAATTACCAACCAAGGACCCCATGGACGACATCTTCCAAAGACTTTCACTAGGAGAATATCATCTCTTTACTCTAGACATGTTTCAAACTCCTCAAGAGTATGGACAACTTCATCAACACCCAAACTATGACTGTCGGATCGGGATGGTCATTCCTTATGGTCCTCCTAGCCTTCGCACCAATCTCATCTATGGGGGGCTAGATCAAGCCCCTACTGAATCAAATCCTTCTTCCTCACCTCAAACCTTCACATCATATTTCTCCTTTCTTAGCAACCCCACCTTTGCACATACCTATCTTTATAGGTGTGTATGGAAGGGTTTCGGCTTTGGACGTTACGAACAAGGCTCCCATCAGCCTGTCGAAACACCCAATGACGATAATACGAAGAAACGGTATGGACTGGGTTTCCAAGAACCCACTGAGACTTCCACAAACCTCTCCCCTGAACTAGACATCGACCAATTTCTTCTAGACTCGCCTATTCTTCCTTCCTCACCTACGAAGTCGGTGGTTTCCATCCCTCTTAGTTTTTTTTGCATAAACACCATCCCCTTGGAACCCCTAACCTATCAACTCAATGGGGTTCCTAAGTCTCTCCCTCTCATTTATCCCAGCATGATAGACGATGAATCATCAACCATCAACACAGTCCATTACATAGATGATGACGCCATTCTTACATATATGGGTGCTGACGATTCTTTCATTCAGCGCTCCCTCCCTTTTGAAACACAAGTTATGTTAAATGAATCAACCATTGACATTAACCTTTCATCTTCTGATGTTCCTCAAGTCTTAAATATTGGTCAGTCTTTAGACACTCAGGAGAAAATTGACTATACCACATTTCTCTCCGACAATCGCAAAGCCTTTGCTTGGACCTATACCGATATGCCTGGCATCGACCCTAACATTGCCACTCATAACATTGTCACAAACCTAGAGGCTAAACCTGTCAGGCAAAAGCTTCGCAAAATGCATCCTCATGTTGCACTTCTTGTCAAAGAAGAGCTTCAACGCCTTCTTTCTGTATCCTTCATCCAACCCATCGATTATCCGCAGTGGGTCTCTAACATTGTTCCTGTCACCAAAGCGACTGGGGGGATCCGAATCTGCACAGACTATCGTGACCTTAACCTAGCTTATCCCAAAGATGACTTTCCTCTTCCAAACATTGACCAACTTGTTGATCTTATGGCTGGCCATGAGATGTTATCGCTCATGGATGGATTTTCAAGATACAACCAAATCCTGATTGTGCTAGAAGATCAACACAACACCACCTTCATTATCCCATGTGGAACTTTCTGCTATCGAGTCATGCCTTTTGGTCTAAAAAATGTAGGTGCCACATATTAGCGTGCCATGACTTATATCTTTCACGATCTCCTCCACAAAATCATGGAAGACTATGTCGATGACCTGCTTGGCAAATCCAAGCTTCGTCGTGACCATTTGACTATCCTCAAAATCAGCTTCTCTCACCTTCTTCATTACCAAGTCCGTCTTAACCCCAAGAAATGTGTCTTTGGGGTCCTCTCAAGAAAGCTCTTGGGATTCATTGTCTCTTTTCGTGGCATCAAGATAGATCCTGCCAAAATCCGTGCTATCCTCGAAATGCCACCTCCAACTAATCTCAAGCAACTTCACAGCCTACAGGGAAAGCTCCAATCCATCTGCTGTTTCATTTCGCAACTTTCTGACCGTTGCCAACCCTTTCATCATCTCCTCAAGAAGGACGTCTCCTTTAAATGGGATAAGGATTACCAAGAGGCCTTTGAAGCCCTTAAAAGCTATTTGGTTTCTCCACCAGTCCTTATTCCACCAAAAGATGACCAACCCTTCTACCTCTACATCTCTGCAACCAATCATTCGTTAGGTGCCATGATCACGCATCGAGACGAGCAACACCGTGAGCAAGCAGTCTATTACATAAGCCAAACACTTGTTGATTATGAAACTCGGTATACTCATATCGAGAAACTCTGTTTGGCATTAGTCTTTTCCACTACCAAGCTCCATCATTATCTTCTCAATCACAAAACCTTTGTCATCACTCACACTGATCCCCTCAAATACATGCATTTTAAACCATATCAAAACTAGCGTATGGCTCGTTGGCTCATGCTTCTTGCTGAATTTGACTTAGAATTTGTTCAGCAGAAATCTATCAAAGGGCAAACAATCACTAACCAACTAGCAGATGCCCCTCTTCCCAACAATCAACCTTCTCAGTGTGAGTTTCCTGATGAATCTATCGCCGCCCTCTCGACTGATGACACATTCTACCAAATGACGATGTTTTTCGACGGCTCTAAATGTCAACTTGGTGGGGGTGCGGGGGTCATCCTCATTCCATATGAAGGTGAACCCATGCCCCTATCTTTTAAACTTGACTTTGAATGTACCAATAATATGGCTGAATACGAAGCCTTAATTTTGGGACTTCAAACCGCCCTTTCTTTAAACATCAAGACCATCAGCATCTTTGGTGACTCAAAACTTGTCGTCAATCAAATCAATGGTTCATATCTTTGTAAAAATGAAATTTTACAAAGATACAAGCACCTTGTTGACACTCTTCTAGCATCTTTCGACCATCACTTATTACAAACTATTCCTCGATCGATGAATAAATTTGCTGACACCATGGCTTCACTTGCCTCTCATATTCCTTCATCATCATCATCCTCATCAAGAATTTATGTCATGGTACATCGTGTGCCATTGCCTTCATACATTTCTACTGACATCAATCTCGTCCACACCATAGACTCTAGTTCACAAGATGTTTGGTATAAATAACTTGAGGACTACTTGAATCATTCTCTTGTTCCTCCCAACCTCTCTAGCAATGTGCAGTGGGCTTTCATCAAGCGCACCGCTCGCTACACCATGCTAGGAGGCCTTCTCTATAAAAGAGGTTTTGACGGACTTCTTCTTCGTTGTTTAAACTCCACTGAAGCTTCTCATGCTGTCAAACAAGCCCATGATGGGATTTGTGGTGGACACTTTAGTGGTAACTCGGTTGCCAAGCGCATCCTTCGCCTGGGTTATTATTGGCCCACTCTTCATCAAGACTATAGCGATTATGTTCGACATTGCATCAAGTGTTAGCAGCATGCTAACTTACTTCATCTCCCTAGTCACGCCTTACAAGTTGCTCAGGATTTTTGGCCTTTTTCACAATGGGGCTTAGATCTCATAAGCGAGATTAACCCTCATTCATCTCTTCGTCATCAATCTATCATCACTGTCACCGAGTATTTCACCAAGTGGGTGGAAGTTATCCCTCTTGTCTCCACAAAAGCTGACAAGATTGTCGACTTCATCAACACCCACATCATCTGTCATTTCGGTGTACCTCACAAAATCATCACCGACAATGGCAAGTCCTTTAAAAACAAGACCGTCCAAAAACTTTGTGACTCTTTCAGCATCAAACTCAGCTTTTCTTCGCCTTATTACCCACAAGCAAATGGGCAGGCTGAGGCTTCTAACAAAACCCTAACCAAAATTCTCATGAAGGTGGTCAACGACACTGGAAGGGATTGGCACGTTCAAATACCCTTCGCTTTGTGGGCCTACCACACTAGCATCTGAACCTCTACGAGTGCTACTCCTTTTTCTCTAGTGTATGGATCAGAGGCTGTCTTACCTCTCGAAGTATAAATCTCGTCTCTTTGCATTTCACTCCATGACATTATTTCTAATGATGACTTTCGTCAAGATCGATTAGCTCAACTTGAGTTACTCAACGAGCGTCATCTCGTTGCCCTCAATCATCTCCATTTCTATCAAAATCGCATCAAACGCGCCTATAATAAAACTCTGAGAGAATGAGATTTCAATATCAGAGACCTCGTCCTCAAAGAGAACCAACATGTGACCAATATGGAACGGAGTAAATGAGGCAAATTTGCTCCTAATTGGCTCAGACCTTATATCATCACGCACAAATATGGATCAGGGACTTATCATCTATCTTCTCTTGAAGGCTGACCAGAACCTGAGATTCTTAATGCTTTGCATCTACGACCATTCTACTGTTAGTCGAGTACTCATCCACTTGACATTTAACTTGAGCTCGTCCCTTAAGCAATCCTTGTCCTTTAAATCCTCAATTCATTTCACCCTTTTTTCCCTTAACAAAATCCTCTACAACCCTTTTATGATGTACGGATGCTTCATCCTAATAAAAGGGAGCCCTTGACCTTCTATAAGTCTTGTCCATGACTCAATATTTTGTCAAAACTAAATCAAGATGTCAAAATATCTAAGGTCACAAAATCAAATCAAAAAGTAGACTGCTCCCTTGAAGGACAGCTACACTATCATTGCTGTAGCTAATAGACTGCTCCCTCGAATTACAGCTATTTAAAATCCCTTAAATTTATAAAGCAAAGTATAGACCACTCCCTCGAAGGATGGCTATGACTAAATCTTGCTACAAATAACACTTGCTCAGAAGCTTCCCGCATCGATCAGCTTCACAAATGACCACCAAATAAATGACATCTTTATGTGGACTTCCCGCATTGATCAGTCCACTCTCTAAAAAAAAAAAAAAACCTGAGTCATGGACTTGATTTATAGTTGTCTTAGGGTCTCCTATAAAAAGGGGCAAAGTTCTCCATACTCTAAAACTGGTTACCCTTTTCCTCCTATCATATCACCTACTCAAGGGACTTCAAGCTCACTTTAAATGTCAAAAGGGATTCGATTACCGCTCTAACATAACTATGGTCAATGATGCAACGCATAAATGGGGCTTCTTTGTTCTAACAACCCCTGTTTATGTTGTTTTTTTTTGGTCCTTATCAATAAAAGGGCACTTATGCCTTTTTTACTTTCTACCTATACTTTGGTCACATTCACTCACATCATTTGTCAAAATGACTTAAACCGACTCTTTTTAAACCATCCACATAAGCCTAATCATTCTAGTTTCCATGGACAACAATACACATGGAAACTATCAACTACCCAATTTATGTTAAGCATAAACCAATACTTGCTGAAGCATAAATAGACCTCAATTCATTCTTAGCCAACATCCATCACGAATATGGATAGTTGCTAGAGATGAAAAACCCTGACCTATGTTACAGAATACACCATTTGGAAAAGGCTGTAACATCATCTTCTCTTTATCATTTCAAGCATGTACCCTTAGACATATGGGCAATGCTATATCTTTTATCATGACCAAAAATCAACCTCTTCGATCTTTTTCCTCCCTTCTTGGGAGAGCTACATCGGCCTGAGGCCCTAACAACAAGGGCTATGTAGGTAGCACTCAGTTGACATGGGGTCTTCTGGGGTTAGCTCGGCCACTTTCTTCGTCATTTTCTTCCATCTCCTTCTCTCGTCACCTGTCAATCATAACACAGTCAATCACATATTCACATAATCATTAGTATACTCTCATTTTCATTATAACATCATAAGTCATTAGTCATAAATTTCATCTATCATAACTCATTAAACATTTGCATAATCCACAAGTTAAACATTCCATATCACATCTATCATCATCTAATCTAAAGTCATCATCATATAACCATTTCATAAACATTGTCATCATCACATTCATTTTCATCAAGCATCATCGCATTAATCATTAGCATCATCATAACATAATCATCATAATCATCATAAATATCACATCAAAACATGCATCATGAAACACATGAAAAATACTGCAACACATTAAACAACTATAACATTTCCATAACACATCAATAGCCAAAATCTCATCATATATATATCAAAAATAAGTTTTATAAAAAAAGACACAATCAGTGTCTGTCTCTCTCTCTCATCATACATCTCTCGTCTTCGGCTCGCAGGCCGGTATATACATAAAAAATAGTGCAACTCTAGGGCTGCCCTCAAGGCTGTGGCTGTGGTGGTGGTGGCGGTGACCGAGAAGAGGCTATATCCTCTCCTCCATCTGATCTCTGCCGTCTATGTGACCCTGAAGCCGTCGCTCATGACATCGATCTCTGTCAACTCTGCTCCACCCTCATCTCTGAGTATCGTTGTATCTGAGGGAACCCTCTGATGGCTCTCTCATAATACGCGATCTTGTCCAGCGCATTAGTGTATCTAACCATAGACACAGTCTGTGATGGACCCATCTGCCCTGTCCTTGTGGCTTGTCTTGACCCCTGAGGCTGTGGCTCACCTCGGTGCACTAAAACTGATGGTCCTGCCCCCTATGAAAATGCTGGCTGCTGAGATGGCTGCTGCCATAGGCCCTACCCTCCAAAACTCTGCCCTGCCACTGCCTGTGCCTAGGCTACCGCCAGCTATCCCTGTAACAAAGAGACCTGCGCTATCAATGCTGCCACCTGACCTATCATCTCTCCCAGCTACCTGTGACTCCTGCTAGCTGTCTCTGCAAAACTGAGACCTGGACCTGAGCCGTGTCTCTCTCCTCCCGTGCAGTGTCCCTCTCCTCACGGGCTGTATCCCGCTCCCTGGTAATACCTTGCAAATCCAGCTGGGGACCCACCTGTATGCCTCAATACTACCCTGCCCACCATGCCGTGTAGGCCTCTATGTACCCTGGATCAGCTATCCTAGGTCCTGTCGGCAGCTCCTCAAAATCAGGCTCCTCTGTCTCCTCTGGAAGTGGGAGCAGCGCCTCTATGTCATCCCACCTGTATTGTGGGAAGGCGGGCGATACATCATGTTGCAGCCCATACTGGCACCACACTCTCTCAACTAGGATCCTCTCGAGCTCACTAGCTCATTTACCTCTGATCCATTGCCTGCTCTAAACTCCAACCAGCTGCTCTCCCTAGTCTCTGAATGCTGGATAGACCAAGTACGATCTCCAGATGATGTCTGTAGGAATCAGGGCCTCCAGTACCCCTCTGTAGTGGTCAATGTCTCTGACCACTCCATCCATCTGTGTCTGTGCCATCACCTCGCGCCATCGCCTGAATCCAACTTTGAAGCCAACCTGAATCACCACTGGAAGGCCAAGAGGTCGTGTGACCACTATATGCTCATAGGCCCAGTAATGTAGCAGGTGGCCCACACATAGATTGTACTGCCACCGCCGGCTGATACCCCACAGCTCTCTGTATACCTGGGCCAAAAACATAGGTGCCCAAGCAAACATAGTCTACTACTCTAGCATATCAATCAAAACTCCGGTCATAGTAACCAGAAACTTGTCACCCTCTGCATTTGACAATGCATACACTGTGATGCTGATCATCATCAAGATGGCCAGCCGATGTGCCTCCTCATCCACTGCATACAATGGCTCTTATGCAAAACTCGCTGAGTGGTAGCTCATCTCCACGATGTGCTCTCCAAATAATGTAACCATGTGAATGTCATGCGCCTCTCTTGAGCACACATACAAGTCTGCTCCATGCACTGATAGCTGCAAAATCTAGTACACGTCCTCAACCGTGACCGTCATCTCACCCGTAGGTAAGTGGAAGGTGTTGGTGGCATGGTCCCACTGCTCGATCAAAGCCACCATAAGGCTCATGTCCCTTGCCACTCTGTAGTACCATCTCAGCCTGCCTAATCTAATTGCGCTCATCTGTGCCCACTCCTCGATGGACACGCCTTCGCGCATCCACATCAGCAAGGTCGGGAGGTGATCCCATAGCATGAGGGTCTGCCTCACCTGCATCCATCCATAGTCACTTTCATGTTAACATTGTTCCTACTTTTCCTATTCTATTAACTATTCAGATTATCTAAGCCTATCTTGACACCCGGGAAGCCCTTGGCGTAGCTTCGACCTCTCGACTTGACCATTTTTCAGAACCATTTTCGACCAAGCAGCCACCGACATCGATTAGCTTGCCAGCGATGGCACTTATCTAACCGACGTCAGCCACTTAGTGACCGATGTCGATAGGCCAGTGACCGATGTCGATAGCTGGTCGGCCGATGCTAGTAGCTGGTCGGCCAACGCCGGTGGGGTCACCGATGTCGGTGACTGGTTCGGCACTAGGGCCGAACGGGGTGAGCCCTAATTTTTAGGGCTTCCCCAAATTAACTCCCTACACCCCCCAAAACCCTCCTAAATGACTCCTAAGCTCTCCTAGACACCCTACCCACCTTCCTAGCTACCCTCCCTCTTAATTTATGTCTATAACAACAACAACTTAAAAAACTAAATTCAAAATAAAAGTGAATCAAATGAGGTTCAAAGACTCTCCTACCTCGTCTCGGTGCCACCGGCGTGGTGGCACGATGGGTGCCGCTAATGGCGGACCTCCCATGGGTCCTCTACTTCCCTCTGCCATCTCTTCTACCCCAATGGCTCTACACGCTTCCCCTGGTCCACACGCATCCCTGCAGCGTCCAATCAACTCCTTCTCTCCACCAATGCTCTTCTGCCACCTCGCACCACTCCTTGGTCAGCTCTGGGTCACTTTCACTCAACAAATTCTAGAGCTCTTTTTTCTCTATCAATCACATTCACAAATGACTTTTGGTGGGCCACCAATCCAGTTTTGGTGGATTTGGCAGGCCGTCGACATTGGCATCGGCGTGCCCTAGGCTGCCGACGTCGGTCGATTTTTGCTGATGTCAGTCTCTTTTGGATACCGACGTCGGTTATATAGCCGACATCGATGACCTTCAAAAACTCTTTTTCCCTTTTTAGAATGACCGAAATCATGTCCCTAATCAAGTCAAGTCCTTCAGACCATGTCATTTTGGCCCCTTGGGGCACATTTAGATCACTTTTGCATCCATCCATCGACCACTAGACATTAGAGATCATGCTCATCTCCTCAAACCGTGACTACTTCCAAAGAGACTTTGCCTTGGTTGTTTTTGCATGTATGCTACCTCACAATTGGTTAGCAAAATTGTGCGCACACTTTTGACCTTCATAAGTACAGGATCGCAAGCCAGTTGATCCACTCTACTTGTGACTTTTTTGTGTTTTTGAGAGCACTTCCTAAGCCTGGGATACCTGGAACACGACGACCATTGGAGCTTCAACCTCGATTGAATAACCCAATCAGCTACGACTAATGCTGGGGCCTGATTCTTTTAATTTTGGCACTCCTCAACCTTTGACCTGCAACAATTTGACCTGACCATCCTCGTGAAGTGGTGTACGCACAATCACAACTTTTGCAGCATTCTCACTCTATCTTGCAACCTTTTCATCCACTCTCTATCAAATCAACACCCGATTCCCAGTTCCCTTCTCTCGACTCCTACTTTGAGGGGGGATACCTCATCCATAATCAAGACAACCAATTCTCACCTATTTTCATCTTGTAGTTCACTTGATCAACTTTATCCCATACCTGGGGCAACCAACTCCTGTTTTTGTCTTGCAGTTCACTTTAAACAATCAACAAGACAAAAAGGGGCAAATGTAGACACCTAAAAAGTGTCTAACCTTTGGTCACTTTCCCCTTTAGCCCATTCCTAACCCATTCCTAATAATTACTAATTTAAAATAATTAATTTATTTTGAATTAACCCCCCTCCTTGGACACCTCACCCATGACACCTCGCCTGGAACACCTCACCTTGGACTAATTCTCCTCCTATGACTCACTCAAGATCTATTCCTAATTCTTCTAACCTCCTAACAAACTCTCGTGTGTATTTAGCACAACCCTCGGCATTTTCCAATAGATAGGGCACTTGGCAGATGAAAAATGGGCTTGGTAGCTTCTTTTGCCCATTCTAAGCCTGCCGACGTCGGCCAAGTGTCGACCGATGCCGGCGGAATCACCGACGTTGATTATACTTAACCAGTCTTTCAATCTCTTTTGAGGATCTGAATCAGAAATCAAAAAATCTCTGAAAGCGAATCAGGAATCCTAGTCTTGGACTATCCGTTAATCTGTGAAATCCCTCAATCAAACTTCCCACTCTCTTCCTCAGGTGCAGCAAGAGCTTCAAGGTTCTCCCTTAGCGACAGGTTCTTTTATACAAGCTACATCAACAGCAAGTATGGGAATCATCGGTAGCACATCTTCCACAAGGCACAAGTAAGTATATTATCTGTGTTTTTATTCTCTTTTTAGTTATTTCTTTCAAGCAATATTTCCCTAGACTAGACTGTAATCAATCCAGACCCGAATCTTGATTTGTCCACCTCCCTGTTTCTCCTGTCCTCTCTTGGATCATACATTCTGCCCATTTAACTTGACTCTTAGACTCAGACCCCAGACCATTTGACCAAGCCCAAAACTTTGTCCACAGACTATTCAAATAAACCCAGACCCTGACCAAACTTTGTCTACGAACCACAGACTTACCCAGACTTCGTCTAAAGACCTTTGCCCCGACCGACGCCAGTCATTACCCCAACCGACATCGGCATATTAACTGACGTCGGTGCCTTGACCAACCGACACCGGTAGTCTTACCGACACCGGCGACTGTTATCAATCCGACAGCTTCTCTCAAGTAAGTCTTTACTTCTCTTTTTCATTCCATTTCTTTATCATTTCGGTTCTTCATTATTCAACTATTTATCAGATATTTCTTTCTGATGATTTAGTGGGTTTATATCCCTTAAAGAATTTTTCATACTTCTGGGATCAAGCTTTTGCTTGACAACCCACCATTTGTCTATTTAACATCTTCTTTTGTCCAAGCTTCTTTTCTTTGCAGGTGTCATTCCTCCACAGCCAAAGAGGAGTACTCACAGCATCTGGATTACGGTGCGTAGACTTTATCTAGGTACACAAGCCTTGACCATTCTTTCTTTAGTTTCTTAATCATTTGAAATCTGAAAACAAAATTTGAATAGAAACAATATGTATTGATTGATTAAGAGTATAAGGTATTTGGAATTGAATTTGGATTATCTAGGCTCATTGATTCACCCCCTCCCCCTCTCTCGATGATTGTACCTCTAACATTTATTACATTCATTTCCTTTTTGTAACATAAACTTCAAATGTAAACCACTACAAAATTCATTTATGCATAATGAATATAATTTTAATTAATACTCTAATTCCATTTAACTATCATTGGAAAATAAAAATACAAATTATTCTAAGGAGTAAAGGTTTACATCCCATTACAATGGGGTTATAAATTCAACCAATTACATATACAAAAAATGTTAAGTGGTATAATTATAGTGATTAATCATATGGGTTGATGTTTTTTTTATTGTCTCTTAATCTCATCTTTCATATAGAACTTGACAAAACAACTAATTAAGTGTGGACCATTTTAGAAAATCTCTTTCAGAATCAAGATGTGATGAGATGTCATTAACTATAAAATGAACTTATTAGTCTAAATCCTAGAAATTTTAAAAATCTTCAATATTTTTTCATGAAGTTTAAGTAATTGATATTGAATTTGAAATAATTTGGAATAGATAAGAAATATGGCCAACTTATTATTTCTATACTCTCAAAACTAGGTCCTAATTACTTGGTCTTTGTCTCTACTTTCCATGCCACTAAAATTAGTTTAGGCACTACATGGAAAATTCCATATTTAGATGTATTTTTTGATGAATTAATTTAAGAGAAAGGCAAGTTAATATAAATGTACACATTTAAGTCATCAAAACCTCAATCCCTAATTTCTAGGAATGGGAAAGTAAAGACTTTTAAAAAAGAGAAGGAAAAGAAGAAAAAAGATCAAGAGACGAAGAAAGAAGAAACCTCTACCAAAACAACCATTGAAACCTCCTCTTCCATTGATAAACTTAAGAAATAGAAGGTTGAGTGTACATATTGAAATAAAAATGGGCATGATGAACACAAGTGCATGAATAAAAAAATTTATCACCTAACTCATATTATAGAAAAAAATAGGTGTTCTTGAATCTATCAATCAAAAGTCATCAACTCAAGATTCTTATGAGGAAAAAGGTAAAGGTAAAGTGAAAGAAAAGGGAAAGTATTTTGTATAACTTGAAGCTTCAATATCTTAATGGGTTATTGACTCGAGTACTTCCCACCACCTGGGATATTCACAAGTTGATTTTTCTTCCTTAAATCCTTATATCATGTCTTATATCACTTTGAGTGATGACACTTCAATAGAATTTACATGGAGAGGGTTTGTTGAAATGTATGGAGGAACATTAAAAAATGTTCTTAATGTTCCATCACTTTTAACTAATCTCCTATCAATGTAACAAAAAAATCATATTAGTAATGTCATGAGGGTATATGTTTCACTATATTAAGTCATAATTAGATAGTTGCATAATGATTCTACAGTGGTAGTGGGTAGGTAAAATCACAAAGCCATGTTATATACCTTTTCATATTTTGCACCTGATTCTTCTTTGAGTGCATTGGTTGTTCATTTAGATGGAGTTAATAAATTATGGCATAAGTGGTTTTTACATCTCAATTATCAATCCCTATAATAAATAAATAAAAATGACATGGTCATGGGATTACCTCAAGTCCATTTATCTAAGGGTATTTCTGAAGGTTACACCCTTGGGAAGCATCTCAAAGATAAATTTGAAAAATGTAAATATTGGAGGAATTTAAAAGAATTGAAGTTAGTAAACAATGATGTTTATGGTCCTTTTCATAGTATATATTTCACAAAGGATAATTATTTCTTACCTTCATTGATGATTTCTCGATATACACATGAGTCCACTTCCTTAGGAAAAAATCTAAAGTTTTTGATAATATTCAAGACTTCAAATTTATTTCATAGAAGAATATGAGAAATGAATCAAGGTTAATAAAATTTATAATGGGGGATATTATGTCAAAAATTGGTTTGATTAGGTTTACATAACATAGGTAACTTATTTGTAATGGATATTTCCTTATAGTCCTCAACATAATGGAGTTGTACAGTTTAAGAATAGGTCCTTGAATGAGATGAAAAACTATATGATTCACTCTAAATCATTGATACCTCAATTTTGGGCCAAAATAATCAATTACACTTGCTACATTTATAATATGATTCCAAACAAAGATTTAAAAGTAATAACTCTATTTGAAGCTTGGTATAGTAAGAAACCCATAGTTGAGTATTTTAAAGTCTTAAGCTCTCTAACAATGACCTATATACCTAAGAAGAAACAAAAGGATATGGAGCCTTAAATTTCATATTCATAGGTTATTAAATGTTGTCAAGGGGTACCACCTTCTTCATCTGAACACATATGAGGTTTTCATCGAGATAAGAATTCACTTTTAGGAGAGTAGCACAGACTCAACACTTGACACTTCTGTCACTTCAATTGGACTCACTTAATGAGATTATCATATGTTAAAATTAGTATTACATTTATATTATTATTTGGGTTGTTAGTTGAATATAATTTTTTAGAGTTATATATTGTTGTAATTAATAAAAATATGGCATATATAGATTTAATATTGTTAGTGAATTTTGTTAGGGATATTATGAGATATGAGATCCATAAATATATGAATACCTTCCTATATATTTGTAATATTCTAGATGATTTTCATATAGTCTAAAATATAAAAATATACTGATTGTTTGATTATTATTCTATGTACTTTCTATGTGTTTGGATATAATATTCATTACAGGAATTAAATATTTGTATTAAGCTTCTATAAAATCTAACATTAGTATTAAATAAGTATTGGTTTATGTCTTAATGGATTCTTGAACCTCAAAATGGGAAAATATGTGACCTATTTCCCCAGTGGATTAGACATCAAGTAAGTTTTATAAATAATTATTTAGCTTAGTTTAAGATATTGGTAGTGTGTACATTATTCTTTTTTACAATCCAATCCACATCGTCACTCATATGTTCATGTGATGGTATAACACTATCCAAGCATTTATCAATCAATACAAATGTGGTTTTGAATCATGGTCTTCTCCACATACACTATGCATTGGTCAAAGATCCTTACTCTTTTCCAGTATATCTTTGAATATAGAACTATCAAAAGATAAAAAATCACCTATAATTTTTCTATCCATATGGCTTCAACACTAACATTTGATCTATGATATAGGTGAAACACTCTACATTAGATTATATACCCCCATATTTTGGTACCCATGACATTACATCTAATGGTACTCATGGTAGTTTTGTGGTGGGGCTAAATTTTTGGCTTAACATGACATATGCTAGCTATTTGTACACATTTTTATTTCTATGCAAGTTCTTCCAATTTATCAAAATATATATGCAGTCATCATCTTAATTCTTTCAAGTTGTCTTTAAAGTGCATCATTTACTATTCCACCATTTATGGTTTGATGTGCCGACCATCCTATACATGTGTGTATTAGATATTTCATTTGAATCCATGAGCACATAGTATTGATTAGATGTTTATAGTTTTTTGTGTGTTTATCTTTTGTCCAATACATAGGTCAAAGCATAATAAGGATAAGTGGTTATAATTTTGAGTTTATATTTGGTTATTATTATATTATGGTCATAGATATTTAAATTATAAGCTTTTATTTTATCATAGGATATCAAGTATAATTATATATTAATGCATTTTAATAGTCCCTTATTATTTAATAATAAATTTAAAGTTATTTTATGTGTCATTTGTAAGTTAAAGGTTTATTTTTAAAATATGTACAAAAATTCAAACATGTCATTTAGTTTTTAAAATCTAATATTTAATTAGATCTTGATTATTAGTCATTTGGTCAACAAAAATAATGAGTCATTGTCAACATTTGTCACTATATGTTGATTGTGTCTTGTCAAAGTCAATAAAGTCATCAATTTCAAATTCTATCATTGTTATGGATGTATTTTTTAGTAAAAATTGACATTCGACATGTTTCACATTGCGAGAGAGAAATTGTAAAAATAAATGCAATGTGGAAACATTTGAGCCTCAAATCCAAATCGATTGAGTAAGCAATGAGATGAAGGAGGTTGGAGGAATTAGAGGATGGAGGCCATTCAAGCCTCTCATTAGCCACTAATGATGGATCCACTTCTAATTTAGTGGCATGTGTTTTTTTTTTCAATTGTGTAATGTGGTAGATGTATTTATTTTTTAGTGTGTTTTATAATAAGAATAGAGGTTCATTCCTGTTCATTTCTATATATGACTATTCTTAATATAGTCCACTAATGTAAAAAAATAGTGTAAAAATGAAAGCACAAAATAAAAACAACATCATGATACTTGTATAGGTTGAGCAATCAGATGTGTTTTTGTTCATACCTATATTTGTGGTAATCCTTTATAAAACCACTGAAGGTTGTAAAAATGGTTCTCGCTTGAGTTCACACATTGAGTAGGTCACATGTGTTCCCTACTTTGAATATTTGAAAAGTAAATGGTTCTTATATGTGTTCCCACACTAGCTCAATTAGATGTGTTCCTAGTAGTGCAAGACTAATAAAAATTTGGTGTGTTCCTTCTTATACCTTTAGTTTGATTTGTATGTGAAATATCAATGCATTTCATGTGAGTGCAAAGATCATGAGTGAATAGAGGTGAGAAAATTACAAAAGAAGTGTGAAAGTTTTTTAATACCATGTAAATACTAAGGGGGGATGTTAAGAAAACTAGTGTTCACATGTAATTAGTGAGTTTAACTTATGGTAAAATTAGTATTATGGTTATATTTTTATTTGGGTAGTTAGTTGAATATAATTGTTTAGAGTTATATATTATTGTAAGTGAAAATGATATATCATATATAACTTTATAATTTTTAGTGAATATTGATAGGGATACGAGGAGATATGTATGAATATATGAACTCCATAAATATAGCAAATCCTTTCCAATATATGTGTAATATCCCAGATGATTTTCATATAGTGTGAAATATAATAATATATTGAGTGTTTGATTATTATCATATGTATTATCTATGTGTTCAAATCCAATATGCATTACATGAATTAAATATTTAAATTAAGAGCCTACAAAATCTAACATTAGATTAGACTGAGCACACTTCAGAGGTTGAGGACACTTCTTCCAATTTTTATAGTGACAGTAGTGATGGGGACTCATATCCATCCACATCTAGCTAAAATTTAAAGGATGATGTTTCTACACATAAATCATCCATTTATGGTCCTCTTTGGGTTAGGAAAACATTATAGAGTGTAGGTACATGGTTTAGGGATTCTTTAGATGATAGACATACATGTTCAGAGTTTCAGAGTAATCCACATGCTTTTTATACCTCTACCTTAGATTTGTATACTTTTTAGGAGGTACCAATGTTCCTAAGTGGGATTTTTCCATGCAAGAAGAGTATAAATCATTAATAAAAAACCACATTTGAGACTAGACACTTCTTATTAAGGGAATAAATATCATTCAATACAAATGGATATATCAAAGCAAGTATGTAGTAGATAGGTTTTTTGACAAGTTCAAGGTGTGGCTGATCACAAAGGGTTTCTCATAGGTTTATGGCATTGACTACATAAAGACATTTTCACTAATGACCAAAATTAAATCTATTAAACTCAAACTTGTTATTTATAAAACCAATCATTAGAATGTTCATTAGATGGGCATGAGGAGTGCCTTTCTTTTTGGTGAGCTTGAAGAGGAGATTTATATGGAGCATACTTAGAGCTGTGTTAAGGATTCTTACCTTATTTTTAGACTCCAAAAATCTATTTATGGCCTCAAACAAACCCCTCAATATTAGCCCTCCAAGATCTATTCCTTTATTCTTACATCAAGATTCACTATATATCATTCATATCTTGACATTTATCTCTTATGGTAGGATGATTTGCTCTTGAATCTGGTTCTTTATGTTGATGATCTTTTGATCATTTGTATATATTCTTCATCTATGGAAATGGTGAAAATTGATCTTCAAGATAGATTTTCCATGATAAAACTTAGGCTTATTACATTACTTCCTTGGTATTTAGATTTCTCAATCTAATTCATGGATCACTCTTACACAACCTAAGTATGATCTTCATCTGCTTTCTTTATTTCACATAGATTATTATAATCTAACTCCAACTCCCTTTCTATCTAGAGTCAAGCTTGAGGTAGATTTTACTTCACATTTGGTTGATGATGCCTTATATCAACAACTTATGGATAACATTATCTATTTGACACATACTAGACCTAAAATATCATATGCAATGGTCCTAGTATCTAGATTCATGTAGGAACCCCATAAGATACATTAGAAAACAACTAAGATTATATTTCACTACATTAAGGGCACACATACATTCAATATTCACTACATAGATGGCACTGACATTTTATTGATTAGTTATATTGAATCAGAATGGGTTGGAGATATTCAAAATCACAATTTTCTCTATTGGTTTAAGTCTGATTAGTTAGTCAAAAAAGTAGAATGCTATTACTTTATTATCTAATAAGGTAAAGTAAATGAATTTTTAATGTTATCATTGAGGCTATCTAGATTTAGGGGATTATCAAAAAGTTTGGTATCTAGTTAAGATAGCCTACCATCATATAATATGACAACCAAACTACCATTTAGATTTGTAAGAATCTAATCCAACATCAATGGACCAAACACATAGTGATTCACATGCACTTCATTAGAGATATAATTCATGGGGACATCATCGATATGAGATATTTATAGATGGAATAGCTATAATAGACATCTTAACTAAGGCTCTCATAAAGAGAAAGTATCTTTACTTGTAGGATCTTCTTTAGGTTGGAGATACTACAACATCATCTTTTGGGGGGTCTTCTAGCCTCTTATTTTATGTTTCTATTTTTAGGGTTTTATTTTTCCTTTGGGTTTTTTTCCCTTTCTCTACTTTTTGAGAGATTGATTTTTACATGGGTAACTCATTAGACCTAATTATCAGGATCTAATTTTTTACACTAGTATAAAAAAGGGTCTCGAGTTATGCTTATGATGGGTGTTGGAATAGAGATTATTTATTTTTCACATATTTATTTATTATAGGATTCCCCCTTCACTTGTATTTTTCATACTTTCATGGAGAATCTTGGTTATGTGTATAGTTTGAACATATAACTAGGAAGTAACTCCCTTGACTGGTTATTCCATCTATGGGAGATACTCTTTTATTTTGAGGGTATTTGACCAAATTTTATGTAGGAGCCATTATATTATTTTAGAGGTCTTTAAAAACATTTTATGGAGGAGTTACTCAATACTCTCTTATATGTGCACCTCACATTTTTGAGTTTTTCTTAATGGAATTTGGTATTTTGGATCCTATTTGTCTTATGCAATGTTCTTGTATTGATTTCATTTAGCTTGTAGTTGTATGATGTATTATTATTTATATTTCACCTATCATGAACCTATGGATCCACATGATCTGATGATCATGGCCAAAAATTTGATAATATTTTATCTAAGTATTGGTTAAACAAAAGGATTTTTAAAAAGTATTTATAACCTGCTAATTGAGATAACTTTTAAAAATAATTTGTAAAGGTATTTGTTATGTTTTTAAAACTACCTTTTAGTTATAAGGGAGAGAAAGTGTGTTTTTATAAAAATAAGTATTGATTAATTTTATAAAATATCTTTTCATATTATATTTTTGATTTGTTTTTTAAATGTTTATTAATATGTTGCATCTCCAAGAATGATTGAAATGATTCATATTCCCAAATACTTTTTCTATTTATGGTATGCCTTTATAAAGGATGGGAAGACTATGGTAAAGAAGATGGTCATACTAATCTAAATGCACCCACTTTCATTTGTAAACAAAGATTTAATATTTTCTTATAATATTATTTCATAATTTATTCCAAGTTTAATAATTTAATTAAAAAAGTTGAGACTTGTTTTTCTTGGGTTTAAGTATTTATTTTATCTTTCATTGATATTAGTTATGGATTCTTATTTTGATTTTTTTTATCAAAAGGTAGATTATGTTAATTTTTTTACACAAATAATTATAAAAAAATGAAAAAAAGTTAAGTTTATGAATAAATCAGTCAAAACATAATTAATACCTATCCCTATTATACTGAAAAACTATAAAATGAAAATGTTGAAATAAAAATTAAAATTAAAAGAGAGAAACAATGATGGAATAATCACACCCGATATCAAAAAAATGTATAAATGTGGCTCTAGTTTGTAAAAATATATAACTATGTACCAAAGTTTAGACTCAAAAAAAAACATGAATGACACCTTCATGTGTGATCATTTTTCATGTATAGGGAAGGAATGACACTAAGATGTTTTGTTCTCCATTTGTGTTCTCTTGTGCCATTTCATACTATGTAGATTTATGGGGTCTATAATTTTCTATGTTACTTTGTAGTGGGATGTCATATAACATTGCATAGTTAATTTGTACAATTTATTATGAAAAATGTTAATTTTTTATCTTTTTGACCTAAATTTTCATTAAAAAATAATGAAAAATGAGAATGGAAGAATTACTTAGCTCGAACAATAATAAATGAATCGCACTATGTATCCCAAATTCTAGAATCAAACCCATCATAGTTCACGTGTGATGGAAATGCAGAAACTGAGTGAGATATTTAACCCTTTATTCCCTATGTGGAGATGAAACTACATGCACATTTACATAGGCATTATTTTAATACATGATTCAATAGATATCTTGATGAAGTCCTTGAGTAGAAATAAATCTATGTAGATTGTGCCTAGACTTGAAAATAGATTTTTTTTGAAAACTTGTATGGGGAAATCATATTAGAAACCTCATGGACACATTTTATTAAAATAATCAATGTGTAAATGGTTATCATGTTTTAATTAAAAAGCTACTGATCACAATATGTCAAATAAAAATGAAAAACAAATTGACAAATGGATCCAAACATTGAAATTATGCGACAATAAGTATGTTTGCACGATTTTATGTCATTGTGATTTATTTGATTATTTTGCTGACTCATCTAAATAGAAATGACATAAATATTTTAACATTGGTGAAACACTAATTAATTGATGATTTCATCTACATTTTATGTGGGTAAATCCCTTATATGATTAGGGATTTAAAAGTTTTGAGTAATTTTAACCATAAAATATAAAAAGGAAATAAATAATGGGAAAAATAAGAAAGTTAGAAATTGATATAAAACGTAAGGATATAGAAGGGATAATGAGAAACCTATAATAGAGTAAACATTGAAAACTACCTATATAACCCTATTTTAAAATAAATTGGTTCAAATATTTATTTTAGAAAGAAAATGGAATTGAGAGTAGTGTTTTTTTATGGAAGAAAATAATTTTGTAAAAACATAAAATATTCATCAAAATATAAATGAGTGTATTCATCACAAATTTTATCCATGGAGGTTTTAACACAAGGTAAGAAAAAATCAAAGGCTTACAGATACACACTACTACAAGGAGGGGTGTTTTTATATAATTCTTAACCAAATCATCTCAAGTTGAGACCAAAAAAGTTGTGTCTTGTCTCAAAGTAGGTGTCTCTCAATATTATCTCAAACAATTATCTCTCTAGAGATAATATAGATTAATACTTATTTTATCTCTAAAGAGATGATATCATTTTTATCTCTCTAGAGACAATATAAAATAGTATATTTTTATCTCTATGGAGACAATATCATTTTTGTCTCTCTAGAGACAATGTCATCTTTGTCTCTCTAGAGATGATATAATGTTAATCCTATTTATCATCTCTGTAAATCCATTATGAATTTAATGAATGAAAAATAGTTAAATTTATTCTATTGCAACCAATGAATAAGTATCATCAATGACACCATAACACATTGGTGATCAATATTATGAAAAATTATAGAAAAACATTTGGGTGGAATCTTATGACAACAAATGAGTTTAAAGTATTTTATTAATATCAAAAAGAGTAAAAACAAAATGGTGCCTACATGTCATTAACCCTTGACATAGACTGGTACACCTATTTATTGAATTAAAATTGGATCATAACTCATTTAATAGTGACACATATTTGTTTTGTGTTATCAAAATTATATACTATTACTTCAAAAACCTATGCAACTTTTTCCTTGCACTCTCTATTTTTATTTCCATTGGTTTGTCAGATTTAGTTCCCAAGGAATTATTGTCATTGTAAGAAAATAAGAGAGGAAAATTTCAATGAAAATAATACATTTGTGAGATGCCCAATTATATCTCCTATTGTTTCTTAGCCTTTATCCCAGTGTCATTTTTTCTTCTAATTATTTTATGATTTCCACTCCCAAACCTACCCATATATAGAGATAGGATGACATTAATTCTATCATCATTGCATTGTTGATGTCTCTTTTGAATATGCATCCCTAGAATAAAAAATGTCTTAATTATTATATACAATAATAGTGCCAACCTAAAAATAAATTAGGAATCAGAGTGTTATATTTGTAATGATGATTGCCTTTTTCAACATAGGTCATCCTTATGACAAGTATCACATGACCAAATGGTTGCTCTAGAGTAAGTATCATGTCAGGTTTGACATAGTCTACCAATAAATTCCATATAAGGTTATCTTCTCTCTTTTTATGTTTTAATATAAGTAAAATAAAATTTATCATATATTAAAACAAATTTACTATCAAAAAATAGAAATTGACAATCAAAAATTAATCTCCCAAACCAAAATTTTCTTAGATATGTTTTTGTGGATCCCTAACTTATTTTCACTAATTAGGATTAGAATGAATTAAAGTAGTAAATTTTATGGGGAATTCAAAAATATTATGTATTATAATAACACATCAAACTCACTAGGTACAACATAAACCAATGGAAAAGACCTAATACAATTCATAGGTGAAATTGATGGAAGAGATGCATTATCATCTTTTTATACCTACAATACCTAGTTGAAGGGTATTATTGACCACATTTCACCATAGGAAAAATTTAGTCAACCCATTTGAATTTTAAAACTTTTCATAAGGTCCTTCTAGGTTTTATAGTGATCACATGGTCATTAATGATATCACATAACATGTTTTAACCTTGTCATATTTGTCTAGTTTGTCTTAAGTCATCTTATACCACCTTTTGGTCATCAAAATGAATTTCATAATTTCCTATCAAAAGATAAATGTTTCAAGATGTAATTTAATGTACCATCTATCAGAGAATGTTAGAGGACAATTTTTAAACTGATAATTTATAGGTTCAACATACAAAGGAGATCAACTATAAAAATTTAGTTTTAGATAGTTGTACAGACTAAATGACACATTTGGCACATGTGAAGGCTTCATGAGGGTGTGTTTAGATCCCCATGGGTTATTTTTAGGTTTAAAAAACTTTAAAAACTCTAAATTTGAGAAAACCCCATTTTTATCTCCTATCACTCACTTGGATAGGTCAAGAAGGTCAAATGGTTTTCCTTTAGTACAAATAGTAAGAGGATAGTTGAAGTCAGTGCACTTGGTGGATGTTAGGGGTCCTTGTGTACTTCCTTTCTATGGATATAGTTTCAAGTTTTATGGTACATACTATATGAATAATCACTAAGACTATTAGTGCCTCAAAACTACTTGTGTATTCCCAATGGCTTCAATTTTCTCCTCTATTTGCATTGATTTGTTTGAACCAAGTGATGTATGTAGGTTAGAAGAGAATTTTATTAATTTTCATGTTGGATTCAATCTATTTGGCATGTGTGGATATGAAAAAATAGTTATAATTATCTCTCTTATGTTAATTGTGAGTACCAATAGTCTGAAGAACATGTTTTGGTAGTTATAGTGTTTTGATCTTCTATGAGTAGCTCCAAGTTAAGGTCATACATTGGTTTTCAACCCCATAAAAACATGGTGATGGTATAAAAAAAGTTTAATTTACTAATGGAAATGATATATCAAAACATATATATAAGAATTAGTGAGGGGATCTAGGTGATTAGAAATACCTAAAGTCCATTAAGGGTAATTAATGAAGAATAGACAATAGTTATCTTATTGGAGGCAAGTGAGATTTAGGAATTTAATATTCCTAAAAATTACAATACAAATCTCTAGGTGGATTAGATATTTCTAGATGAGTTTTAGGATAATAAATGGTGATTCGATTAAGATTAGTAGGTAGATTAATAGGAAAGACTAGTGAGGGTAGTTGGAGGTAGGTGGTGGGGGGGGGGGGGGGAATTTAAAATTAGAATATAATAGATAAGTGATATTTAGTGATAAGTAACATGTTATTAGGAGAATTAATTAGGATGGAGAGAGTTATAATGTTATCATATGATTAACAAATGTTAGAGGGGGTGTAAATTAGTATAGGTGATGCTATTTAAATGATTTAGTAATAGCAAGTGATTTTAGGTGTATAAATGGTAAAATGTAGTATTATGCATTAACACCATCCATCACAGTATACATATTAGGAGATACTAAAAATAGATGAATATAGATTCAAATTCTAAATTAATTTTATGGAATAAATACCCTTCAATCCTTAAAATTAACAAAAATATATTTATCCTTCTATAGAAAATATAATAGAAAGAGATAGAGTGAGGAAAGGAAAAATAGAATAATATTGTGAGGTTTAAATAAATGACATTGAATAAAAAAAATATAAATTAACCTAGTTTGAAATCATGGAAGGAAAATGGAGAATAGGGGAATTTCACTTGTCATTTATCTCATTAAATGTAATAGTATAGAAAAATGAAACCCCAAAAAGCATTTTTACCATGTAAAAGTGAATGGTAGAGTTAAATCATGGAGCCCACTTTGAAGGATATATTTACAATAATGAATGTAAGAATTAATATAATGAAAATATGTCAAACAATGTAAATAAAAAGGCAAGGGAAATATTTGGAAATAAGAAAAATCCATCAAGGAATGCAGTAATTGCTCAGAGCAAAAATCCATATCAAGGAATAACCTAGGATACATTAATAAAACAAATAAATGATTAAACATTTCCAATCAAACAATACATTTTTTCACTCTAAAATCCTTTTGCATTAAACTAATAATAAAATGATGAATTATTTTAATAAATATTTTAGGCTTATAATTATAAAATCTAGTGTCCCCAGATCTTTAATGATTTATGGGACTGTAATATCTTTAAGTATTAAACCTATGTTTCAAGAAAAGATAAAGTGTTAAAAATGAAAATGTGATGAGAAACTCTATTGGGAGAGGTTACATATAAAAAATGAATTTTGGTATATATAATTGCATAGCTTATAATTATAAATACTATATTGGTTCCTTATGGAGATTAGTGTAGACATATTAGAAAAATATGTGTGACAAAAGTCTTGAGTGGAAAGGGATTGGAAACCTTTAGATCAATGAGGAATAGGTTTTTGTAGCATTGCATGTCACTTGAAATAAGAATGAGTAGGACAAAATTGCCATTAATGTTACCAAGGCCATTTATTCAGTCTCCTCTATAATGTGGTGAATACTAGTCAACATGAGATCTCTCAACATTTATTATTAAAGTTTACTTTTAATAATTCACTTTCCCTTCATTTTTTGTCCTCTCACTTTGAACCACATAGGAAGTGGTAGACTTGAAAGTGCCTCCAAACACATTGTGTGGCTTATATAACACTATCCATTTTCTATGAATGGATAATGGGAAAAATTAGTTGCCCAAGGTATAAAACTACACATTTATAGATTTTATTTGAATTTTCAAATATATTATATTTTGTGTTGTGTTTCCAAATTTTTAATAGGATAAATGATTCCTTAACACTCACATGACATGTAAAATACAATTTCAAACATTGAACTCATTCCATGCCCATTTAAGTTCATTTTAACATGAAATGTAGAGGCAACATTGTATTTATTGCAACAAGATATGAAAAAAATATGGGATTTTAGTTGTAATTTGAATATCAGTGAAAAAAAGAGAGTAAATAGACTAAAAAAATAGAAGCATCAATAGTGGTGTACGTACATGGCACCTAAATAGTGCCACATCAACACTTAAAATTCATGCCAATAGTTTAAAGTGTCAATTACTTAATTAGACACTTTAAACATTATGCAAGTAGAAGATAGGTTAGTATAATCCCAGTGTATTTATTACCATGAAAGGTGTCATTATAGATAATTTTTGATATTCAAACTGATAGGTGATAATTAAAATCCCCAAAAAAGTATTAGTAGGAACCAAATATGGGACATTTAAACATTAGTTAACAATGCTCAGTCCACATTATGCATGCAACATGTTCTAGATGGAAAAGTAGTAACACATCACCAAATTTAATTTAAAATATTATTTTGAGTATTTAACAACCCCATACTTTCATTTAATTACACATAAAGAGTTTTGATTTCCATGAGTGCAAACATGTGTTGCATCACAAGGTAGTTTGTATTTATGTTGTAGTTAAAGGGGATGAGTAGATGCAATTTATTAAAGGAAACATTCATAGTGTCAAGTTGGGTTTGTGCATGGTATATATGTTCTAGACAATGCTATGATATTTAATCTATGATGAATATTCCCTATGGGCTTTTCCCCTACATTACACCACCTGGTTCAAGTTTCCATAGATTTTTTTATGCAGTTTATTTATCCCATCAATGGAGAATAGTGTTGTGATGATGCCCACACATCCACATTTGGAGATTATTATTTTATATAAGAATTTATTAATATGTTAGTTATTTTTTTGATTTCCTTAAATGAATTGAGTATTTTTATACTAGTGTCAAAACATGGATGGGAAATGATCCTTGTAGTGGGTGGGCTAGGGTTTCATGTATTGGTAAATAGGTCTCTAATGTCAATCTATCCAAGAGAATTTTGAGTGGATACATAGATCTTTTTATTGTAAATTTGAGTTCTCTGACTACACTAACATTTAATGATAATAAGACACTTTGGATAATTCCTAAAATTTTGAATGGATTGAAGTCTTTGAAAGTATTGAATGTAAGTAACAATAATCTGAATGTACCAGTCTCAATATTTAGATAAAGAATGAGATTAATTACTTAGGGGAATCCTAATATTAATATTTTTTTCCTGATTCACCTCCTAGTGGTAATGGAAATAGTGGTAGTTATGGGTCCCCATTTGGATCTAAAGCTACTCCAAATGTACACTTCCCTATAGGGATTGATCAAATTTTGGTGTTTTTATTAGGATTATTATGATTAATGGTTTTTTCATTACATTGATTATAATTATCCTTACATATAAGAGGAAAAAACCCAAATTATTAAGTCTTCCCATAGATCTTTTGATAGTACGGTAGGCTACCATATATGGAGCAAGGAGTGGTGAAGTTGGTAGTGTCTTGGTTAGGTCTCATGGAAACATAGTTTACTCTATATGGGTGATTCAAAAGGCCACAAATGATTTTAATACTTTAAATTTATTATGGAAATGAGGGTTTGTATCTATGTATGAAGGTATCCTAGAGGATGGTTCTAAGGTTGTAGATAATAGAATGGATCTTGAGCTTGTTACCAACAAAGGATCACAAGAGTTTCAAGTAGAGATTAATATGTTGGGAAAGGTGTGTCATATCAATTATTTCACCTTGCTTGGTTGTTGTATTGATACTAATTAAATTTTAATATTTTATGAATATGTGTCCCTATACACACTAAGCTAACACCTTTTCTATTGGGTGCAGAATGGGCCCAAACTTTTATATTTGAATGCTAGACTATATATTTATTTAGATGTAGTTCATGGGATAAAGTATCTAAAAAACCTAGCCTACAAATTTATCATTCATAGGGATAAAAATTCTTTAAATATCCTTTTATATGATAACTTTCAAATACAAGTGTTTGATTTTGGACTTGTAAAACTTTCTCCTAAAGACAAAGCATTTGTGGAAATGAGATTAGCTAAAAAAATTGAATATCTTACTCCAAAGTATACAAATTTGTTAGTTCCTATTAAACATTAAATTAATTAGAGTTTTAAGACTTATATGGTTCATAATTTAATTGAGTTTAGCTTTTGAAAAATACATGTGTTTAAATTTTGAACCATCCATGTTCTAGATGACTTTACCTGATCCATTGTCAAGATAATGTAATGTAATCTAAAATGTTGATGGTTAAAAAGTCTAATACAATTATTTTCTACAAGTTATATTTTATTAAACATTAAATTGTATTTTTACTTTCAAAAAATTTGAAATGTTTGTTCCTTGTTTTAAAACTTCATTTTTCTTGTCATCTTTAGTAACCTTATAAAATGACATAGATTCCTAGATTGATGTATATAGGTTTAATGTTGTTCTTATGTAACTAATCACAAGTTAGGAGCCTTTGAATGAATAGTGTTTTGAATATAAAGTTCACCTAGTCTCTTGGTTTAGGCATGTAATCAATGATGTAATACATTTTATTACACTCATAAATAATGTCCTTGTAATAACTGATGATAACATAAAAATTATTAATTTTATATCTAAGCTTCCTTGGCATTCTATTCAATGAGATTCAAATGCATGCCATAAGATGGGTCATGTTGTTCATATTTTAGGATCCTATTTAAAATATTAGAAACCTATGTTGTTGTTTTAGGATCCTTCTAATGTTGAGAATGAAGATGATGACATACATGATTCAAGAATGATGCCTAAGTAGGTTTGGTGGAATACATTTAATGATTTGTCATTGAATATTATTGGAGGTAGGACTGATGTTGGAAATTCTAAAGGAACCTTTATTGAATGGCCTAGTTTTTTTAGTTTATGATGACTTTTATTCAAAGGGACTACAATGAATTGTATAGTTGTGGAAGCTAAGAGTCTTCTGAACAAGGTGCCATGGATTATAATATTTTATAATATGTCATTTTGAAATAAGTCAAGTGTTACCATTATTAGGCTTCTAAGTCTTCTTAAATTTGAAAACCCAAAATTCTTAGATGTTATTTTCTAAAATGACCATTTTAATTGATTAGTTACCAAAGAGAGAAGAAATGTATCAGGGTCATTGTGCTTCTTCTCTTTCTAAATAAAAACTAAAGTAAACCCTTTTTGGTTGGGAGTGTCATTTTTTCCTTTATGCATGGTTACAAAAATTGGCTTCTATGTGAACTAGTCTAGTAACTTATAGAGATCATATACTATTTTTTATGATTCAATAATAGAAAATAAATAGAGGTTAAATTTTGATGTTCAACCTTTTGGTTATTATTTATAGTTTAATAAACCAAAATCCATGTGAACATGATATTTTTAAAAGATACATGTTTTGTTTTTATAGTTATATTAAGTTTATTTTCATAAACTTCCATAGATCTGGTAATGCAATGTTTAAATAATGGATGATATCAATTAATGGTAAATAAGGAGCTATGCATTACTTTTTTTTATCTCAATGATTATATAAAGATTAGTTTTAGAAACTTCCATAGAGTTTATAATGTAATGTTTAAATAATGGATGATATTGATTCATAGGGAAAGTGTGTGAAGCACTAAATTTTACATAGAGATACCTCTCTCTATTCAAACTTGTCTTGCATAAAACATGTCAGAAAAAATTATATGAAGATATTCCTTCATATAGTAACTAGACTGCACTAGTAAATACATATATATTGAGGTTTATTACCTTATACATTATTGTGCATTGCACTTAATAATGTTCATTACCATTTAGAGGGTTCATGTCATACTATATATTATCAATGAGTTATAGGGTTGGGTTTCCATGGATTTATACTCAGTTTCATATTTAAAATGGTTCATCAATAATAAATCTACCCTATTGTTTATGATCCTACTTGGTTTGAATATTTATGGATAATAAATATTGTATTTGATATGACTAGCCATAGACTGCAATATTTGAAATTGCTCTCCTAGAATATATTTGTTTTTCTTATTTCTGAAACCACTCCTCATGCCTTTATTACTTATACTATTGTTAATATTTCTCTTTCTTCTTAAAATACTACAATTAATTCTCAAGTCCTCAACATCCTTCCTTTTCCCCTACTTTTTCTCAATTTTACTTAAAATTCTCAATATTCTTTCCCAAATTACTCTTGTTCAACCATATATTGCTTATAATGCTTTTCAAATTGCTTCTTTACAAAATGCTTTTATTCCAACTTATTATACCATTAATTTTCTTCCAAATCTCAAAATTACTACAATGATGCATACATTACATACTTAAAAAATTAGATTAAGTTACTTTATTAACTAAAACCATGGTTGTTATATCATTTTCAAACACAAAATAAATGTTTTTAAGGGAGAGACACTAGAAGTTGAGCAGGGTTGAATACATGAAAGGATATTTGTGGATATGGGGCTCAAATCTTGTATGCTTTTACTGTGAAGAGTGGATGAACTTTTATTGTGGATTGAAATTGATTTTATTTTATAGCTAAAAATGTAATTATGGCCATATGAACATCAAATTTAGGCCTTAAGAGCACCAACAATGTGGGTATTTATTTTATTTTATTTTATTTTAAAGGGTAAAAGTGGGGTTTCGACAGGGACTTAAAACCTAGTATAAAGTGTGAGATATAGAACAATAAAACATCACTAGAGACCAAAAATAAATTAATCTACACAATAATAGGTCTTATAAGAAATAAGGTGGATGTTAGCAAAAAATAAACAAAACAACCCACAAACTCTAGCTTTCTTCCCCTAGTAAAATCAGAGCTACTTCTACCAACCTTTATTATTTTTCTCCCTCTAAGGCCTCCTTCCAAACTCTATTTATAGTTTTTTATTCTTATTTTATGCTTGTTGGTTCCTTTCATATCCATCCTTATTGATATAATATTTTTTTAATATTGAATCTTGAAGAGAACCTACTGACCTCTAAATTTTTTGAAATGTCCCCTACCACATTTTTGGTTATTTCTTTGATTTGGGCATCTCTTAAATTAGATCTGACTCTTTTCATGTCCTCTCCCACCTTGGATTTATTTTTATAGCTCCTAGTGCTTCTAAATCTCAAGAACTAATCTACATTTTTGAATCTCATTTCCTAATTTTGAGGCTTGATTTTTGGCCCCTTCCTCATCTTTGCATGGTTTCTACTTCCTTCCCCGATTTGAATTATTTCATATTTTTGTTACTCATGTAGTCTTCACACTCTTTTGGTTTCTTCCCCCACAAAACCAAGATTTTATTTGTTTACTACTAATTTTAGGATGACCTAACCCCAACTACCTATCATCAATTTTCTTGATGCAAAAAGTGTCCTTGGATGCTATAGTCTAAAGGGACTCCCTAAGCTCTCCCCTTCTTTTTAATTTGGACTTCACTTCATTAATTGTTTAACTATTTTCCCTCATTCCTATAATGGTCTCTTATGGGATAGATGCTTTCTCTTTTATTCTCCACATATAATCCAATTTTTTATTATCTAGATGAATGTTAGATTCATAACCCAATTCACTACACTTAGTACAAATCTCTTTAGGCCTTTATTACTCAATATATTAGGTCCAAACTCCATACTTTATTTTAGTTGTATTGAATATGGGATAATTGATTCAAAGGGGACATGTTGGAAATATTGTCATTTATGTCAAAGGTCTAGCATTATTGGTGATAAAGGCCCCACTGCATTTAATGATGTTTTTAATAGTAATATCTTGGCTAATGTGTGTTAATATTTATTTAATATTAATGAATATATTTTTAGTTGCGTAAAGTCAAAGAGTCATGGGGTAAAGACAAAAGAAGAATGGAACACATTTTCCCATGAAGAGTCATCTTGAGGAATTCCAAGAGTCACCAAGTGAAGACAAAAGAGGAAGGGCACAATTTCTCATGAAGGGACACTTTGAGGAGTACAAAAAGTCACCAAGATAAAGACAAAAGAGGAAAGGACACTTTTGATTATGAAGGTTCACCATATGAATTTTCAAATGCAAAGATATGAAGGGTCATGTAAGTTTGGGACCATTTTCCATGAGGATTGAAGGGTCACAAAGGGTGAAGGCTAAAGGTCATTTAGAAAACTATAAATAAAGGATTGAGAAGCCATTTGGAATATGGGAGATAGAGTATGATTTGTAATTGTTATTTCTCGATTAGAAGAGTACAATAGAGAGAGGAAATAGATATTGTAATGAGCTATCATTAATTGAGATAAAAACATTGAGAGATAGTTGTGTGGTATACACAAAAGGGGTTGGTGATCTTGTGGGTTGGTGCCCACAAATAGTTGTTGTATTGGTGTTAGTAAAGGGGTTGGTGCTCTTGTGGATTGGTGTTCATGAATAGTTGTGTTAGTGCTTAGCAAAGTGGTTGGTGCTCCTATGGATTGGTACTCATGAATACTTGTTGTGTTGGTGCTTAGCAAAGGGGTTGGTGCTCATGAATAGTTATTGTGTTGGTGCTTGGTAAAGGGGTTGGTGTTCCTATGAGTTGGTGATTATGAATTTTGTAGTTTGAGTTGGTGCTCATTCATATACTTGAGATTATTCTCTATGGTTTTTTCCATATTGGGTTTTCATGTTAAAACTAGTGTCTCTCTCTATCTTGTGTGGTGTTTATTATTTTAGTTTTATTGCATATCTTGAAAGTATGGTTAAGTGGAATTTGATTAAGGGAAATTTTATAAGACTTATGATATACTGATTTATCCCCCCTCTTAGTCTATCCGATGCTTAATAATTGATATCAAAGCAAGTTCTTTTTGAAAAAGTTTTATAGCTTGAAGGAAGACCAGGAAGCATGATGGTTGGATCACATGAAGGATTTTCTAAAAATAAGGCACATTTATTTGATGGGATGAATTATGATTTTTGGAGCATAAGGGTAAAGACTTATTTGATGTCCCTTAGATTCGATAAATGGCAAGCTGTGGTGGAGGAATATGAAGAGCCACAAACACTTGTAATTACTCCAGTAAAAAAGAAGGCAAGTGAAAATAATGCTAAAGATTTAAATGTTATTTTATGTGGTTTATGTGAATATAAATTTTTTAAAGTTATGCAATGTAAATCTACTCATAAAACTTGGGTAAAACTTGAGAATATTTACAAAGGTGATGGAAAGGTTCAGCAAGCTAAGCTTCAAACTTTTAGAAGATAGTTTGAGAGTTGAAGATGGAAGAAGAAGATATATCAAGTTATCTTTTGCTAGTTGATCAAATAATAAATCATATTCAAGGCTTGGAAAAACTTTAGAAGATTCAATGGTGGTACAAAAGGTTTTGAGATCTCTACCAATGAGATATGATACAAAGGTTTCAGCAATCGAGGAGATGAATAATTTATCCAAGCTAAAGATGGATGAGCTTCATGGTATACTCATGGAATATGAGATGCAGATTGAACATGATAAACCCTCAAAGAGAGAAGTGGATTTTAAGACATCAAAGAAAGAGAATGCTAAGATTCAAGAATCAAGTGATAGTTCTAGTGATGATGAAGATGATAATGGAGCTCTTTTCATTTGCTAGCCAAAAAAGGGAATAGGTAAATATCAAGGAAAATTACCTTCTAAATGTTTTAATTATGGAAATATTGGACATTTTTTAGCTAAATTCCCAAATAAGGGTAATGATGATAATGAAGAAGGAAATTATACATACAAGAAGAATTTCAAAGGTAAATTCAAGAAGGGATTCGAGAAGAAGAGCTTGTATTCTAAAAATCCTAGCTCAACCAAAGATAGTGGAGTTAGTGATTCAGAAGAAGAAGAGATTCTATTCATGGCCATACATGAAAATGCCTCTACAATCAAAATTACAGATGATCAAGAAGAAGAAGAAGATGAAGGCAAATTGAATCTAGAAGAACTCAGTTTTGCCTTAGAAGATTTAGAAGTTGTTGAGAAGAAGAATCAAAGATTAAAGTGCCAGATCAAGAAAAATGAAAAGGATTTAAAGGAAATAATTGATGATCTAACAACACACTTTGAATAAGCTAAAAGGATTGAAAAATATCTAACAACATAGTTGCAAAAATTAAGAAAAGAATGTGAAAGGTATGTTATTGAAATTGCCTCTTTAAAAGAAGATATTGAGAAAGCAGTCAATGATAAAGTAGTTAGTGATTCAAAATTTGAGGATATCACTAACATGTTGAATAAGATATTATAAATCCAAAAGGAAATATTAGATAAGATAGGTATCAAATTTGAACAGAAAAAGAGCTATGTTGAAGCTCTTACAAAAGAGGAAATAAAAAGGGAAGAAGTGAAGAATACAAAAGACATCTCAAACAAAGAAGACTGGAGGGAATAAAGCTACAAAAGGCAATTAGGTTAGAGATTCACAGATAGGTCTTATTTTTATGGTTACTATTTTTATTGTAATGAATATGGTCACAATAATTTAGAATGTCAAAAAAGAGCTAATAGTTTCAAAAATAAGGAGAAGGAAAGTCATGTAGAGTCAAATAGAAGTTACAACTCTTTTGCTCCTATATCAAGCTTTGATGAAGAGGACATAATATGTTACAAGTGTAAAAAATTTAAACACATAGCTTGCTACTATAGAAGCGTGTTTGAGTCAATCAAGAAGGACCAAATTTTCAACTATCCATTCATCAAGAAGAAGGTTCAAACATGTTCATGGCAAAAGAAACAAGCTGAAGATTCTATGTTGGTTCAGACATCTTTGCATACAAGAAATTAAGATCAATTATGGTTCATTGATAGTAGATGTTTGAGGCATATGATAGGAGACAAGATTAAGTTCATAACTCTAAATAAAATCAATGGTGGCATAGTGAAATTTAGAGATAAAACCACTACCAAAATAGCCAGAAATGGTACTTTGAGTTTGGATAATGGTAGAACCAAGACTAAGAATGTATTGTATGTTAAAGGTATTAAGCATAATCTATTGAGTATAAGTCAAATATGTGATCAGGGATACACATTAAAGTTTTATGTAGAACATTGTGATATTAGAAGAAAAGATTCAAATGAGTTGATTGTAGATGCTCAAAGGATAAGCAATAATTTATATGTATTATCAAATATCTTCTCAAAGGCATGATCAAAGGACACATTCAAATATATACAAGAAGAGTTGGGAGTAATTTATTTTACTTCTTGCCATTAAAGTTCAACATTAGTTGAGGGGGAGCTAAGTGTTAGCTCCAGGTAAACCCTTTTCCATTTATGTCAAAGGCGTAAAATAATAGGTACAGGTATAGGTGCATAAATAGTACAAGGAATAGGTACATATTGCTATAGTAAGGGGGAGTTACTATATGTTTTTTAGTTGATAGTATGTGAAATTTTTAGGATGTGGCAGTTTCATGTTGATATTGTCATTAATGACAAAGGGGTAGAATATTGGACATATTGTCATTGATGTCAAAGGTCTAGCATTATTGGTGATAAAGGTCCCATTGCATGTAATGATGTTTTTAATATTAATATCTTGGCTAATATGTGTTAATATTTATTTAGTATTAATTAATATATTTTTGGTTTCATAAATTCAAATGGAGAAGTCAAAGAGTCATGGGGTAAAGAAAAAAGAAGAAAGGGATGCATTTTCCCATGAAGAGTCATCTTGAGGAATTCCAAGAGTCACCAAGTGAAGATAAAAGAGGAAGGGTGCAATTTATCCTGAAGGGAAAATTTGAGGAATATGAATAGTCACCAAGATAAAGATAAAAGAGGAAAGGATACTTTTGGTTATGAAGGGTCACCATATGACTTTTAAAATGCAAGGATATGAAGGGTCATGTAATTTTGGCACCATTTTCCATGAGGATTGAAGGGCCACAAAGGGTGAAGGCCAAAGGTCATTTAGAAAGCTATAAATAAAGGCTTGAGAAGCCATTTGGAATATGGGAGATAGAGTATGATTTGTAATTGTTATATCTAACTCAGAAGAGCAGAGGAGAGAGAGGAAATAGACATTGTAATGAGCTATCATTTGTTGAGATAGAAACATTAAGAGATAGTTTTATGGTATACACAAAAGGGGTTGGTTTTCTTGTGGTTTGGTGTTCACAAATAGTTTCTATGTTGGTGCCCAGTAAAGGGGTTGGTCCTCCTGGGGATTGGTGCTCACGAATAGTTATTATGTCAGTTCTCAGCAAAGGGGTTAGTGCTCAAAAATAATTGTTGTGTTGGTGCTCAACAAATGGGTTGGTGCTCTTGCAAGTTGGTGCTTGAAAATATTGTAGTTTGAGTTGGTGCTAATTCATATACTTGAGATTGTTCTCTGTGTTTTTTCCCACATTGGGTTTCCATGTTAAAACTAGTGTCTCTCTATCATGTGTGGTGTTTATTATTTTAGTTTTATTGCATATCTTGAATGTATGGTTAAGTGGAATTTGATTAAGGGAAAGTTTATAAGATTTATGATATATTGATTCACCCCACCTCTCAGTATATCTCGTGCTTAACAAGACATTGACACATAATCTAGCATAGATGAATATACTTCTTAAATTAGTCACGATATCTATGGCTATTGGCTAACCTATTTATCTTGTTATGCCTATTAGGATCTTATCTTACCATTATTATAGGGGGAGCCCTAGTAGTCTAACCCAAATAGGGTTCAATTTAAAGGACTCTTTGAAAAATTCAAAACCAAGAATCAAATTATTTAGTACCAAGTTGTATTTTCCCATAAATTGGGGACCTCCTTACATCACACTAGAACAATCTTATATGTTTAAGAAAGAAATCAATAAGAAGCCATTAGCCATAGCTGAGATATCCATATGTCCTTTTGGATTTCAATTCCTTTTTGACCATTATCTAACCACATATATATTGGTTTGGTTCCTCATGAATTTACCAATCGAGTGTTATCCAATCTAAAACTAACTCCCTTAACAATCTTGTTAGAAACATATAATCAAGCATTTCATCTTATATAAAAGGATTTAAATATAGATCATATTAAAACCTTGAGATAGTGTTTGACTTACTTATAGCTATTTTTGCCTAGGATCTATAATCATTTTCATTATTTTACTTTGGGATTTGAGGGTTCCCTATAGGGATTTGTAGACATGTTTCCTTATTACCTCTGTTAGCCTTTCCTCCATCCAAACTATCTCCCTTATTACTTCTATCCCATTTCCTTTTTAAAAAATATACCTATTCTACTTTCCCCCACTCAACATTTTTTTTCATGTGGGTATAAAATACTTGTACCATGTTCAAGGAATTGTTTTGTAATGGGCATGAGGGACTTGTAAGAAATAAAATTGTTATCTTAAATTTTTATAGTAATGAAAAAGGAGAGTAAACTATGTGTGTGTGTGTGTGTGTGTGTGTGTGTGTGTGTGTGTGTGTGTGTATAACTTTTTTATAATTCAAATAGTTTTTTATATTCACTAAAATCAAAATTTAATTCTAAAATAATGAACTTGTGACCACTCCTTATGCACATTTAACCTATTCTCAATTACATGGTTTTAAACTATTTTTCCTCTACCTTTATATGGATGACCCTCTATTTTTAGACAAATCTAATATTGAATATTCTTATGCCTCATTCTAAGTAGCCTATATATATATATATATATATATATATATATATATATATATATATATATTACTTTTATATAATTCAAATAGTTTTTTATATTTACTAAAATCAAAATTTAATTCTAAAATAATGAACTTGTGACCACTCCTTATGCACATTTAACCTATTCTCAATTACACGGTTTTAAACTATTTTTCCTCTACCTTTATATGGATGACCCTCTATTTTTAGACAAATCTAATATTGAATATTCTTATGCCTCATTATAAGTAGCCTAGACTCATTATTTGACTAATTCATACATCTAATTTAGTTGTCTCTCTTCTAAAGTGAAATGGATTCTTTAGGACAATCCCATAGGTTAGTCATATTTGAATCCACTGGTTTCTTCCTCTCACCAAATAATGGTTAATTTCCCAAATTCAAATTCATTCTAATAGGTCATCCCATACATTTCTCAATCCTAATTCTAGGAAATCCCAAAAAACACTACTATATAAACACATTTTCTACCCATTTATTTAGTAGATGGAAAAATCCAACCACTATTAAAAAATCTAGACTTATTTAATTACACATTGAGAGGAAAACACCTATTCTTCCCAATTCTAAGTCCATACAGCCAAAGTAGCCCTGATTTAGGTCTAAATACAATAGAAAGGTCATAGGTTATTAATTTAAGCACACAATTACACTAGGACTATACCAACATATCTCATTTCACTAGTATTATCCATGAACCACTATAGCATGGGAGAATTACATGGAGTTTGATCCCTGTTCATTGTATTTGAACGTAGACAAAACTCAACACATGAGGTGTTGAGATCAAGCACAATGCCATCCCTTCACTTGTTTCCCCATTATACAACATTTTTTCCCTCTTTTCATTGAGATAGGGTTTCAAGTGAAGAAAAATGTACATAATGGCTCCCATAGTGAATCAAATATATCTAAATATATTTTCAATATTTATAAGTGAAGGTGCATCTCTTAGAAGTTACATAGAGGGAAAAAAACTCTAAAAATATGCCAACACCGTATAAATAACAACACACTATGGCTCAGTCCAAATAGCATAACCTTGTCCCAATATAACATAGAGCCCTATCTCTAATTAAAAACACCCTCACACAACCCTACAGTCATTTCAAATTCATTGTTACATTCTCATAGACCCAAGTTCCAACTAAGTCATTTATCTCTTAGTACTTTTCAATTTTAACACATTTATAAAAATAAGAAGTTGTAAATCAACCATGTGTATTTATTGTATGTATTATGTATTCAAATTTACTCAACAATTTTTATTAATTATATTAATACTTAGTAATCTCCAATTTTGATTAAACATATTGGTGAACGTATTTTTTGTTAAATATTTTAAAACCCTAACCATTCATGTTTCTTTTCTTATTATTGGTAAAATGGGTTTTGAGAGGGACCTAACCCTCATACAAAGAGAGAGAAAGATAGATCAGGGAAGCATGAAATATATTATTTGAAAATAAATATATTTGGAAAAAAGAAAAATTGATTAACCTATATGTACTCAGCTAGAAGTGATAATTGAAATCTAAGAGTTTTGCTTGAGTTATCCTATTCCTAGATTATCCCTAGACCTATCCTAGAGAATTAACTTACTTTTCCAATCATTAATTAGACCACATTCACCTACAAATAGTCAAAAAATAGTCTTAGAATTGTCATATTAGATCCCAATCCAAATTGCTTAATAATCTACCAAGTTGACATTAGAACCAAATTTGGGACATTATAACCAAGTGGCACTAGTGTCCTCAATTGGGCCCTACCATCCTTAGCCCTATCTCTTCCCAATGGATAATTTTTCAAAAAAATTCCACTCCTAAGGTTGTCCTAATCATATTTTTTAATTTTCATAATAAATATAACTTTATAAATACAAGTCTAATTTACCTCTATTCACTAGATGGAAAATAGATGCAAAAGTTATTCAAACCAAATATAAAGTTAAGAAAAATTAAGGTAGTTGATTCCTATTCTAACCTATTTTTGCCTACTAACATCTAAAACTAATGTAAGCCAAATTTTCAAAGATTTAAAATCTCAAAAACATTCAAGGCATCCAAGTCCACTCTCATTCTAGCATTCACTTATAGTTGCATCAAGAAATAGATGGGAGAATTACATCTGGCTTGATCCCTCGTCGAATTATTGTTATGTAGGAAACTTTATTCATATCGAGATGTTGAGGATGTCCAACCTATCTTACTAATGAAGACATAATTATTTATCATGCCATACTTGTAAGGAGTACTAGGGTTTGTACATTAAATTAAGGATTTGAGGCACAACATAGAGTTCCAAGTTTCATACATGCATGAACATGACCTAAAAATATAGGTGCAGGTTCTCCCAAAAAGTAGGAATAATCCTATAAATGGAACATTAATTCCACATTAAGGACACTACACATAGATGGTACTACTATCCATATGGGGTGATACTATCTAGCGAGCAGATGAATACCATAATCTTGTTGATGACACAGAGAATTTTCTAGAACTCAATTTTATAAACCTAGACATCTACAGTAGTTACTTTTTAGATAAGTTTATATTTATGCTTATTTATTGATATTATTATAAATTATAAAAAATAAAAAATCTCATAACAAATTAGTCCTTAATTATTTCAAGTTCTTTAACTATTTAAACATTTCAGCCCTTTAATCTAAACATAGGTTTTACATAGTTAAACCCTAAAAGGTTAAATCATTTGGTGAACCTATCTTACTTTGAACATTACTTAAAACCCTAGTTTTTTCCTAGGATTTATCTTTTCTGTAATTTTTTTATACCAAATTAGATTTACACATTCCTATTTTTTTATTTCTTATGCATAACCTATACCATCTAATCATTACCACATTAGGGTGTCATTTATTTAAATATTTTCTTCACTTAGCCTAATTCAAAACCCTAGAAATACAAAACCCTAGGGTCTACATTTCTAGTTTTAAATTCTAGATTCACATTTCTTCCTTAATTATGATCATAATGATAGATGAAATCATTTACTTTTTCTTACAAAGTTTCATACTTTCATTTGCATGCTTATTCCCTTCAATTTAGAATGAACTTAGAAAATACAACAACACATGTATAGATGATGCTTATTATCAAGTTCAATATCTACCATATTTCATAGCATGCAATATTTCTTCTATGTACAAAATAAGTAAGAAATTATTCTTTAATCACATAGACATATGCATACATGATGTTTCATATCAACTAAGATGCCTTTCATGTTGCATTATTTATTTTTTATGTTCTCTTTCTTCTATTTACAAAATAATTAAGACATTATTCTTTAATCATATAGAATTATGCATACATGATGTTTCATATCAACTAAAATTCCTTTCATGTTCCATTATTTATTTCACATGTTATCTTTCATCTATGTGGAAAATAATTAAGGCATTATTATTTAATCACATAGACACATGCATACATGATGTTTCATATCAACTAAAATTCCTTTCATGTTGCACTATTTATTTCAAATGTTATCTTTCTTCTATGTGTAAAATAATTAAGACATTGGTATTTAATCACATACGCATATGCATACATGATATTTAATATCAACTAAAATGAATTTCATGTTTCATTCTTTATTTTTCATGTTATATTTATTCTATGTGTAATAAATTTAAGATGATATTTTTTCAACACATAGATAACTTTTTAACTCAAAAAATAGTTATATTACCTAAAATCAATAAATATTCTTTAGATGCATTTTGATCTCTAGTTCATTCTCATTCTTTTCCCATCATTCCTAGACATATAGTAACATCATTGGTCTTGCTTATCCCTCATTCTTATTGATCACAAACATCTAACCCACATCTCCATCTACTTTTAACTTTATGCTCTTGGTAGACCCTACAGTCTAGGTTATGATGTCCTCATGTGGTCCTAAAGTGCAGCAGGTTTACAACACCTGTGATTATAGATTTATGAATTAGAGAAATAATTATTTGATTAAAATTTCAATTTTAGAGATATTATAGCACTCTGACACATACAAAGATATTTTGTATGTGGCACTTTTTGACACTTCAGTTCCATGAACATCTGAGCCTGCCTATGTGCCTTTTATTATCAACACTATGAAATATAAAAAAGAGCACATTTATTTAAATAGAGAGGACCTTCCACATTAGAACATAATATTTATATACCTACCTCTCTATATTTATTTATGAATTAATGAGGTAGGTGTTAAACAAGCTCTAGTTGACAATAGATCAGGGTTAAACATCTACAACATTTCTTTTCTACATTGTCTTAACATCCATGTTTTAGATTTGGATCCTTTCGGTATGAGAATATGAGAGTTTGAAAATATTCCATTATGTTTTTTGGTTCAAATCACATTAAGCCTTACCCTCAAACCCTGAACACTACCTACAATATGTAAGTTATGCCAAATGATATCAATTATAATCTCTTGCTTGTTAGACCATGGATCCACACTATGCATGTAGTTCTCTTAAAGTTACATGCATGTTTGAAATTCATATAAAGAAGCAATATATACACATGCCCTATGGATAAACAATCATTTAAGTATTATAAACATACAGATCCTTCACATAACTATATTCCACATATGGATTTTTCTACTACACCACCCCAAGATATAATTCAAAAGACACATACAACTCTACCAATTATTTATAGTACACAAGTCAATAAATTTACTTCACCTTTCAAAATATGATATTTTCAAAATATGGGCTACATAGGTTAGGGCCTTGGCAAACATGAATAGTGAATTCTAAATCCCATTGAGGCATATGATCAATAAGTCAAGAAAGGACTTGGATATAGAAATGATACATATAATGCCAGATCCTCTCATAATGCCTCTCAACACATCACATTATATCCACCTATCTCATGAGTATTTGATATAGTGAATCATGTTTATAAGCTTTCTATCTTAGAATTTATGGGTGCATGTGAGGATCTCCCTTCCTTCTATCATAAGAATAGGTTTCCTCATTCCAAAAGTGCTCAATCATACTTTAGTGAGCATGCAAATGATACAATCCCTACAACACCATATACTTTAGATTGATATACATTGCTTAACGAAGAAACAATCAAATTTAATTATGTCACCAAAACCAATCATCGCATCATACTCTTGGTTTTTGCATCACATAAATCCAAAGACATAGACATTCATCAAATTTTAATTGATTTCTCTAAAGTGTTTGCATGGGAATATTATGATATGCCTAACATTGATCCCTCAATCAGAGTATACCAAATTACATTGTATCTCGATGCCAAAATAGTAAAGCAAAAGATTCTCAAAATGCATCCTAAAGTGTCTCTATCAAAGATGAGATTCAACGGTTGATATACATTGGTTTCATTTAACTAGTTACCCATCCACATTGGGTTTCCAATATTATTATGATTTTCAAACCTAATGGACAAATATGATGTTATAGTGACTCCAGAGGCCTCAACAAAGCATATCTTAAAGATGATTTCCCTTTACCAAATATCTATATGAAATTTGATTCCACAATCAACTATGAGACACTCTCTTTTATGGATGATTTTTACCAAGTATAATCAAATCAAGATAGTTGAAGAAGATCAATAAAATACTTATTTCACAAAATTATGGGGCACATTTTGTTATATAATCATGCCATTCAAATTAAAGAACATTGACACAACTTACCAATGCGCTATGATGCATATCTTTGATGACCTCATCCATAATATAGTTAAATATTACATCAATGATTTGTTGGAAAAATCAAAATAAAGACAACATCATTCAATTTATTTGTAACAAGTATTTAAAAGACTCTAAAAATATAATGTTTGACTCAAGCCTAAGAAATGTGTCTTTTGATTTTCCCCAAGGAAAATTTTGGGCTTCATTATATCTTAGCATGGCATAGAATTTGATCCTAATAAGGTCAAAGAAATCATTGATATGCCTCCTCCTACTAATTTGAATCAACTTTGGTCCCTCCAAGGGAAATTTAGGCCATTAATTGATTCATAACACAACTAGCTGATAAAACCCAATCATTCACTAGACTAATTAAAAAGGATGTGCAATTTGAGTGGGATCTTACATGTCAATAGAGCTTTGATAAACTTAATTAGTAATTTCTTAACCCTCCCATCTTGGTTCTACCTATACCTAATAAACTACTCCTACTTTACCTTTCTATGATTGTTCATGCATTGGGGACACTCCTATCACAACATGATGACCAACATAAGGAAAGAAAAATTTACTACATTAGTCACACACTAGTTGACTATGAGTGGAATTATCCAACAATTGAAAATCTTTGTTTAGCACTAGTCTTCGTAACTTAGAAAATTTATCACTACATTTACCAAGGTTGATCCCTTAAAATTCCTCATGTCAAAACCACATCTTTCAAGTCATATTTCCAAATGGGTTATGTTATTTACTAGATTTGACCTCAAAATTATATTACAAAAATATATAAAAGGATAAATCAACATAGACCAATTGGTAGAAACTCTATTACTGGATACACATCCTATTAATGATGTTTTTAGAGATGATTTCACAACATACAATATCACTCCTACCACATGGATAATGTTCTTTGATGGTTATTGATATGCATCTAGTGCTATCACTAGAATTATTTTCATCAATATGCTAGGACACATGGTACCTCTTGCATAATAACTCAAATTTTCATGCACCAAAAATATTGTAGAATATGAAGATCTCATTTTAGGCCTTTAAGTAACTCAGGACCTAAAGATAAAATCAATCAAATTTTATACGAACTCCCAATTAATTATCAATCAATTCAAAGATGTTTACCAAACAAAATAAGAACACCTGATTCCTTATAAGGACATGGTTCAATAGCTATGTGCTCAATTTGACAATTTCTCTATTGAAAACATCATCTGCAAAGATAACCATCACTCTGATGTAATGGTAAGTGTTGCATCATTGACACCCATAGAGATCGATGCAAAAATGATCTATCCATAATTAAATGATTACAATCTATATCAATGTCCCTTGTATAACTTATCACTCTAACCATCTTGATCACCACACTAATTCAACACCATCCAAATGGTTCTCCAATATATACAACTTTTTGAATAAATTTATCATACTAGATACTTTTACATAGAACAAAAAGTGAATTATAATGAAACAATCTATGATATGTCATCATTGGTGGTAATTTATTTAAAATATATTTTAATGGACACTTACCCTAATGTTTAATAGTAGAATAAGGTAAATTGTCTATTCAATAGATAAATGACAATAAATGTGGTGGTCATTTCAATATTAAGGCAATGTCACACAAATTACTAAGATAGGGTTACTATTGGCCAACTAAGAAACAATAATGTCAAAAGTATGTAAAATTATGTGATAAATGTTTATGTCATGGTAAATTACACCATGTACCTTCACATTAGCTTCAACCTCTTGTATCACCATGTCCATTCATGTTATGGGCATTCAATATAATAGGTAAAATCACCCAAAATTAATAGATGGCCACAAATTCATTATCACAACAATAGAGTATTTTAAAAACTTGGTAGAATCAATCCCACAACAATCAAAAAATGGGGAGGATATTTTCCATTTTCTCATGACCAATATTATTTCCCACTTTGATCTCCTAGCATCCATAATTATAGATAATGAAACTTATTTCAAGAATAAAATAGTGGAAAAATTATGTGACAAATACAAAATTTGAAACACATTCTGTACACCATCCTACCTATAGGGTAATGGTTAAGTAGAGGTAATGAATAAGATGATCAACATCATTCTCAACAAAACAGTCACCAAATTTAGTGATGACTAGTATAATCAACCTATTTATGCACTTTGGGCTTATCACACTAGTATATGTACACCAATAAGAGCTACTCCTTATTCACTCATATATGGCACAAAATCCATTATTTCATTAAAATTAGAAATCCCATCTTTATGGGTCTCTTTAAAAAGACTCATCACAGATGACCAATACAAAGAGTGGCATCTCCATGAACTAGAATAATAAGATCATACACATATCCAAGATGCATAACATCTCAAAGCTTATCAAAAGTGAATCCAAGGAACCTACATTAACAAAGTCCATAACTGATAATTTGAAATCAATGATCTGGTATTGAAATAAAATCTCAAAAATGTCAATGCCAAAGAATAAAATAAAGGAAAATTTAAACCCAATTGTCTTAAACCATATATCATCATTGAAATGCTTAGCCTTAAAGTATATCATCTATCTTCACTCGATGGAAAGGTAGTCAAAAATCCATTGAGCATCATGCATCTAAGGAAAATATACATATAAAAATATGAAATTTTCATTTTAATTGAATTTTACATACTTCTTTCTCTCTCTCACTCCTTGTACATAGTTTATTTTCATTTGCTTATAGATAGCTTATACTAAAAAAATAAAAATAATATAACATATCAAAATACAAAAACATTTAAATATTTCAAAAACACAAAATTTTATAGATTGTATGCATTATTATGTTTACATTTATACTAATTTCCATATATTGCATATTGATAACTATCCTAGTATAGTCAATTTTATTATACACATATTCTTTACTTATTCTTGTTGAGTGCTTGAAAATTCCAAATAGGACTCTGGTCCACTACACTTATCTAGACTAGATATCATCTACCCATTGGGGGCATTTACACCAATCCAAGTTTATACATTTGATACATCCTCCCACTTGGGGGAATCTCATACACAATTATTACTACTAGGTTTTATCTTTACATATGACACATCTAATTTATGCATTGATTTATCTTGATATTAATCATTGTTATTCATCACTTAGATCTTTATAACTATCACTAGTTAGACTTAATGTATATGTATCCTATAATTTACATATATTTTTACTACATAGTTATACATGTTTTCCTTTCTAATTCTTATATTAGACTTGATTATGTTTCTTATGTTTCTTCTATATTTGATGGAATTTGAATAAGTCATTATTCTTTGGCTCTACACCATTTCTCTATTTGTATGCCTTGGACATGTGCCCATGTCCCTTATGTGTGCTTTCCTACTTTTATATGTGGATATTTGAACATGTCCTTCTATGTGGATCTAATCCAAATTACTTTTTTTTTGTGTATGTGGACATTTGAACATGCCCTTGTATGTCTTCATTCTTAGATTTAGTGACGTGTGGAATGTTCCTTGTATTGTGGACTTTTGGACAATCTTTTGTGTGCCTCATGTGTTTTTATGTTTACTTCCTTGTATGCTTCTTGTTGGCATATTATCATTGATGTCAAAGGAATTATAATTAATGTAGCAAAAGTCAATGGAATTCTCAACAAAATTATCCATATTAGGGGCATGTACATGGCACATAGTGTCCATATACTTAGTTACACATGAGTTGATCTAATGGAATGGAAAAATACATGTCATTATCTACATTGTATAAAATTTCTATCACATTCTAGGTTATCACCAAATTCATGCCTTACTCCATCTATAGTGTTTAGCATTCTTGAGTGGCCTAGAGCTTCCTAATATAACTAAATGGATATGGAGCTTAATACACATTTATATTTACTCAGTTAGATAAATTTATCACTTTATGTAGTTTAGTTATACATGCATATACTTCACACAGGTAGCTAATGATGGAGTCATGACCTACTTGAGTTCTTGATCCACCTACATGAAAGGGTTAGACACACTTACAATCTTATCCACCAAAAAGGGGTGGGTAATGATGGAGTCAAAACTAGTTTGAATTCTTGATCCACTCATATGAGGATTGAGCAATCCATCATCTTAGTTTAAGTTATTTAATGATATGTTCACTATGCACACTCACACACACATGTTGTCACCAGGTTCATGCATTGTTTCACATATATAATGAGTTTGTATTTGTTCCTTTCCTCTTTATTTACTTAATTATTTCATTTCAACATAGTCTTTTGATTTTGATCTCCTAAGTTAGGACTAATGTTTGCATGTTTCATTATACATCAATTCTTTGAATCATGTTTCACATACAAAGGCCTAGATTAACATACTCAAACTTAGCTACATGGTCTTCACTTCCAAGGTAATTCTTAGTACACTTATTATTTTTACACTAATAATTTTTATTTGTTGTATTACTAGCATAAGGGGGTAAATTTAATCATCTAAAAGTGGTAATTGGATGCTAACAATGTCACATGAGTTACCCTATTCATAGCCTAGCCTTAGAGCATTAGACTTACTTTTCTAGTCATTAAGTAGACCATAGTCACCTACATCTAGTCAAATTATATTCCTAGAGCTATCATCTCAGATTCTAATCTAAATTGCTCAGTAGTCTTCTAAGTGGACATTAGTGCCACATTTCTTCACTACAACCACTTGGAAATAGTGTCCCCAATTGGGTGCTACTATCCTTATCCCTATCTCTTCCCAACATATATTTTTAAAAATGTGTGCCTCTCCTAAGGTTGGCCTAAGCATATTTTCTTATCCACACAAGCAACAAAAATCTATAAATATAAATCTAATTCACCTCTATTCACTAGATGGAATATAGATGCAAAATTTATTAAGACCAAAGATAAAGTTGATAAAAATCAATGTATTTGATTCCTATTCTACCCTACTTCTACATGCTACCATCTATATCTACCCTAAGCTCAATTTTTAAAGATTTTAAAGCTCAAGCACATTCAAGGTGTCCAATTCCACTGTCATTATAGCCACTTACACTTGAATCAATCAATAGGTTGGATAACTACATCGAGCTTGATCCCTCTTTGGAATATAGGTATGAAGAAACACTCTTCATAGTGGGGGTGTTGAGGATATCCAACCTATCCTAATAATGAACACATAATTATTAATCATGCTATACTTGTATAAAGGATTAGGGTTTTCACATTAAATTAGGTTTTCCAAGCATAAAATATAGCTCCAAGTTTCATGCACACAAGAACATGACCTAAAAACATAGCCGTAGGTGATCCTATAAAATAGGAATAGTAATATAAAGGGGACAATAACACCATATTGAGGACACTACACATAGATGGTGCTACTATCCATATGGGATGATATTATCCAATGAGGAGATGAACACCAAAATATTGTTGATGTCATAGAGAACTATGCAGAACTCAAATTTTATAACCCAAATCATCTGTGACAGTCACTTTCTAAGTAAGTCTCTATTTATGCCTATTTATTTTTATTATTATAAATTAAAATAAGGTAAAAATTTAATAACAAATTAGTGCTTAATTATTTCAATTTATTTAACTAATATAAACATCTCAACCCTTTAATCTAAACATAGGTTTTATATAGTTAAACCCTAGAAGGTTAAACCACTATAAAACCAAAAATATCTTACTAAAAAACTAACAACAATGAAGAAACAACACAAAAACAATGAAAAGACAACAAAGTGTTAGGTAAGGTATTTAAATCTTTAACCAATTCATACTCTTTATCCAAGAAGTTGATGTTGTTCAAAAAACATACCGAAGTTCACTAGATAAACAAATATCTTTTTGAATAAAAAATAAAAGCTTGATAGTAGTGGATATATGAGTATTTAGATTTGGATCTAGTAATCTCCTTTAATTTTTTACTCTTTGTTACTCTACCACTTAGTTGAATCATTCTCTTGGATTTGGATTTTCTATTTGACACCAAATTCTAATTTCCATCATCCTCTCTACCCTCATGAATATGATATATCTAAGCCATCCAAACCCTTTATAGCAAACTCCTTATACTTAGATCCCTCCTAAAAATCAAGAACCCTTAGATTCCTTACATCTATCTCAGTAGTTAGAGCTTGAGTTCTAGTTTATGTCTATAAAACTAGAGGATCATTCTTTTCCTCTCCCCCTACTATCAATCTTAATCCTAATCTTCCATGTATCTGATCTATTCATCCTTAAGATATATATCCTCTCCCTCCTTCTCCATCATTGGATACTCCAAGATACCTTTGTTCTCCTCATTATGATATTTATCCTTATTTTCCATATGTCTAAGCTCTCCATCCTCAAGATCTTTCAGATGTTTCTCCTCCTCCATCATTATAGTCTCTTTTGGACTGATCTTTCCTACTTCCAAAACTTCAAGATCAAACTCAACATTGTCTTCTTCCTCGTGATAGTTTTTAAAAATAACTCTTGGGCATAAATAATTTCCAAGGACTATAATAGTCAGATCCCCTAAGTGATCTATTAAACTTGGCCTTAGATCACATGAATGACTTAGTATAAATTCATAGTATACCTTAGATAGGTAATATTTATTATGTTTATGATCCCTTGAAGGTTGATGTCTTCATTATCTCCCTCTAGTATTGTAACACTAGGATTTTCATCTTGGGTATGATCCTAGGTGGAGAGATTCTTGAGGTCTTTTCTCCTCCACACAAGTATTTTCTTATTTTTAAGAGTACATAGTTTAGATTCATGTCCAAATATACAACATATAGAAAATAAAGATGACATAATTTCATATTCTATCATTTGAGACTAGTTTATGTATTTGGACAATAAATTGATAGAGGATGGGAGATCCTTGTCTAGAAATACATTGACAAAGAATCTATAATTTGTGATTGTATAAAGGGTGATAAATTGTCCAAAGATTTATAAATACCCATCAAGACCTCTTCTTCCAAAAATTCAAGTGGAAGACTCACTAGTTTGACTATAATGGGTAGTTGATTGAAGATTTCATTATCAAGGTCCATACCTGGTTTCCATATTTTGAGGGTTAAATGGGTTTTTAGGTGCTAACCATTAATTTTTCTAGGGATTAACTCCTTTTTATTATTTCTAATTATTTTATTAGGGTTTTTATAATTAATAAATATTTTACCACAATAAGATTTAAGTTTTTTTTAACATTTTATGTAATCTAAGAAAGTTATTTCTACCTATTTTAAAATAAGTGTTTGACTAAGTGCTCTTTAATTTTAAAATTACCAAATTTTAGTTTATAATAATTGAATGGTAGAATTAAATAATATATTTAATAAAACTAACAAAATAGAAGTAATGTTCCATATTTTAGATAACCCAAATATGCAAGATGAGTTTATAGATATTCTTAGCACTAGAGGAAATAAATAAAGACTTTGAAGACAAATACTCTAAAATTTATATTGAAATAAGTTATTTTACTTTCTCTAAATCACTAAATATACATTTTTTACCAACATATACTATGGGGGCAACCCATGGGTTTTAGTGGATTAATATCTCAATCCCTACTCAATCATTTATGATACCACCTTTGGTTAACACACATTCTATTCTTGATGTACAATCCTTTATGCAAGAGCTTTTAGCTCTACAGACTAAGGTGTTACACTTAAAACAAGGTGATTTGAATCCTATTTATCCACTTGACTCAAACTTTGATAGATACTCCATTAGCTTAGTTTATTTTATCCCATCCTTTACCACTTGGTTTTGTGGCACCTAATCTTACATTGTATGATGGAAAAGGTGACCTCGAGAAAAATTTGAGACATTTTCATGAAACATGTTTGGATGGTACATAAAATGATAGGTTTTTGACTATTTTGTTTCCATGGAGTTTAAAAGGCTATGCTTTAAGATGGTTTTAAAATTTACCACATCAATTAGTTCAAGTATTCAACCATTTGGCAGATTTATTCCTTTCATATTTTTTAATTAACATAAGTGATAATATTTCATATGCTCAAATTGCTAAGCTCAAAAAAGAATCCAATGATCCTATTTAAAATTATGTATTATGGTATAAGACCATGTTATCCAAGATGATGAATCCTACGTTAGATAAGGAATTATAGGACATATTCAAATAGAGTTTGATCCCACCTCTAGATGAATATATTTTGTTTAACAATTTTATATCACTTGATGATTTATGTCACATACTTAAGGAAATATATTTGAATTTATTGGTACTGAATAAGACCAAATATATTACCAACCTAGTTTATGCTTCTAATCTAAAGAATTCAAGTAAGCCACAATACAAGGTGAATCCAGCTTGCCATAATCTCCTTATAATGTGTTACAAAATTTATTATAATGTCACCTCATATTAATCACTCTCACAAAATATGTTGATGTAAGTAAAACTCTTTCAAAAGGATTTGATCAAAATGATTTTTATAATTTTCATAGAGCACCTAAGCATACTACCAACAAATGCATCATTTTGATACAAAATATACATGATTTATAATATGATAAAATCATTGACATAGGTACATATACCAATAGTACAAAGACACAATTAAGTGAGACTAGAACAATGAAAATAATCATAATCCTTTCCTGAAGCATAGAGTTCAAGAAGTAATAAATAAAATAAAAGTACACTACACATATAATGTGCATCCTCCACCAGCATCTTACCATCCTCAGAGAGAGGTACAACATATTTTGAATGGTATATATATATATATATATATATATATATATATATATATATATATAAAATTAACCACTCATTCGTTACTAATTTAATCACTAATTATGCCCACTAATTCCATATTCCCTAGTTTCCTAATTTCACCCTAATAACACCAATACTATAAATATCCCAATCCCCTTTGCCATTTATTACATTTAATTAACATTATCACAATCACGTTCATGATTAATCATCAATTTATCCCTCACTTAAATTATAATAAAATCCTCAAAAATTTTAACAAATTTTATATTCCTTCCTAACTACCCCTAACTACCTCCGCTAATATTCATAGAAAACCCCATTACTAATCCCTCATTAATTACACTAACCTCCTATATAATATCATAATCTCCTCCTTGAGTTCTACACCATGCATTTGGCTCCTCACCACCTTCTTGAGACTTCTCCATAGAATTTAAAATTATAGGAAATTATAATATCTTAGGTAACTCATGATTGTTCCTCTATTATCCACCCTTGATCAAGATACACCATGGATCAATCTCAATAATGCATTCATCCATTTGGATCTTATAAATATAGCTACACTCCTATGTAAACCTTCTTCAAAATTTACAATCTTTTGAACAAATCTTAGGATATTTGAATTCAATAATGCCATCACCTTGCCAAGTAAATAAATCATCCATAACCAGGTGTTGTCAAATTCTTGATGCTACAATAGCAATCACACAACAAGAGATCAAGTATCCATTCATCTTCAAGTTTGGAGAAAATATGCAACAAAAAGGAAGGGGTATTCAAATTTAAAAATTATGGTATCATTCACTATCTTTTATTTGATTTTTATTTGAATTTTCTTTCATTTTACTCAATTGGAGGTAATTTTTTTCAATGTATGGATAAACTTGTTCTTTTTTTTTATACTCCAATAGTTAGGCAACATGAAGCTTCCTTGTAATATGGACTTAGGACCACATACTACAAGTAATTTAGGGAATAAACCTAAAAAGCCTCATAAATCCTAGCTTAATACCTATTGGCCATAAAAAATTAGTGCAAGGGAAATAACATCCCCCAAGACACTCATGACATACATCCATGGATTGAGGGTTAGGAGACAAATCTAGTCAACTTTTCATGTGAGTAGATATATGGGATGCTGGTTTCATTTTACATCCCTTATAATAACATAGGGTTTGGGGCTTGCATGTTCTTGTTTGTGTGTTTTTAATACCCATATTATTTTAAAAACCTACACTTTATACTAGACCAAATGAGAACCTAATCAAAATCAATAATGTAAAAGTAAACCAAGACATAAACATCCCTTAAATCCAAGCACACATTGATGAAATCTCTTTATCAAAATATAAAAAGTCAAAATACCTAAACAAAGTCCAATTTGATCACTACATAATCAAGGCAAATAATCCAATCTATAACATAAGCTTGTTCACATTCACATTAATCAAGACAATCACCACAATTGTATAAAAAAATATTACTTCAATCCTCATCAATTATAACATAAATACACATTAAAACCAACATCAAAAATAATCTCAAAGTGCTTAAATCCTAAAATTAATCTAGTTTGAATCAATTAAATCCAAACCAACACCCTCTTAATACAAATCCAACTTCTCTCTATCAAATTAAACTCAAGCAACCAACTCTAAAATAATCCAATCATTTGAGATAGATTACAATATCAAAGTCAATCAATCCACATATAGGTTTAACCAAATATTAATCAATCAAATATTATCAATAAAATTATCAAATCCTCTAATCTAGTCAAAACCTATCTCACATACATAGTCTAAAAATTAAGGGTTACTCAAAATAACCCTAATCAATCACATAAAAATATCAATCTAAAAGCTTGTACAAGATTATCATCAAGTAAAAACATCAATCAAAACCAAGGTTTAACCATACCCTAATCATTCTAATTCAAGTTAACTCATGTTTAAAACATTTGAAATTTTCTCAAGCTTACCCATCAACTCAAATCAACCATATATTATCAAAATATCATAGACAAATCAAATCCCAAATCAAACTTGAACGAATCCAAGACAAACTTAACATAAATAAATCTCACATAAAATAAACAAGCCTCTATCAAACATATCTAACACATATAAGACAAGTATAATGGCATCAAAACCCTGATACCAACTTAAGATGGCACAAACCTCGATAATGAAGATCTTGCAAATTCTTGGTACATTAAACAAAATCATGATAGTGATGAATAAATCCTTGTAAATCAAGAATAATATGGGAAATATAATCATAATGACTTGTTGGAAATGAAACATGGAAGAGCCCAAATGGAATAATACTTGTATGAAAATAAGGATGAACTACTATTAAGGATTATTGAAGTTAGAGGTAGATTTCCCCTAATTTCGATATTGAAAGTTTACAACACATCATAATAAAAATATCTCTAACCAATAAAATAGTAGCCCTATCCATAACCCTTTTGAATAAGAACCCCAAATGGATTTTATAAATACTAACCATGTCAAAGATAGTGAAAGGAAATCTAATTTGGATTACTAATTAGAATAAGATCTTAAACAAGCCATGCTCAAATAGTTGAACCAACTCACCCAACAAGTTGCATATCTCACATCCCAAATATATAATGATACCACTAAATCCTCACATCTAAAAAAAACATCAAAATTACAATAACCCATCATAGACCAAGAAAAATCCAAGTTTCTTCAGCTACCATCCACTCCACTCATAGACCCTTCATTCCCTCAAGAGTGACAATAAATGAGAGATACTCTTCAAGGGTTAAAATTGGGTTCATAAATAAATAAGTGTAATTTCAAATATATATGCCTATATCCACTTTAAAAATAATTGTTGCATATTCATTTCTCTTTATTTTTAACCTCTAAAATTTGAGAAATATAAGTGGAAGGGAGATCTAAAAGAACATGTGAAATAAATTTTCATGTCCTACCAAGATGTGGCTTACAATGGTGCTTACTTGTTTAGGATATTCCCAATAAGTCTTGGAGGACAAGCCCTCAAATGGTTCATACATTTCCAAAGGGATCGATAACTTCATTTATAGACTTATCTAAAAAAATTGTTAGACATTTCTCCTACAATGTGGAGCATGATAATATAATACTAGACTTTTACAATATGAAGTAATGCAATGGATAATTTTTTTTCATCTTTCTTGAAAAGATGGTGAAGTCTTGCTAGAATATTTCCTTACACCTGGAAAAAAAACTTGTCGGTATCTTTGTATCCAACTTAAATCAAGAGCTATCTTTTTACTTGCTGGTCCATTGTGCAAATAATTTTAATGAGATTATTGAAAAAGGCACACAAATAGAGAAATATCTCATTGCTAAAGGTTTAATAAAAAAATTCCAAATATAATAAAAATCAAGATACTACATCAAAACATCCAAAGTTTTATAATAAAAATAAGAATGTGGTTGGGAATGGAGTTATGAATTCTAAACATAATCAAATTATTTAAAGTTCTAATCCTTCCAAAGCTTAAAATACATCAAGTATCACTGTACTAAGAAGAAATCTAAAGAAATATTCTAAGAAAAAATAATATACATCTTTTGGTGATCCAATACATTGTCTTTCTAAAAAACCTATATGTGAATATGACTATTTTTCCATAATCTAAGCCCTTTGATGAAATTCAACCTAAGCTAGCATGGTATTGAGGAAATAAATATTATGATTTTCAAAAAATCAAAGGCCACTTGATCATAAGGTGGATGCAACTTAGGAACTATAACTAGGACCTAATTGATTGATGTGAAATAGAAGTTGAAGGGGAAATGTCTCCTTTGAAGAATCAACATCTTGTCATTTATCAAGACCTATTTCTAGAGCATGATAATAACCAAAAATAAACATGACAAGGTTAAGGTCAAACATTAAAAACCAACCATATCAGTTTAAAGATAACCCCTATAATTATTAATTAGTTGTATTGATGATAAAAACATTGAGTCACCATCATCAAGATAAGATATAAATCTCTTGAACATCCTCCCATTCAAGATCATCCAAAAATAAAATTTAAAGGTTAATCACCTAAGTGTGTCATCACCTATAAATGCAATAAGGTAATAATCTAAAAATCACCTCCTAAGGTCACTATCCAAATAGATCCTCTTCTTACTTATGAGGATGAGTATAATCTCATTTCATATCCTAAAACATCCCTACAAAATATCCATATTGGATCTTCTTGAAATGTCCTCTATTCATAGGGACATTCTCAACAAAATCCTACAAGAGTCAATATTTCCAACTAACATTGAACCTAATCAATTTGAAACGTTTATTGGAGATATAGCATCCTCTTATTAGTTTATGTTTGACTAGAGTGAGATTCCACTAGTGGGTCCTAATCATAATGACCCCCTTTATATCAAGGTTCTCATTCCAAAGAAAGAAATCAAAAGAGTTCTTTTACACAATGGATTAGGGTTCAATATTTGTACCCTCTCCTTTATCAAGCATATGGGATATTTTTAAATAGCATTGAAACATAACATAACTACAATAAAGGCCTATGATGATGTTGAATGAAATTTAACAAGGACAATTATCTTCCTATCATGGTGTGTTTGGTTACACACCAAACATTGATTCATATAGTGGACATTAAAATACATTATAAGATACTTATGAGATTTCCATAGATCTAAAAAATGAAATTTTTACCATCCACACTCCATCAATGCATTAAGTTTCCTCATTAAGGCATGGAGGTTACAAATCTTGGTGATTTGTAACCTTACAAATATTATAAAATGCTACAAGGATGATATCACAATGTTAGTTATTGTCCTAGTACTAAGATTGATTCTCCCACTAGGGATAAATTAAAATCACCTAAAGATGCCAAGCCTTCATCATCTTACATCCATCTTGATGATCTTCCATTCACCTCAAAAAACCACAACCATTTCTTGCCTTAATTTTTTTCCAAAAGATGTGGTAAATACAAGTTTCATGATGCCTTGCATATTGATAATCTCCCCTTATCACCATAAAGTTATGGATGACCCACCATGAGTAATATCAAGGAGATATAATGTCAATTTGGCAAACATCTTTCAACATGTTTAGACTTATATTAGATGAATAATTGATTCTTGATTGTATGATGATAGTTTGACATCTTATTTTTAGAACCTAAAAAACCCAAAGAAAAATAGAATGTCTAAAATCATGAAATATAAACGAAAAGGAATTGACATGAATAAATAAGGGATTCTAAAACCCATACCATTCAAAGTCGATCATCTATCTCATGACCTAGGATACAAACTACCAAGTGGTAACTCATTTAATGTTTTTACTGATACCTCCTTGATTTCTAGGGAATCTTCCTTTGATGATGACATTGAGATAGGATCCTTGTATAACCTAAATGATGGCATTATTTCCATAAAACTATTCACTAATACAATCATTTTAATAATTAAACTCAACCTTGCTACCCTAACTTGATTAATTAGGACCAATGAAGATGACCCATCTTTTGACATATTTGAAAACGATAAAGCAATATCTTAATTCATGGGACTTTAGGATTATATACCACCCAATGATCATAAAAATGAGTTTAACATCAATTTATAAATATGTGCATATTTTAGAGACTAATTAAATTTCCCTAGTTAATAAAAATTAAAATAATCAAGATAAAATGAAGATAAAAAATATAATAGATACAAAAAAAATTAGAATATGAAATCCTCTAGTGAAGACCTCTCTGAGGCACTAGTGGATAAGAAAAACAAAAATCAAAAGAATAGAAATAATAAAATGTTTATTGGTGAAAACATTTCTAAGGTGATAATAGACATGGAATTATATTTTCATCTAAATTATAACATTGGAATAGCTAAAAACCCCAAAATTATACAACTCAAAGATTCTCTTAATCTCAAATTATAATAGGCATTTATTGATCTACTCAAAGAGTTTTAAAAAATAATGAATACATTAAAATAATTTTAACTTCCTCCAAATTCAACATCTTTATAGATTGGATCAACATCATTATTTGAAGAAACAATTTATGTCCATATAGGTGATGAAGAGAACCCAAGGGTAATAAAATTTGGAGTGACCCTTACTCCTCATGAACACAAGACCCTATTAAAATTATCAAAGAAATTTTTGACATCTTTAGATGGTCATATGTAGATATTCTAGGGATAGATACATCTCTAGTAGAATCATCTTTTTGTTCATCCAAATGTTAAACCTATAAATAAAAATTATGCAAAATGCATCCAAAGTTAGCATTCCTAGTAAAGGAAGAACTATAAAAGTTCATAGACATTGGGTTCATCTTCCTAATATCTGACTAGATCTTAAACATCATATAAGTAAGAAGCCATAAGGTGGAATTCATAATTTTATTTACCTCAAATATCAACAAGGCATGCCCTAAGGAGGACTTTCCACTTTTCAACATAGACATGATCATTGATTCAAAAGATAGATACAAAATGTTATCACTCATAGATGGATTCTCAAGTTACAATCAAATATTAATTACACCAAAAGATCGACATAAGACAACATTCACCACTCCATGGGGAATATTCTATTATTAGTCATGTCATTTAGATTAAAGAATGCATGTGAAACCTATCAATTAATAATGATAATAATCTTTCATGGCATGATTCACACCATTGAATAATACTAAATTGACAACATATTAGGAAAATAAAAAAAACAAGGGTAAAATATTTTGTAGTGCTCACAAGAATCTTTGAACAACTAAGATAATATAAAGTTTGATTAAACCCCAAGAAATGTGCCTTTGGAATAACATCAAGAAAATGTTTGAGGTTCATTGTGTCCAAATGATGCATTGAGATTGATCCATAAAATTTTAAAGTAATAACTTTAATTCCTCCACCCAAAAAATCTAAATCCATTATGTATCCTACAAGTAAATATCCAAGACATTTGTTGGTTCATCTCTGTGATGTCTGATTAGTGTCATCCATTCACTTAGGGTTTGAGTAAAGGACTGATTTTCATTGAAATCAAGAATGTCAAGAAGCCTTTGAAAATCTAAAACATCTTTTAAGCCCACTAGTGTTAGTTCTGCCAACACTTGGAGATAATTGATCTTGTACATATCTACTGCTCATTGTGCATTAGGGGCCCTCCTAGCTTAGAATTGTGATATTTGGTTGTATGTAAATGCTCTTAATCTAAAGACTAAATTTGATAAGAATAAAATATATTCTTATCAAAGATGCATAATTCATGTGCAACACAAATGCAAATGAATGAATTGATTTACTTGAATTAATGGGGTACTAAAATAGTCTTTAAAAGGGGGTATTTATGTAAAATATTACTCAAATACCATTCATATAATTGTGACAAGTTTCATGATCATATGAAGTGAGACATTAATAAAAAAACCCTAAGTAAACCTAAATTGACTAAGTGTGAATGGAACTCAAGAGTGGAACTAGTTAGGGAATCAACCATATTCACACCTAATAGTGAAACTAGATATGGTAATAAAATTGTTCACACTAACACCCCTATCAAGTGTAACTTATGAGAAAATAAGATACAAAGATGCAAAATAAATGGGTCTCAGTAACAAGGCCTGATGAGGTACCCATGTAAAAAATTATTCCCTCAAAATAGAAGAGAAGAAGAAAACATGTAGGAAAAAACTCCCCCATGAGAGAATGAAGGAATAAGGTCATGTGACTCCCCCTAAATAAGTTTGAATCCAAGTTTCCATATGGATCCCAATCCATATTTTCATAATACATGGATGTCAAGTCACTATAACCACTAATTCAAAGTAGGAATTGGTGTTGAATATGAGGATCATTCAAAACAAACACTGATCTCCAAAATACTAGGTAGAAGAATTCACCTTAGGAATCCCCCCCTCCCATTTAATGTTTAACTAGGATAAGATGGTAATGAATGTCTGTTTTCAATAAACTAACTAAAATGCTGACAAGTGATCACAAAGACTGGTAGAAACTTCACAATGGTGTCACTAAACAAACATCACCAAAGTTTAAAAAAGTATACTCCTATATACACCCAAATTTGGTCAAGAAAACATAGCTACTATGTATTTTATATATTTTATATTTAGAATCTTTTAATTTCTAATCAAATTCTTATTTGTTCATGTTGCCTTAGTCTTCCATTTCTTTTATCGATATTTCACGCTTATATCTCTCTTATCACAATGTTAGTTCTTTTATGTTAGTCCTTGACAAAGTCATTAGGGTCCTTGGCCATTCTTATGTGTCATTCTTATTTTTTATTGATTTTAGATAGGATCATTGCATTAGATAAGATAAAACCACTCTAGTGTCATTCCTAGTGCTATTTTCCAATGCACATTTCAAAAAAAGATTGGGTCCCTTTTTCTTTTAGGTATTTTCTTATGACCATTTTAACTTTGTTTGAATTAGTTAGTGTATGAATAGGTTTTTCAAATTAAAAATTAGGAGTCTTATATTTAAAGGGGTTTATAAGGAATTTAACATCTAGAACTTATCTTTTGGCACTAGCTAATAAAATAATATCAATACACATTAAGCTCAATCTCTAAATATTTCCAAAGTATTTACATACCACACCTAGATTTCATGCTTGGACTATGAGAAGGGCCTTGATGAAAATAATTTTAGATAAAAATCATGATTTTTTTATTATGATCATTCCCTAAGGGATAACTCCATTAGTGTGAGTTTCATATCACTGGGGATATGTAGGTAATAATTAGGACAATAGGAGTTCTAGGGATAGCTCATCCATATCCCACCTTCCCTAATTTTCCCCCTTTTGCATTTGACCTTTTTTTGTTTCTTATGTGTAGGAATCCATTAGTTTTATTGATAGAATAAGGTAATATATAGGTTTAATCTTGAGAATAAAAGGCTATGAAAAAATATCCAATAGCTACAAAATGTTTTATCATACTTACAGATCTCAACACAAGATCAAAACACGAAAGGACATGAGTGCACCACTTTAGTGTCCAATCCTTCTCTAGTGTCCAAATTCAAAATGACAAATAGAAAAATAGATCCAAAAATTGGATAGTCATCCTACAAGTCAAATATATTCAAATAAACCTCCTAAACTCTAAAAAATATAAGTTTCTTATCCCTTTACATACTTGTCTCAAAACCTAGTTGTTCATCATCATTTTATATGCACATGAAATGTATGGTTGAATGTTGATTTAATTAATCATTTCACTCTACTCAATTATTTATTTTATTATGTTTGATTCCATCTAATCAATAAAACATCTCTAAGAAGAAATGGATCTGTAACATGTCCAAAAAAACTATCTCACAAACACAATCTACATGAGTGGTCATAAATATACACTACTTGACAATATTACATAGATGTCACTGTATGCATTAAAATATATCCTAACTAAGGAGACTATAAAAAGGTTTTGAGATTGAAATAAAAACATACACCATATGAGTGGATGAAGTTAACTCAAAACGTGGTTGAGAAGTAAAGTACCCCAAGAAACTGTACGAGTGGATGAAGCCATTACTCGATCATCACCCTACAAATATGGGAATCCACTAGAATAGATCCAAAACTATCAAAGAATATCAAAAAGTGGTAAATATGTGAAAGATACATTTTAGGAGAAAATGTATTTAAATAATTAAAAGATGGGCGAAGAAGAGAGTACACACACATAGGTTAGTTGTGAATACTAGAGCCTATGGTACTATCTTAGTACAACTAAAAGATATTCCACTAAAATGAGATAAATAACACTCTTAATATGGGTTCAAGAAAATATATTTCTTGATAAAATAACCATTTATAATAGAGGAATCCATAAAACTTAAAAACTGAGTTGTGGTACTTTATAAAGGAGTGCAATAACCAAATACTACCCCCAAACTGCTTATAATGATGTAATTTAAAAAATAGTTCACCCAATTACAATTTGAGTTGAAAATGAGAAAAGGAAAAAAATATTTCTATACAATATTGCTCAAATTTAATTAAAATTTTGTGTTGTAGGTGGAAAGACATGCACTTTCAAAAAAAGCACCACAAAAGGTGTCTCGAGTGAGGATAAAAGTGCCCAAATATATTTATGACATTCAACTACCAAAAAGGTCTATAGAAAGCTAAAATAATGTCAATATTATATGTAGAGAAAAAAATAATGAAGAGGCTTCATATAATATATTAAAACCAGCTTCACAATGCAATTAGAATCATCACTTAAATCTCAAAGATGCTCAAGATCTGAGTGAAAAGGCACAAGTGGCTCTAAAAAATGTGTCATGAAGGAGGGGATGAAAAAATGTGTGCATGCTAGGATGAAATTTGGAAAATATGAAATAGGCATGCATACTAAGTAATGAGCACTAGTGTGGAAAAAAAACTTCCATGGGGGGGTTTGATTACCTGTTAAACTTAGGTTCACTTGCTAGTATTTGTCAAATAGATTAGAGAGGTCACTAAGTGTAGATGAATTATCACCAAGGTTAGAAAAAATTCCATCGAAAGTAATAACTTTCCAAATTTATAGGTCTTTCAAAGTTAGTGGGAATATTTTATGATGAAATTTTTTTATCTTGTGTGAATTCCAGCCATCACATGTTCAATGGTTTTTTTGTTTGTTGAGTACAAAAATTTAAAAAAACTCAATTTTTTTGAATAAAGTAATTAAAAAACTCAAGGGTGATGTGGCATGGTGGACAATAGTTATTGACTAAGCTATGGTCATAAATTTTTAATTTTTATATAAAAAACATATAATGTTGTTTTATGGTTGTAAAAAAAACTATGTTTAGGAAATGTCAACTATCTGTGGTGAGGTTAAGCATGTCACCATGGCCTGAATCTTAGTGGGGGGAATAACTCACCTAAGATTTATGAACTTTTTTATGGGAGTCATGCATCACACCAAGGGAAAGCCTTGGTGGAGGCTACGGCCAACCCATAGGGCCTTGGCCCTTGAGGAAAATCTATTATAATTGCCTTAATTATTATTATTTTTTTGAAAAAAAACATATAAACAAAATCATAAAAAAACAAAGCACAGTGATGCATGACCCCCACAACAAAGGTCACAAATCTTAGGTGAGTTATGCCCCCCACTAAGGGAAAGCCTTGGTGGAGGCTACGGCCAACCCATAGGGCCTTGGCCCTTGCAGTAGGCCATGGGCCAAAACATGTTTTCATTGGTGTTTTTTTCATATTTTTTGTTTTATATATATATATATATATATATATATATATATATATATATATAAAACAAAAAATATGAAAAAAACACCAATGAAAACATGTTTTGGCCCATGGCCTACTGCAAGGGCCAAGGCCCTATGGGTTGGCCGTAGCCTCCACCAAGGCTTTCCCTTAGTGGGGGGCATAACTCACCTAAGATTTGTGACCTTTGTTGTGGGGGTCATGCATCACTGTGCTTTGTTTTTTTATGATTTTGTTTATATGTTTTTTTCAAAAAAATAATAATAATTAAGGCAATTATAATAGATTTTCCTCTTTTTCCCTAAAAATATATAAATAAATGAGATTTTTTTATTTGTAAAAAAATAATTAGAAAATAATTAATAATAGATCCATTTGGGCATATTTCCAAAATTGGATCTTTTAATGGGAATTTTATACAAAACCTGAGTGCTCAACAAAATTCTAAGGCATAATGGATGCACTCTTAATTTCAAGAACAAACTTGATAAGAATAAATTGTACTCTTATCAAGGATGCATAATTCATGTGTAAAACAAATGAAAATGCATGAATTGATTCAATTAAAATAGTGAGGTAGTAAAATCATTTTACAAAGGGTGTATTTATGTAAACTACCACTCACCTACAATTCATAGTATTGTGACAAGTGTAACGATTATATGAGGTGAGACATTAGTCAGAAACCCTAAGTAAACTTAACTTTATTGAGTGTGAATGAAACTCAAGAATGGAACCCATTATAGAAACAATTATGTTCACACCTAATAGTGGAAATAAATAGGAAATTTACCCTCTTCACACCAACAAGCATGACAAATAGGGAAAACAAAGGTCCATGCATTGTCTCTCAGAAATTTGGTATCACATGAGCTTATCTAGACTCCCATCAAAAAAGCATGCCTAGAAGTTGTCTTGACATAAAAAAAACTCCACCATTACATGTAAAAAAAAATCAAATTCATTACCGAAGTAGATCCATTAAAATATCTACTATCCAACTCATCTCTAATAGGAATATTAGCTAAATGGATCATGATATTAAGTGAACTCGACATTGATTACGTGAATTAAAAAATAATTAAAGGATAGGTTATAGTAGATCAATTGGCCAAATTTCCTTTATCAGAGATATAGTCATTCACCATTGAATTTCTAATGAATTGATATTATCTATAAATAAGTCACAAATATGGTATCTTTACTTTGATGGATCCTTTAATACATGAGGTTTGGTGTCCAAAATCATTTAAATCACACCTCAAAGAGACTTGGTCTTGAAGAATTTTTGGATTGATTTTCCTTGTAAATAAATATAATTGAATATAAAGCACTCATATCAGGGCTCAAACTTACTCTCCAATGGAATATTCAACATCTTTTAGTCTATGGTGATTCACAATTAATCATAATACAAGTCAATGATGAATATCAGATAAAGGATGACAAACTTGTTCCTTATAAATGTGTGGTTAATAGATTTAAATAGTATTTCAAGCACATCACATTTGAACAAATTCCACGTGCCATAAATAAATCAACAAATGTGATGTAAATAATTAGTTATTTACTTGAGATGACATAAGAAACATGATAGTACTAGTTTTTATTTGATCCACTATTGATCTCAGCTTATGAAATTCTTAAATCAGAAATAATATGTGAGATTGATGGTCCCAATTCACCCTAGTATCAATATATATATATACAATTTCCTTTGGTAGTAAAGACATCCTACCTATTGATATTAAATTACCTTCCCTCCATATCTCATTATGAGGCCTCATCAGTGAATATGAATACAAGATTGCATGACTTCAAGAACTATAAATCCTTGATGAGAAGCATCCCAATACCCTAAGTCACTTAAATTCTTATTGACATTAACTACACAAATAATATAAAAAGAAAGCTAGGCCAAGATAATTTGAAATTGGCAGTCTTGTCTTCAAGGAAGATTAGAGAAACATAAATTTACATTGTGAAAATAAAGTAAATTTTAATCCTAATTAGCTTGTAACTTGTGTAATCATCACCAAATATGGTTCATGAGCATACAAGCTAGCTACATATGATGGAAAAGAGCTAGATGAGTCGATGATCATAATGCATCTGAATAATTTATACACTTGAATCAAGATAATTTTGTTGCATCATTAAATCACACTATGAAAAAAAATACATTCATGCAATGGTGAGAACCATTTTTCCTAGTGCCTTGGGCACGTACGGTGATAAAAACTAATTTTCGGCATCATTCATAGGATAGATTTTTTATAAGTACCTCATGTAGCATACCTTTCACACTTGGTGGCAATCCTTAACTCATCCATTCCATCATTCCTATCATATACCATCACACCATCATATGCATCCTCTTTTCCCATTTTGACCTTGGTCTAGTTATGCATACAACCATGTTTTGGGAAATGTTTGATATGAGAACTTGTCTTTAGAATATTACAATATAATTGTCAAAATAGATGAAAGAAATAATAATCAATTTCATAAATAAATTATGAGATAAACAAGATGAGGAGCATCTAATTGGTTTTACAATGTAACCATTAAAAGCCTCTCTTGATATTTCCCTCTACCCACCAACTATTCTTTTCATCCACCATTTTATTTTATCCACTATCGGTACTACCCTATTGACACTAGGAATGGATTTCCTTTTTGTAATTTTCCACTTTTTCGATATGTCTTTTCCCAATATTCCAAATATCCTTAAAAAATTAAAAAAATCCCAAAATAAAAATCTAGAAAACCCAAAAATATCATAGTTGCTTTATCCTATGTCCTTAGCGAAATCCATGTGCCTATCTGACAAGTCATTGTGACTAGTCTTTAATCCACTCAATTATCATTACCTAAGGGTAAAATAAAACAATGCTAAGTTGAATCATGATTTTTTCACCCATCCCAAGGATTTTTAGTAAGGCAAATAATAAAAAACTAAATGCATATTGATACATCATATAATTAGCATGTAAATCCTTGAGTGTGTGTTTTGTGCATTCACCATGTGTCTTGTGTTTCTTGTATAATCTTTGTTTTTATTAGACTCATTTTCCTATATTTTCTTCCATTTTTAAATTTTTTTAGGATCGTCATTCATATATATTTTCTCATTCATTAAGTATATTTATTAAAATCTTAGTGATTGTCTTTTATTAAATTTTTATGATCTATATTTTTATCAATCTTTATCTACTTCTCATTAATTATTTGTTTAAATATCTTTGATTAGGAATTTTTAAAATATATTTGTTGTCAATTCATTATTTTCCATATTTTATCTCATATTTTTATATTATTTATGTTTGTACAATAGTATAAATTAAGTATGTTATCTTGGTTCCATATACCAATGGTGCATTACAACACATTCTAATTGTACATTTTGTTTTTAATCTTTTAACCTTTTGAGTTAGTCCAACATTTATTTTGTCAAAAATTCATCATGGTTACACATATCATGGTGTATATTGCCCAATTCTACATTAAAAACATAATTTATCATAAATATATCTCAATATAATAGCAACACAAATCACTACTTCCATCATCCATTTCATCATCTATCAAACACTTAATTATCATAATACATCTAAACATCCATATACAATCAAACATCAGAATCAAATCATATATCTAAGCTAACCATTTATCTAATTAGGTATTTAATAATCTAACATTTCCCATATATACTCATTCAACACATTTAACATTCATTACTAACATTTAATATTAACACTTATGCTAACATGATTTCCTCTAATTCACTCTAGTCCTCCCTCATCATTAAAATCAACATTAATCATTCACTCAATCACCATCACAATCTATCAATCAATCTAATATTTTTTCTATGCTTGTTCATTAGTTAATTAGTACCATTCATATCCTCAATGGGCTATATCATTTTCAAATCCAAATCACTAGGATATATCAAACCTATAATCAATCATTACAATCAATCATCATTGAATCAATCAATCAACCAAATAAACCTCCCCTACATATGTTATTACTTGGGACACATCCAATCTCACGACATTGTTAATAAATGTATCCAAATTTTACATCATACCCTTTTCATATATCATTAATAGGGTCACAACTAAGGTCATAACTTTATCCATCTCATTCCCTTGCATATATCATTGTTGAGGAAAAAATCAATCTATACAATCCAATTATTGATCAAATCGTATCTCACTGATCATAAACATCAAATTGATCACATTAATCATATCCCAATCATTAAAACATTTTAATCTTAATTACATCTATTCCAACCCCTCTTTATTCTATCCATGCATCCCATTCCTTTTCTTTCCTATCTTGACTAACCTACTCGCTCATTTTACTTATTTTAAGTGGTCATCCATCTCATTCACCCCTACATGATCCCTCAAATGGGAATCACCCATTATAATTTTAATTTACTTACTAACTAGAATGTTCCTCCACTTCTTAAAAATTCCATTGCTTCTTCCAATCACAATTCCCTTTCAAAGAGAGGTAAAATGTATACATCTTAAATTACCCACTACTTCATTACTAATTATGTCCACTAATACCATATTACCTAATTTAATATTTCCACCCTAATAGAACACATAATGATAATATCCCAATCCCCATTAAAATATCCTACACATAAATTAATCTTATCCCAATCCCTTTCATGGTTAATGATCTAATTATCCCTCACTTAAATGCTAATAAAATCCTCACAATTTTTAAGGAATTTTTATATTCTTTCCTAACTAACCACAACTACCTCCACTAAAATTCCTATAAAATCCCATCACTGATCCAAATCTAAGCCCTCATTAATTACACTAACCTTCTCTATAGTCTCCTAATATCCTCCTTGAGCTCCACACCTTGTATTGATCTCTTCACCACCTTCTATAGACTTTTGCATGGACTTTAAAATTAGGGGAAACTCTAATATCTCAACTAACTCATAATTGTTCATCTATTCTCCACCCTTGATCAAGATCCACCATGGATCAATCACAACCATATATTCCTCATTTTGGATCTTATTTAGAGATATAAACCCATGCAAACCATATTTAAAATTTCCAATATTTTGAACAAATATTAGGATCTTTCAATGTAATAGCACCATCACCTTGCCAAGAAAACATATCATCCACAATCAAGTGATGTCAAATTATTGAGCCAAAAAGAGAAATCATACCTCAATATTTTAAACATATATTTGTCTTAAATTTTGGGACAAATGTAAAGTGAAAGGGGGATGGGATCTTTAAAACTAAAATTTCAGGTATCATTTTCTATCTTTTATTTGAATTTCATTTAAATTTCCTTTCTTTTTGCTCAATCATAGGTAGTTTGTTTTGATTTATGGAGAATCTTTGATATTTTTCTTACTTTGTATCATATACCCTAGATTTGAAATACACTATAGTATCATTGGTGTTTTTCATATTATAGTGCCATATAGACCATTTATTACATTCTTAGAACATGAGATAGTAATGATGGTTCTATTTTTCACCTTTTTTCATATGAGCTTACATCGATCACTATCATATACATATTTTTATGGTTGATAATGGATCAAGTGTGAATATGTGAAATATCACACTTATTTTCACTATAGATACACAAATAAGGATATATTTTCTAAAACAATAATAATTAAGGGATTCAATGGCCATATTCAGAGTTATATTTGTGAAATTACATTACCACTATAAGTTGGTACAACACATACGGCCATCAAGTTTATAGTAGTACCCAGTGCATAAGCCTTTAATATGTTATTGGGATGTACATAGTTTCTAAAACTTCATGTCATACCTTCCATAGTAAAAATATGTTTGAAATACATTTTCACTAATGAGGTTATCATATTTCATAGGATTACATATGAATACCCCATACAAATAAAGTTTATTATTCCTACACAACAAATATCAATGGAGAAACATAAAAAGGTTCAACCTATTCAAAACATTCATAAGAATGTGGTAAAATTTAAAAAGAGATATATCCTTGAAAATACACTTAATTAGTGATATTTCATAGATTATAGAGATACACTTTCTACTCCATCACATCTTAAATGGGAATAATTGATAAATTAAGAGTGTTCCACATAAAACACCAACATAGAGTTATTATATGAAATGATGGATTTTAAAGAGTTCTAAAGTTCATAATACCAAATAACATACATAATATACTATAAATTATCATCATGACAATGGTTCTTATGTTACAAATCTAAATTAACTTTTAGATTTTGACTTGAGATTAGATATTTCATAGTGGCATGATACTTTCCACTCATGAGAGGTCATATTTACTATGTTAGATATAAGACCTATTGATTTTGAGGCTCTTGTGGGATTAATTGGTTAGTATGTTTATTTTAAGTCATATATATCTTAAAATACAAAAAAATGTCAAACAAAATTCTAAAAATGAGGACCTACACATGATATGTGTAGCTCATTTACATCAGTTAATTTATGATTCAGTATATGTAGTATTCTATATATCCAAATTTATATAAAATATGATTCCAAAGTGTAATTGAGTGTGTTACATAACATATATGTTGTTAATTTAAAATTTAATTACAGGTGGTGATATTGTCTCATATCCAAAACATTTACACAAGAAAAACCACACTAACTCATATAGTAACATAATGTGCTCTTTTTCAAATCTAGAAGACTTGTCCCAATGAACACAAGCTCTAATTTTTTAGATTCAAAAGAGTTATAGGCCTTTTACATCTCCTGTGGATTACAAAAAGTTCACTAGGGTATCTTTTATTCTAGTTTTTTCACTCTATGACTATCTATTTTGTTCCTAGTATAGTATTGTACATTGAACAAATATTTTGTTATTTGATTACTTACTTTCACATTACAATATCATTAGATACTTGAGTTTTTGAATATACTAATGTTATAAATTTCTTGTGTAGATCAATTTCACTTATTCATGCATGTTTATCATGTTTTCTTCTTTGCTTCATTCTTTGTGTATTTATTTCTCTAGATTGTAGACATTTTAACATGTCCTTGTTTGTGGCTTTAAGTATTGTTGCATGTTGCATATGACTTACATTTGAATATTATCATTGCATGTAGTATCATGGCCTTCTTGTGTAGTTTTTTATGATTTTTATGTATGCATCATGGCCATGACTTTTGTTTGCTATTATTCTCTCAATTTGTGATGCCATGATATATATTATGCATCTCCATAGTTCATTAATGCCATGATGGATATCATGCATCTTCCCCAAGTAGTTTTATATTAGTTGTAAGTACTTATTATATGATCATTATTCACTACATACCTAATTTCAAACATATATATAGACATGACGCTATGTATGATTGGTTATACATGTATTATTGATTACTATTTTGCTCAAATTATCACTTTGATGCCATGATCTCTAATATTATCATTATTACTCTATATTTACATCTTTTTATAACATTATTTGTATAATGTTTTTCATTTTGAGTTAAGTTATTTCACCTAATTCATAACTTACATCACAATATGGGGCATACACATTTCTTTGTCTTAATTATTAAGCTACAATAATCCACTGCACAAATAGAAAATAATAGCACTTGATCAGTTGATCACAATACATACTCAATTTTACTTAGAAAGTATATTTAGATAGTACCACACCCTAATGATAATTACACATAACAAGATTTTCAAAAATAGTATGCATTTGTCCCATGAAATAGAAATAATATTTTCTAGAATTCAAAGAATCATATTCAGTCATAAAAATATTATCAAAAATGATACACATGATTAGTTCAATTTTTTATCATATTGGGGGCATCATGCATGACATGCTTTAAAAAAATATACATAGATTTTACTCATATATTTAGTTTATATTACTCAATTTTCAAAATCAATAAACTCAGATATCATATCATGTGCATGAGTGTAACACTTTACCACTTTATTGCTTAGTTTTGCACCAATTTCTATAAAAGGAAAGATAATTTATGTCATTCTCTATGTTTTATACACTAGACTTAGTACATATTGTATTTTCTCTAGTTTTGCATAAGGTATTTCATAAATGTTACACCAAGATGAGTCTTATTCCATCTACAATGGTCGATTCAATGTTTTTTACAAGTTTTGTACTAGAATGATCTATTAGAATTCATGTAAGGATTCCAAACTATTGTAATACCTTGAGTTGTGAAATTATGAAATAAATTACATATATATATTTTAAGCATAATTATCTTACCATTGAGGATTAAGGCATACAATTCAATCCAAATACTTTAATAAATAAATATCTAAGGGTTCCACCCTTTCTAGTCACCAATTTCACACTATAAAACACAACAATTTGTGTATATGAAAAGGTGTATTTTTTTCCTTTTTTTTTAATTTATAATTTTCATACCTTTATTCTCAGATTTTTATCCTAAGAAAGGATTTATTTATATATGTTTCATTGTATGTTTGCATGAAGCATAGTTTAACATGTGATCTATATTCAAAATAATTCTTTATAGGTAAGATCAAGTATAACACTCTTCTTTTTGTTGTAGTAATTTTAATTTTTTGAATTAATATAATAAAATGGAAAGAAAATATAGTCACTAAAATTACCATTTAATTCTAAAATAATGTACTTTTGACCATTATCTATGCACACTTAACCTATGTTCAATTCCATTGTTTTAAACCACTATTCCTCTACTTATATGTAGATGACCCTCTATATTTAGGAAAATATGATACTAAATATTATTTTTACTCATTAAAATCAGCCTATTCTCATTATTTGACTAATTCATACTTATAATTTAGTTATCTATATTTCTCAGATAAAACTAATTCTTAAGGATAATCTCACAAGTCAATCGTATCTGAATCTAATGAGTCATCTTTCACATTTCACAAGTTAAATTGGAGGCTAACCACACATTTTTCACTAGGTATTTCACCAATTTTACACCATAACGAACCTTATTCTATCTACAATAGTTGGTTTAGCTTTTTGAACATTTTTTTGCATATTTAGTAGTAAAATATCTTGAAATCATTTTACTACCTTGAGTTGTGCACTGATGAATTCAAGTGCATATCAAGGTTTCAATAATAATTATCCTAATATGGAGGATTGAGGCATGCATATTACAATCCAAGTGTTTTAATGAATAAATATCCAAGGGTTCCACCCTCTCTAGTCACCACTTTCACACCAGAAAACACAATGGTTCCTGTACATGAAAATGTGTATTCATTCCTTATTATTTGATCTATACATTTCATTACTTTACTTTGATATTTTTATCCTAAGTAAGTAATGATTTATAAATTTTCCATTTCAAGTTTTCATGAAACACAGTTCAACATGTGATTTACATTTGAAACAATTATTCACAAGTAAGCTTAGGTATAACACTCTCCCTTTCACTCTTGTATTTTTGTTTTTTGAATTACTAGAGTAAAAGTTGGGGGTAATTTTTGTCACTAAAATAAATATTTAATTCTAAAATAATGCACTTTATTATACTCCTTATACAAACTTAACCTATGTTTAATTCCACAATTATAAGTTACTATTATTCCTCATTCCACATAGTTTAGAATAATTATTTGACTAATTCATACTTGTATTTTAGTTTAATATATTTAAAAAATGAAGTCACTCTTTTAGGATAATCCCACAAGTCTCTCATGTCTAAATACGTCAGTTTCATCCTCCCACCAAATAATGGCCAATTTTCAAAATTTAAATTCATTCCAATGGGTCATCCCACATTTTTCTTAGGCCCAATTCAAGGAAATACCAAAAATACTACTATATAAACACATTTTATACACTTCTGTTCACTAGATGGAAAGAGGCTACCACTATTTAAAATTCTATAATTATTGAACTACACATTGAGAGAAAAACACCTATTCTTCCCAATTATGAGTCCATACACCCAAAGTAACCATGATCTAGGTTTGAATAAAATAATAAGGTTATAACACATTGATTCAAGAACATAATTATAACAATATTTCACTTTCATATATCATTTCACTAGTATTGTACACATATCACCATACTATGGGAGAACTATATAGAGTTTAATCCCTCTTCATAGTATTCATATGTAGGTAGCGGTTAACACACAAGGTGTTAAGGTAAAGTGCAACCCTATCCCCTTACTCATTGGTCCACTTTAAAACATTTTTCTCCCTCTTGTCATTGAGTTATGGTTTCTAGTGAAGAGGAAGGTACATAATGGTTCCTAAAACAAAGTAAATATATTTGAATATATGTACAAGATCTATAGACAAAGATGCATCTATCATAAGTTACACTGATGCAAGAGCATACAAGGGTTTATGAAATATTGCATCAACCAAAAATAGATTTTGGTGTTTTTATTTTGGTTTTTTGGTTGTGATCTTGTTGGTGTGAGTTTGTTAACCTCTTATAATGATGTTGCAAAAGTATTCCTTTGCCATGGGATAAGTGCAAGGATATTTTGTCTAGTTTATCATTTTACATAGAATTTTAAGTAAAATACACTACCAAAAATGTTTATTCAACTATGATAATAATTATATGATTATATTTTTTAGGTCATATCAGCTGACACTTAAAAAAAATTACCAAGTTTCAGACCATTTGGAGTTACCATGGAAATGTACAAATTATTTCTTTAAGGATGTGCCTATGACACTTTACATGATGGATCTCAAAATTTGTAATAATTATATGATGAAATTTATTGATATGATATTATATGATTCATGAAACCTATGTGAAAAAAAAATAGATATTTTAGGATTACCCTGATAATGTATCATCCATTTCTATTAGACTATGTCATTTGTCTAGTATATAGATAGTTATTTAATTTTAGGTAAAAATCCATTAAGAATTGAGTTAAAAAAATTTGAGTGGTGACATAAAATGTATTATAACATCTGTGCTTAAATTTTCATCTTAATTGGATACATTTTGGTAAATTTATTGCTAGTTTTTGTAACTGTCATCAACCTAAAAATGTCATATATCTAGTCTATAAATGTTTATTTACCTTACGGTATATCTATGGTAATACTTGGCTTTAAAAAATTTAGAGGTGATATAAAATGAATTGTAAAATATATATTTCAAATTTTATCTCAATTAGATAAACAATGGTAAATTAATGATAGTTTTGGTAACTGTCATTCAACCAAAAAAATTTGCTTGAATACCCAAGAGCCATTACTAATAGTTTGGAATTTACTCATGAAAAATAAAATATTTCAAACTATTATACATTATTTTGAATTTAAAATAGGTTTAATATACACCCCATGGAGCTGGGTATTTAAATATGAATACATGATTGAAGGAGAAAATGAAGTTTGGAGAGGACAAGTTGTTAAGGAGCAAAACTCTCTAGGAGTAAAACAAAGAGTTGTATCAATTTAGGGAGAAATTGATGAGAGCCTATAAATATTTAATGTAATGTAATAAGCCTATAGAGGAATGTGTGTGTGTGTGTGTGTGTGTGTGTGTGTGTGTGTGTGTGTGTGTGTGTGTGTGTGTGTGTGAGTGAGAGAGAGAGAGAGAATATATTTTTATGTAATGTTGTAAGATTAATTCAATGAAATTATATTAAGTGCATCAAATTTGAGTAAGTTTTGAAAGTGTGACCATGGATAAGTGTTTGGCCCTAGTAACACAAAGGTAAAGGTATTTATTAAGTGGACCCTATTAAGCCTATTGTTGAAACCCCTCTCTTTTTATGAAATTTTGAGTGTGCTTATATATTCTTCCATATTATTGACTTAGTGTTGTAAAATCTAAAATTGTTTGTGGGGGTCTTAGTCATTTGCTTTCATTTTGAATATACATTCTTATGTTAAATAATTTTAACAACTAGTTCATTTAATCAAATTATTTGCTTGAATGTTAACAAGTGGTTTCTAAATCATAATATATTTTAATGAATTTCATATTTATATATTCAAATTTGTAGTTATTTCTATGATCTGATTAGATGTGGGCTATAGTAGTTCTAAGTTTTCTTTTGCCTATTCTTAATTACATGATACAGTAACATGATTATACGTACTTAAATTGAATTTTGAAAAATTAAAACAAAAATATCTTTTCTATTTTCATCAATAGATAGATACATTTCAAGTCATATATTCAAAGACTCTCATATTGTTACATATAGGTTCATTTTATTGTTATTTCAAATTATTAGTGTTCGATGTGTATATCATTTGTGATTACATTAATGCTTGAATGATTATGATTTATTAAGTTTGTTATAAGTTTATGTGATTATTTTAAACATAAAATGCATAGAATAAACCTTAACATTACTTAATATCATCTGACCTAAAATGGAAACTCCTTGCTACAATGTAAATTGGTCTTATGACATAATTTAAATGTGGTAAAAGTGGAAACTATAATATCTGATGAGTAATATAATTACACTTGAAACTATTGTTAATAAGGTTAATTTCATGTTAATAATGATAATGAATAGATTAGCAAACAATTTATAGATTCATATAATATGAAACTCAATGAGAGATTTTACTTAATCTCATGCAAGTGGAAATCAATAAGTATTTATTTTTAGGTATATGCATTGGTTTTCAAATATTTAATCTATGATTTAGTCATGAATAAACATTTTTAAAAATATAACAAGTTATTACTCAAAATTGTTTAATTTATTTGAAGTAGTGGCAAATGAAATTATAAATGGAATTTTGACATGTATCTTGCTTTATTCAAAGAATACAAAATAAGTAGTTATTACATTTATATGGTCATTTAAAAATATCTACTGGTGAAAGTGAATATTTTCATACAAAAGGAAATCCTAACTTAGAAAGCTTAGTGTGTCTAGTTTAGTTTGCAAATAATGTTAGGATCCTACTCCTCAATAAGAGTGCATATGATTATCTTGTATTAACAACTAAACACGGAATTATACCAGAATGAACAAGTAACTAGAATTCACAAATGACACAAAATATGAGAGACAATACACAATCTTGTATTAATACTCATTCAGAAAGAAAATACAATAAAGAAGATGCCACTTCTTCTCACACCTCTATGAGGCTTCCACACCTCAAGGGCTCCCAATAATTCTCAATCAAGAGTTCACTCTCGTACCAAAAATGGTCACAACAAACAACTCAAACATAGAGTTGTTGTTCACCTCCAACCAGTCAATAATAACACTGCTAGTACACAAGTACTCAAAGCACTTCAAGTAGATCTCCCATGAATGTGCAACAACCTGCAACTCAAATGATCTTACTTACCATGTAGATCTTCTCCCTGATCTTGCACAACCTGCAGATCAACCTGATCTTACACTTGAGGATCTAATCCTTCTTAGTCCTTCAATTACAATACATGCCAATGAGTCTATAAATAGATCCCATACTAAACAATAACTCAGACTTCTAATTTACAATAATTAGACACGCAGCTCAAGACTCAAAATAGTCTTTACATGTAAACAATCGGTGCAACAAACTAACTATTCATGCAATGAATAGTTCTAGAATTGCACAAATGATCGACGTCGATTGCTATCTGATTGGAGGTGACCGATGTCAGCCGACTCTTGCCGATGTCAGTTGCCCTTTGCACTAGAGATGATCGACGTCAATTACGCTGCCGATGCCAGTATCCCTGGAACTTAGCAACCTCCTCCATGTCTGTATCAGTGAAGCTTTTAGCTCCACAACCTAACAAATAAGGTATGTTGACTATACAATTATCGTTATCATGGAAAATATACTATTTGTTTCACTACAAAACAATAATGTCCATCTATCCTATGATTTCTTATTTCTTTCCATATCATTATGGGTTATAAGTGGAATGATATAGAAGTCATTTTGGGTCATAAGTTTTTTGAATTATAGAATCAATTCTAATTGTCAATGAGTGATAAATTTTGAAGATATAACTTCATGTTTCACTAATATTATTTTTATGATGGTTCAATTAATCTATGAATACTTAGTTCAAGTTATTATTCACATGCAATCATAAGGTCATATATATTCTCTGATGGGTAATAAATTATTGTAATTCATAAATTGTGAAGAATTATTACTCTTCATCCAACTTATTTTATTTGTACTTTGATCTTCATAAAATTTTATATGTCAAATTTCAGTCATCTCCATTCATTGTGATATTAGATTGTAGATGGGCCTTGGTAGTGAACGATGAACATATGATGGAATAGTTTTTAGAATGAAATAATGGAATCCTACTCGTTGATATGGATTTATTAATGTTGAATAATTATTTAAGCTTGAATACACAAAATAGTTTTGGGTCAGAATAATTTAGTAAAGAAGTCTCGATTTATATTATGGAATATGGTTTCCATGAGCCTATATTTTTTACAATTATACTATATTTTTTATGGTCAAGAAGGTATGGTGTAATAATACTATGTTTTGAATTTAAAATGATGGGTTTACATTTAAGATTGAAAATTAGTTGAAATTCTTTTTGTTGTTCAAAAGTAACTACTAAAATAGCCAATGAGGTGGGAGTGAATTTGTGAGGTCACTTGGATGTATCCAATTCCATAAATTTTAAATTCTCATTGAGGCAGGTGAGATCTATTATGGTCATTAATAGTGTTATTGGTGTCCATTGAGTGTGTGGTTGGATCTATGGTGTAATCAAAATTGTTAGATGGTTTGAGTAGCTTGTTAATGGGCAATAGTCTCCTATCTTGTAGCGAATTTAGTACTAACATTGATAATTTGCATAGATTCATGGTAGCTATGGCATAATCGATAATGTCATATGATTTAATTGATTAGATAGTTTGAGTGGTATGGCGTTGATGGGCTTGCATCCCATCTAGTGGTTAATCTAGTAATTTTAGAAGGCAGTCTATTTCGACAGATTGAATGGCTTATGGTTTGTGGCCTATAACATCTTGTCAAAGTAATATTTTCATTGGGGATCTAGCCCTTGAATTTGTCCTAGACTGATTGAAGCTTTGATTTATAAAAAGCATAATAAGGGATAAGGACCCATCAACCCTAGTATCTATATAAAAAAAACTACTAAAATATTATGGCTAGATGCATATGGAATTAAAGTTTATAGTATTTAATTTTATTTATTTTCTATAAGTTCATTACTTTATTGTCATTTTGGAGGTTATTTAATGTTACATTTGTCTATGGGCCCACATACCACTAGATTTTTTTGTTGGTATATAATATTATATTTTAAAGTTAGTATTTGACTTTAAATTAAAGTCATATCTTATAATTTAAATGATTAATTAAAAGTAAAAAACTAGCTAAAATTAGTTGTAACTTATTTCTCAATTATCTTTAGAGAATTTTTACTTTATAAGGAGATCAAATCTCATTTGCAATTGGAAAAAATATCATACAGATATCCTGAAGGCTCTTAATCATTTCAAAAGTTATTCAATGTTTTATTCTTCTATCTAACATCTTTGAGATGATATAACTTTTCTAGATATACCAATAATACATCTTCTAACAATTAAATAACCAGCTTAATCAGCACATGTATATCTAATTTTCTTGTTTAGTTTATAAACCAATTATCTGAAGTCTATTACGTCTAATATCTTATGATGATTGGAGATAAACAATCATATGTGCAGAATTACTTGACCCAAATAATAATGATTATATCCCCATGTGCAACATTTTGTTGATCTTTCCAAATAGAAATAGTTGTCATATTTAAAGACATTTTGTACTAAAACTTGTTTTTCAATAAATCTTATTATATTTTATTTCAAGAGGACTCTTGTTTCAAGACTCACAAATTTTAGGATTAGTTTTTTTTACCTTTTCTATTTTAGATTAGTTATTATTTGTTTATTCTCTTATTCAATTTATTTAGTTTGTTTTATTTATTTTTATTATATTTAGTTTCTTGATGGTTTCTTAGTTTGATAACATGTTTTCTTGTTATTATAGCTATAACTTTAGCTTTATTAATTTTTCTTACTAAGTATAGTTATAAATATTAACTTATTTTAACTTATAGATTAGCTTTAGTTTACTTTTTTTATATTTAGGCATTTGTCTACTTGTCTTAAATGTTGTAGTTTTATTTCATTTTTGTAGTGTGAGCATGCATATTAGGTACAATGTTTTAGCAATCTGAGTATTATGTCCTTAAAGGGATTGCTTAATTCATAAGATTTTCTCTATTAGATAGGTTAGATAATAGTTACAAATCAAATTTGAGATTGATTAATAGTATAACAGAGTAATCATTAGTATAATATACCAAAGCATTATTTATAAGTATATTCTTTTTGAATTGTTTAGTATTCATGTTATGTTTGATCAAATTTATAAGATATTCATAATCTTGATTTAGATGTATTATTAAACATATTAATTCCTATAACTTTAAAAATCCCCTTCTATGAATCTTTGTAATCAATTCTCATTCTTTGGACCCTTATGATTAAACTAGTATGATACAATCTTAACCTTCATGATAGGTAAAAGGGTTGAATTGTTGGTGTGACAATTTTCATCACTAACAAATTTGGCGACTCCACTAGGGAGATTTTAAAATAAATTTTATTTATGTATACAATTATCCACTCTTGTCTTTAATGATTTACATTACCATAATTGATCACCAGTTTTCAGTTCATAGTTATCTTACCTAGTCACCTAGAATTTAATTTTATTTTAGTAACTATTTCTTGCTCAGTTATAAAAAATGGATGAGATCACTAGAGAATGGATTTAACTCAAAATATTAATTTAAAATAAAGTATATAAAAGTATAATATCCTAATTTATGCTTTCTTTTGAAGAAAAAGAATCCATAGGGGATTATTTGTTGCACTTTCTTTGGAAGTTAAATGAAATCCACATTTTTTTAGACCAAGTGGTGAGCTATTTTCCTGTTTTGGAAGAATAATCTACTAGACAATTACATTCAAGTTATTCATAACATTTGTATTATTGAATTTAGCTCAACCTTGAGATTTGATTCCATTCAAAAACAAAATAAGTATTTTTATAAACTTTGCTTGTTCTATCATGATATATTCAAATGCAAAAGATTCTTTACTTTAATGTGGGATTTTAAAAATAAATTTCTTAAAGAATTTTCTATTTTTTACTATGATCAAATCATGTCTTTAGATACTAAAAATGACTCTAAAATATTATCATATGGTTTAGATTCTTCATTATAATATTTTGATTTAAATATTGATTTTTTATCAGATTTGAAATTAGAGTGATCTAATTCATTTGATCTACCTAACTAGTCAGCTAATTATATCATTTATCTTAATATTCATTTATTTAATAATAATGAACTTTTATCAGATAGAACTATTCCTACTTTTATTTTATATATAGCTAATGGAGAATATGATGATGTTTTGAAAAGTTCTAAACTAGATGATACTGGCGTAGATATGGAAATAAAATCTACTAGCTTTCTCAACAAAAACAACTCTTCTCCCTATAACTTTATTTCTATCTATAATAATCTCAAATCTAATTTGAATTCTTTTGATAACTATCCTCTCACACTAAACTCAAATGATCATGCTCAAGATTAAAATTTTGATCTCTTTGATGCTAGATTAAGTACTATAAAAATAGAAATGGATTGTGAAGATTTTGATGTTTTGGAGACTGGATTAAATAATCAATTAGTAGAAGTTGAATATGAAAAGTTTGATTTTATATATTGTTTAGATCATGATGTGATATCAACAAGTGATTATGACACATTTATTAATTATTATTTTATAAAATTAGAATCAAATTACTTGATAAACGATGTTGATTATGAATGATTTCAAATTTATGACCTTATAGAATTTGAAGTAATCATTCTTATTGATTATATAAAATCTGAAATTATTCAAAATTGTTTAATAAAGATTGATATGGAAGATTTTATTGAACAATCATATCATGTTCTTCATCAGTTTCTCTCCATACTAACATCAAAAAACTTCATCTCTTTCTAAATCAGACAAATAATATTTCATATGCAATACAAGACTGAGAAATGGCTAAAATTATGCATAGTCATGATTTAATTCTATTTATTCAAGGTTATTTGATGTGTTCATCATAAAATATTTCTACCTTTAAATCCTATAGTTTGAGGTATCATGAATATATGTGTGTTGAAAGTAATCTCTTACATTATAAAGGAGACCAATTATTATTTATTCTTTTACCTCTCCTATTGTTGAAGCTTTATTTCTTTTCTTTTGTTAGTTTTTAGCATTGTTTTATCCTTCATTTTGTCTCATAGTGGTGGATTTTTTTATGTTGGTTAGATGTTTCATTTGTCTCTTTTTTTTTTTTTTTTTTTTTTGTGTGTGTGTGTGTGTGTTGTTATTTTTGGTTTGTTGTTTTGTTTTTTAATTTTCCTTTTGGTTTGGATGTTGAATGGCTGAGTTTTCATTATTTTAAAGGAGAAGTACAATGCAAGTTGTCATATCACTGTAAATTTTTTATTTTGCTAAAATAATTTACATAATGATGATGAGATTTTCATTTTTCAAATAAACATGAAATAAGTTATAAATGTGTTATTGATTTTTAGAATTTGTACTTGAGGCTTTTTGCACTTGATTGTATTTCTGAACTAAATTCCCTTATCTAATCTATCCATTTCTCCATGTCATGCTATCTAAACACCTCATCCCTCAATAGTTTATCATTGATAAAGGGGTTTATGCATGGCTAATTTTAAAATGATTTGCCTAGATCACACACCTAAGGATTGGTTGCTACCCAATTTCATGTTAAAACTAATTAGCAAGGTCACCAATGTTAAGCCTATTTTTGACACCCCTCTCTTTTTTTGAAATTTTGAGTGTGCTTATATATTATGCCATATTGATGACTTAGTGTTGTAAAATTTAAAACTATTTGTGGGGGTCTTAGTCATTTGATTTCATTTTTAATATGAATTATTATGTTAAATAATTGTAATGACTAGTGTATTTAATGAAAATATTTTCTTGAACATTAACAAGTGGTTTTGAAAGTATATGATATTTTAATGAATCCAATATTTATATATTTAAATTTGTAGTTATTTTTGTGCTCTGTTTGTAGTTAGTTCTGAGTTTTATTTTGCCTATTCTCAGTTACATGATACATTAACATGGTTTTATTTACTTGAAATGACTTGTGAATATGATAACAATGTTATCTTATCTATTTTCATCAAAAATAGATACTTTTCAAGGCATATATTCAAAAACTCTTTTATTGTTATATACAAGTTCATTTTTTTATTATTTCAAATTTTTAATGTTCAATATGTATGTCATTTATGATTCCATACATGTTTGAATGATGATGATTGCCTAAGTTTTTTATAAGGTTATGTGATTAATTTAAACCTAAAATGCATGGACTAAACCTTAGCATTACCTAATTTCATGTGACCTAATTTAAAATATCCTTTCTACAATGTAAGTTGGTCTTATGGCATAATTTAAAGTTGGTCGAAGGGGCAAGTCTAATATTTGATGAGTTATCTAACTACACTTGAAACTATGAATTGGAAGGTCAAGTTTAAGTTAATATAACATTGAATAGATCAGAAGGAAATATCTATAATCATATAATTTGAATATCGATGAGATATTTTACTTGATCTTAAGAAAGTGAAAATCAAACAATATCTATTGTTAGGTACATGCATTGGTTTTTAGATATTTAACAGTCATTTTAGTCATAACCAAATAGTTTTCTTAATCTAAGAATTTATTACTAAAACTTGGTTAACTAATTTGAAATTAGTGGTAAAACATTTTGACATGTATCTTGAGTTGTTCAGTGATATACAAGAAGCAGTTATTACATTTAGATGGTCATTTTAGAAGCTCTATTGGCGGAAGTGAAGCTCTGTTGGTGGAATTGAAATTCTATTGGTGGAAGTGAAGCTCTATCGATAGAAGTAAATCCTAGTTTAGAAATTTTAGTTTCTCTGATTTAGTTTTTAAATGTAAGGTATGTCAACTACATAGTTATTATTATCATGGAAAATATATTATTTATTTCACTACAAAATGATAATTTTGATATATCCTCTACTTTATTATTTATTTTCATGGCATTATGGGTTATAAGTGGGATGATATAGAAGCCATTTTACAGAATAACCTATTTGAATTACATAATCAATTTTGATTGTCAATGAGTGATAATTTTTTAAGATATAATTTCATGTTACATGAATATTCTTTTTATGATGGTTGAATGAATCTATGAATAACTAGTTCAAGTTGTTATTGACATGTAGGCAGAAGATCATATGAATGCTCTGATGGATAATATATTAATTTAAGTCATAAATTATGAATAATTATTACTCTTCATGTATCTTATTTTATTTGAATTTTGATCTACATAAATTATTCTATGTTGAATTTCAGTTGTCTCCATTAAATGTGATATTAGATTGTAGTTGGGCCTTAGCAATGATCAATGAATACATGATCAAATAGTTTTGAGATGATATAATATAACCTTACTTGTTGTTATTGTTGAACAAATGTTAAAGTTTGAATACATAGAATAGTTTTGGGTCATTCATATATAGTTGTTTAGTAAAGAAGTCATGAGTTATATTATGGAATATAGTTTTATGAGCCTATATTTGTTATAGTTTTACTATATTCTGTAAGGTTGGTTGATGAAGGTCTGGTGTAAGAATATTATGTTTTGAAGGTAAAATAATGGGTTTACAATTGAGATTAAAAGTTGGATAAAATTCCTTCTGCTCTACATAATCTGCATTTGTGCACCTATAGAAATTTTTAGTCTGTTAAATTTCATCACCAAATGACCATCATATCAGTTTAGATTTTCATAGTATGATAGCTATTTTCATGTCAAAATTGGCCTAGCCATTAAACCTGATAAAATGGTTTTTGAATTAGAATGAAGTTTGTTTTATAATCATGATATTTTAAGCTTCAAATCATTCAATTTGATAAGTGGATACATTTTCAATATATTTTTAAATCAATGGAAATATATTGATATATTTATGAAGACTCACAATTCATAGATAGTGTTTGGGATAGTCCTACTATTTATTGCATTGTGTGGGAATTATTTTAAGATTATTTGACATGTTTTTTAAAAGTAACTACTAAAATATTATGGCTAGATGCATATAGAATTAATGTTTATAGTATTTAATTTTATATATTTACTATAAGTTCATTACTTTAATGGCATTTTAGATTTTATTTAATGTTTGCATTTGTCTATGGGCCCCCACCTTGTTAGAGTTATTTTTTGATCTATAATATTATATTTTAAAGTTTGTCTTTCAGTTTAAATTAAATTCATAGCTTATAAATTTAAACAATTACTTAAAATGTTACAACTAAATAACTAAAATTACTTATAACTTATTTCTCAATTATATTTTGAGGAGTTTAACTTTATAAGGAGATCAAATTTCATTTACAAGTGAATAAACATCATAAAAGTATCTTGAAGGCTCTGAATCATTTCAAAAGTTATTCATTGTTCTCTTTTTCTATGCAACATCTTTGATATGATACAACTTTTGTAGATAGACCAATAATAGATATTCTGATAGTTAAGTAACTTACTTAATCAACATAGGCATATCTAGGTTTCTTATTTATTTTATACATTGATTATCTAAAGTATATTAAGTATAATATATTATGAGGATTGAAAATATGAAGGCATATGTGTAGAATTTGAAGTAATTGACTCAAATAATAATGATTACATCATCATGTGTAAAATTTTGTTGATCTTTCCAAAATGAAATAGTTTTCATATTCAAAGACATTTTGTATTAAAGCTTGTTTCTTGATAAAACTTATTTTATTTTATTCTATGAGAACTCTCGTTTCAATACTCACAAATTTTATGATTAGTTTATTTTACATTTTATATTTTAGATTAGTTGTTAGTTGTTTATTCTCTTAGTAATTTTATTTAGTTTGTTTTATTTATTTTTATTATATTTAGTTTCTTGATGATTTCTTAGTTAGCTAAGGTGTTTTCTAGTTATGATAGTTGTAACTTTAGATTTATTAATTTTTATAACTACTAACTATAGTCTTAAATCTTAATTAATTTTAAATTCTAGATTAGACTTATTTTTCTTCTTTTTTTTTAGATGTTTGTCTACTTTTCTTAATTATTGTAGTTTTCTTTCATCCTTATAGAGTTAGTATGCATATTAGGTACAAAATTTCAACAATCTAATTATTATATCCTTTGAGGGATTTCTTAATTCATAGGCTTTTATCTATTCGATAGGTCAAATAATAATTATAAATCATATTTAAGATTGATTAATATTAGAATATAGCAATGTTTATCATATTATATTAAAGCATTATTTAGAAGTATTTATTTTTAACATAGTGAGTATTCATGTTATATTTTATAAATTTTATAATATATTCATAATCTTGATTTAGATTTATTACTGAACATATTAATCCCTAGAACTTTAAAAAATCCCTTTTATGCATCTTTAGAATCAATTATTATTCCTTAGACCCTTATGATAAAACTAATATGGTTCCATCTCAACCTTCACTATAGGTGAAAGGGTTGATTTATTGGCATGAAAAAATTCACCACCAACAGACCCCCTCTCTTAGGTTTTCACTAAGTGGCATCAAATCAAGGATCTTTCATTACAGATTGTGTGTGTGTGTGTGTGTGTGTGTGTGTGTGTGTGTGGGTGTGTGTGTGTGTGTGTGTGTGTGTGTGTGTGTGTGTGTGTGTGTGTGTGTGTGTGTGTGTGTGTGTGTGTGTGTGTGTGTGTGTGTGTGTGTGTGTGTGTGTGTGTGTGTGTGTGTGTGTGTGTGTGTGTGTGTATGTGATACTCCTTTATTAGTTTATCATAGGTTGTGAAATAGAAGTATACTACATGTTTTTTAAGTTGGGAAATATAATCTTGTATAAGTTTGTTTCAGGTGTGAGAGAAGTTATACAAGTTGAAAGGGTGTTTGAGAGAATATTGATGATTTTGGTGAGATATGGAACACAAATAAGGTATAACATGAGATATGGATGACTTGATAGAGATGTTGAAAATATTCTAGGAAAGATTGGATATGATGGTGATGACTACATGAAGTGTATATGTTGCAGATATGACTAAAGATGATGAAGAAGAGATAATGGTGGGGTTGACATCCCTACAAGCAAGATTGGATACTTTGGAAAGATGCCAATTAGGAAGTGGAAAAGATTCTTATAAAATAAAAATAACAACAAAGGTCAAGGTGAGGGAAATAGGTAAGTCTAATTATTATTTTGATTTTTTATGTGTTATATAGAGTCCTGATAATCTCATGAAATGGTTAGTGGAGCTAGAATTTTATTTTGAAAATGAGAATATTAAAGACCTCATGAGGGTAAATACTACATGTAATAGATTATTTGGGAGTGAATTTTTGTATATAAAATATATCTAAGAGAGAATACAAAGGAAAGGAAAGAAGAAGGTGAATGGATGGGAACATATGGTTTATAAGTTGTTGGATTATTTTGTGCACCCAAAATCATAACAATGATGGTTGAAGAAGCTTCATGTGATGAGGATTGAGAGAGATGAGAATAATAATATTTCCATGAAATTCAATAAAAGAGGGGCATTTTGATGTGAGTAACTCAATTCTACTTTGAGAGTAGCAAGGAGAAGGATGTGTATGTAGAGGAAAAGGTTCTCTTGGAAGACAACAAGAATGTGAGGTTTCCATGTGAGAAGCTCCTAATTTTTGTTTGTGAAAACAATGAGGTTAAAGAGAGATATAAGTAGATAAAAAATAAAGGAATCCTCATGCAATAGGATATGGATGTGATAGTAGTTGAATCAAAATAAGGGGACCCATTGTTTGATGATGGGAAGGAGTTTTTGCTATCTCATAAGTGGGAAAAATCATATTCATCCTTAGTAAATAAAGACAATAGATTTATATTTTCTATTTTGGAGGGTATAAGGTATGAGGACAACTAAGGAATAATATAGTTTTAAATAAATGAAATAATAAAGGTGAATTAAGAGGATAACCATGAGGAGTTATAAGTTTATAGGAAGGAAACAATAGAGGTGGAAGAAGTGCAAGTCAATGCACATGAGGAGAGTATGGTTTCAAACCATCCATTTACATCATAAGAAAGTAGAAATAATAATGAGAGGAAAACCATTATGGTTCTTAAAAATGGGCATTTGGGAGTGCATCATGAGGGGAAAATCTATGATAAGACTGTGAAAAATAGAGAAGACTTGGACAACATGTCCTTTTAGTGTGAAGAAGAGATGGAAAAATTGACTGTGAGAAATCTTGATTCTCTTAATGTGTTTTTTCAATGTTCATTTCCAACAATGGAGTAGATGGAAAATAAAAGGACAAAGTATGGTGCAGTCCATCATGATCATTTATATGAGAAGAAAAGTGAAGAAGTCAAACAAGAAGATGATATGACAATACTGGTTGAATAGTTGGTTAGTAATGATATATCAGTCATAAAGGATTATTTTCAAATCATTACAAAGACAAGAAAGAGTGGTAAATGTTGGAAAAAATATTTTTCTCATGAATGTATATATGAGGAATCTAAATTGCATCAGCTAGAGGTGGGATAAAAGGTTCTCACAAAATCAAATGAAGAATATTGGCAAGAGGAAGGAGATTTGCCACAAGAATAACTTAGCACTAGTATGAGGATCATGCATAATAGAGAAGGATTTTAGGATTTAAAGATTGATGAGAATAAAAATTGTAGTGTGGATATGAAAGATGATATGGTGTAGTTGAGTTTGATATCAACCCAAGAGTGTTAAAGATCTTGATGTTTCAAGAGAAGAGAGTGAACCACTTGAGTTCATGAGATGTGTAGAGGATATTTTGATTTACATATAAGATAGAGCATGTATATAATAATATGATGTTGTACTAGATATGGAAAGGTTATTTAGCATAGCAATGTAGACAAAGAGAGATGTAAAGGTAAATACTATCCTAGATGTGGTACTAGAGGCTATGGGTTATCATTTAGATGCCCAAATTTATTTTGAGTCTACCATAATTTTTTTAGAATGAAAGAGGATATGGAATCCATAAGTGAATATCTATAAATAGAGAATAGTGATTCAACAATAGGCTAGATATTGAGTATCCAAAACCAAGAAGGCTATAGGAGGAGGTGGTTGGTCTTCGATGGGTTTAAACACATAAGGAAGAATAATATGCAAGAATAGGCATCTTGGTGGAGGTGTTCATATGAACGTGGTTTTCAATCCATTATAAGATAGATATATTAAATTATGATCCTTTGGTATAGGAGGATGAACTATGGTAGGTCTAACCCCATAAAATGAGGAGTGCATAGAGAAGAGAAAATGAAGAGTAGAGGTAAGTGTTGACCATTTTGACATCAAATCAAAATGGGTTAACCCCCTATAGTAAATAACTTATATAAGGGTCTAACATAGTGTCATAGGTTGGTTTATTGTTCGTTTTATGTAATTTAATGCCATTTGTGCCTTGGTCATAGTTTACTTAAGTCTCATGTCAATTTGAGTCACCTAGGGGTTCTTTTGGAGTCATATATCCAAGAATCATGGTTTCCAAGGTGTTTATATTTCCTAGTTTTATTCCCAATGTCCAAGATTTTAGATTCCCTATTAGGAATGTTAGTCTTATCTTAAACTTATAGGTTCTCTAATGGTAAATTAAGAAACCAATTAAAAAATAGAGTTTAGAAATTACATGGTCTATAAGAGAGTGTGACATGTGGGATAAGGTTTTTAGATGACTCTTTATCTTCCTTAGACCCATTTACACACTTAAAAATCATTGGAAATGCCAAATTTGAGATAAAAACATTATGCTCTCCTATCACTCCACCATGCACATAAAACCAATCAGTAGGTTTATGCTTGGTAGGACCAGTTGGAGAATATTCAAATAAAATGCCTATATGGGGTGATATTACACTCAAAGATAATCATTTTCATAATAATATTTCAAATATTGGTCAATTTTTCTTTATGAATCATCTCTAACAAGTTGATTATGTTTTTTTCACTAATTCCCATGCCCTATAGGTTTTGTTCTTATTTGGACTATTTTTTATAGCTTAATTGGTGATTTTGAATCCATATTATGTTTAATATATATTTTCATGTTCTCCATTCTTATTATCACATTTTGAAAGTATTTTATAGCTCAAACAACTCACTTTGTAGGAAGATGTTGATATTGAAATCGTATTCAAATTTCACCATTTGAAGGAAACCTCTTTCTCTAAAATGGATTTAATACAATGTAATATGAGGTTACACTAATTTAAATGGTCATTTTAATATATTTATTTCAAAATTTTAGTCTCTAAGGTGAGCATCATAGGGGTTGTAGTTTATTTGGATACACAGTCAACTCCCAGCTCCTCACTCATAGTCATGACTTGTAAAGGCTCTGAGAACATCCATAGAGGTGTGATGAAGGTTTAAAATCCTTTGTATATATTTTTGAAACATTAAGTATTTATTTAATATTTAAAATGGTAAAGAAAACCCTATGACATTCATACACAACACTTTCATAAGGTCTACCATGAATGGGCACCTACAACTGCTTAAAAGAAGAAAATCGCGTTGGAATAAAGGTGTTGAAACTTTTTTAAAATATTCAAAATTATAAACACCCATTTTAATAATTGTTAAATATTATAGTTTTATTCATGAGGTAATTCACTATGCACATTGCTCCAATTGTACTCACTGCCTACATATAACTTAAAGTTCACCTATAAGAGTCTCTCAAGATGATGTCATGTTGGAATGGGAGACTTGGTAGTTGTTTCAAATCCTTTAGAATGATCAGAGTGCATTTAGAAACTTTTATAGGTCCTATAGTTTATCACAAACATTTAAATATTTCATGCTACTTACAACTCTACATTTATTGCATGTACATGAAAATATCCACTTATAGGTAGCATCACAAAGATATAAGGTACTAGTACAGAGAAGATTGGATAGGTTATAACCTTTTGTGGAATCCTAATATGTTATGTAGATCATGTTAGAATTATTTTAAGTATTATGTTGGCAATCATAATTGGAAACCATGATCAAAGGTGAAGTGACTATGCTCAAAGCCCTTTTCTCTAAAAGCAGAAAACATAGCACATTGTCATTTTGTTGATATTATATGGTAAGGTTACTAATAGTTTTGAATCATATTGATCAATTTTACTTGTATAATCCACATACAATAATATATTTAAAAAATATTTATGTAATATTATTATTGGAGTGTGGTTTTTGGAAGGCCCAAAGATACACTTTTATACACTAAACTCAGATAGTGTCATCTACATAATTTGAGCTCCAACTAGACCTTTTCACTTGAAGTTATAGTATTAGATGGTGCCTACATGACCAAATTGTTATAGGTATTTTAAGATAATATTTATTATCTATAAGACATTTAAATAGGTCAATATGTATATTTTTGAGGCCATATACACCTATAGGTGTCTTCTCCACTGAAACTACTCACCTACAACAGACTATAACTCCTACACTATCCATGAAGTGAATATAAACATGGAAATATAAAAATTTACTAGTGGAATTTTATTATAAAGGAAAAAAATGGATCATATTCCATGTTTTATAGGTTTCAAGGTGAATTCTTAGTTATAAAACCCCTTTTCCATCTCAACATAGTCAGTTGTAGATGTAGTAGGATAATGAGTAAAGGTTGGTATTACGGAAGTTTATATTGTAGGTATATGATTTGGATACAAAAAAATGAATTATATATGGATAAGAACACCAAAATAATGTATTTTATTATTATATTCAGGGTTAAATTGTTTAAAACCACCTACAAAGGTCACCCTTGAAGGAGAAATATAAAAGGCACAGTCAGTTTGTCATACAAACCTAGTTGAGCTGGATAGAGGTTGAGAATGTAAGTACAGATTTTATAGGTTATTTAGACATATTTAACACATATATTATGATGATAAAAATAATTATATACCCTCATATCATGAAAAAAATAGGGTCATAGTCAATAGTCCACATGGTAAAATCTTGCACACAGTATGCTTTCTAGGGGTCTGTCTAGGATTTTAAGAGAGTTAGAAGATCTAATAGTAATATAAAGGGATTAAAATTGGTGAATATGGTATCCATTAATTTTAAAATATCATTAAATAATCATTTTTTATATATAAACAAAGGAAGTACCCTTTATTTTGTATCAGATAGAGGGTACTTCCTTTGTGCATAAACTCTATAGTTTTTTAGAATGGGAATGATCAAGAGAGATAGGGGTTGGTTTAAACTTTAAATGAGGTTTTTTAAGTTTAATTACACCTATTAAAACATTATTAACCTTGAATATATGGAATAATATCAATAGGGTGGTCTAGACCCTCAAAGTTGTAGACAGGCATATTAGGCATGGTTAGGCCTAAAATAAAAATGGGGGATCAATTTGCATTATAACTATAGGAAATAATTATAATGGATTATATCATGTTCATGGTGACATAAAAAATTTGTCTCATATTTTTTAATGCATAAAATTACAAAAGAAAGATAATTTTGGGTCCAAGATAACTTAGGGGTATGCATAATGAAGGTCAAAGCTCGAGAAGCCCAATTATGAAGCTCATATCTTCTTGGAGGTTTTGCATTGAGATATAATGAATTTTGGGAAGATGATAGGTTTTTTTATCACTACTCTTATGGAATTTTTTTGCAGTTCTAACGTTCCATCTCTATGAACAAAGCTTAAGAGCAAAAAGGACCTAAAACCTACTAAACCTTAGATAAGGACCTGATAGGGAAAACAAGGATGGAGAGCTATAAAAATTGGATGTAATGATAATGAAAGTGAATTTATGTTTTATAGGACTCTTCATGACTCCTCCCCATCAAATTTTGTGCTACCCTACTTGTATGGACAAGAGGGAAACTTTCTTTCTTTGACTATTTTTAGTTTTTTTTAGGTTATAAATACTTTCAATAGATGAAAAAACCTTTGGATAAGTATTGGTACTTGGGATAACCTTTAATGTACATTTCATGAATCATAAATTATCCTAATTTTTCTTATAAGCAACTTCATCTTAGCTAGTTAAAACTGGCAAAGTGAGCAAGATAGTGAAAAGTGTGAAAACTTAAAGTGGAAGCATATTTAAGGTATACCTAAGAAATTTAAGGAAATTTAGGATATTTAAAAGTGTTATACACTCCATTTTATCTATTTTTAATGGAAAATTTAATCCAATTTTGAGGCCAAGTGTGAGGGGTGAGTGGAAGAGGAGTTTCCTTGATTGAAGTAGTGATGGCTCACTTTTAGAGGAATCTAGATGATTAGGAATGTATCCAATGAATGGGGAATAATGAATAAAAACCTTACCTTTAATTTTAATCATGATATATATCCCTATTTATTTTTATACATTCCAAAAAGGGGTGAATGACGAAGACATTTTTCTTTCACACATTGAGAACTCTGATGCCACATTTCATGAGTTACATAGTTTGGAGAACCATTTGTCCTCTCAAAACTTGCATGTTATATGTAATATTTAATTATTAAACACATTTAATTCCTTATTACATCATGATATGTGTTATTATGACCTTTGAACTTCTCTTTTCCCACTTTTCTCTCAAATTCTATAAGTAGTTGTCATTTTGGTCTTTATAATCTGATACCATACCTAGTATGGTGAAGACATAGTAGTTTTATGTCAAATTTTGCCTTATAATAATTAAATAAATATATTTTTGAGTTCAATTATATCTTTTTTAAGAATTAAAAGTGATGAATGATTAAGTTCAATGATTTTATCCCTTGTTTTTCCTTGTCCTTTCATGTCTTCTACAAGAAACTCCCATCCTAATAGGTCATATAGAGTGTATTCAAGTGTATTTGGATTCCTTAAAATGTATGATTATCCTTGTAGTGTTTAATATTACCTTTTTTTCATTTTACATGTGTTTCTTCTTACATCTCACCTCTATATTGAAACACTCATGTTAAAATTCTTTAGGACTTTGAGACTAGTTTATATGCTTTGTTTCTTAGTGAATTAAATATGATGGTTATGTGGAAAAAATATTGGTGTATCACCCCTTTTATATTAGGTCTATTTCATTAAAATTCTACCTATTTTCCCCATAATAAATTGTTAGTCTAAGAGATAAGAATTTCAAGATACATCTAGGGAGTTAGCCCTAAAAAATAGAGACTCACTTCCACTATAGGTACACCCACAAACTTGTAAGTGTTTCCATGTTTCCCAAATACTGAAGAGGTTTGAACATACTCTTCTAGGGTGCAAGATTTGGTGAAATATTTTTGGCATGGTTAGTGGGACCATTGTCTTCAAGACATGTTGTCAAGTTAAATGTTGGTCTTGACAACATCAATTAAAAATTGATGTGCTACTTAGCATTTGGTGACTCTATTAAAGTAAATCTAGTTCAATTCCATTATTTTTTACAGACTTGATCTCATAATTCTTGGTTCTCACTAAGTCATCATATAGTAGAGTGTTCAACCCCATTAGTCCACCTATTCAACCTGAACTTCCTCTTGAAGCTCAATATCCTCATCCTAATCTACCCTTTGAAGACCAAAAGGATTTTGATAGTCAAGGAAGCCAAGAAAGTGAAGAGGTTAAAGAATTTTAATATCTTTAAGAAAACATGGATAGACCTCATTCTTTTTCTTCCTTCAATACTAAAAATCTAATTCACCTTCAAGTATATGATGGCATTCCTCATAATGCCACAAAAGGTGTGCCCTTATTAAATGGTGAGAGTCATGTTACACCTAATGAACATATTAAATATGTATCCAAATTTTTTAGCTTCAACAATATCACTCAAGCAAACATTGATATTACACTCCTTGCCATGTCCCTTAGAGGTAAATCTCTTGATTGTTATAGGACTCTAGAAGGTGGATGCATCACATCATGGGATGAGTTTGGAGTGTTGTTAGCCTCAAGATTTAGAAATTAAATTGATCATTCTCTCTCATAAATAAACTCAATGTGACCAAAAGATGATCCAAAAAAATAATGCATGACTTTAATGAGAGGTTTTTAAATAATTTTAATATATTTCCTCCTCCTAGTTTTATGTTCCCTACTTACTTGAGGGTCATTGGTATTGAAATTGCTATCATGCTTCAATCCATGGGAGGTTCCACCATTCTTGAAGCATATGAACTTATTATCAAAGTTGAGAATGGTTTCATCTAAGCTATAAGGTTACCACCTAAACTTTTTATGCCTCCATTGTCTCATACTTTTGGTAGTAATCTAGACATGACCCAAATCACCAATGCCAACACTAAGCCTAAGGCTACTCCTAAGAAGGTAGACAATGTCATGGATAAAGATGCATAAATTCAAATGTTAAGAGCCTAGCTTAGGCAAGCTAATACTCAATAATGTGCCTATGAAAATCCATATCCTTATCAATAAAAATTTGTCCAAAAATATGGAAGAGGAAGAGTTCAGTGGTATCCTAATCCTAATATTCCTTCCAATTTATATAATTCTAACTCCACCACCAATGCAAGGGAAATGGTACTAGTACATAGTAATTTGGTTTAAGTAGAGGATTGGAAACAAGGTTAATTTATGGATTCTAATGAAGGTGGATAATATGCCCTTATTTCTCAAGGAGGAGTTACTCCACTCTTATTAGCTGATGATGAAGTCATGGTGCAAACAAGTGAAAGTAGATAGCCACAAGCAGAGATCTTCAACAACTTCCTAGTTGAGGAGACTTTTGTACTCAATCAAGGAGCCTCTATTATATACAATAAAAAATCCAAGAGTAAGGATCTATGAGGTGATAATTGCATGCTTACAAGCTCATCCTATCCTCTTTCAAGGCATCCAAGCATGGTTGCAAGCATGATAGCTCCAAAAGTTCCTATACCTCTTTCAAGTCAAAATATGGTAAAATCTACTCAAGGTGTCTCAACCCCTCAAGTTATAAATAATAATTTTCCTATAAAGATTCAATATAATATGAGTAATAATTTAATAAACATATTTGACTCTTTGAAAATTTATAAAGCATCAATCTCTTTATGGGATATCCTTCATATGCCTGGATAAAAGAAATTGTTACAAAAGCAAGTGTCTACTATTCCTACAAGGCCTTCATCTATAATAGTAAATTTTTTCTTGAAAAATTTCCTAATACCATTATTGAACCATCTAATAGGGATAAGAAACCTCCACCATTTTACCTCACTCTCATTGTGGGTGACAAGTTGGTACATAATTGGATAGTTGATAGTGGATATTCTACTTCAGTCATGCACAAAGTTATAGCTAATAAATTGATCCTAAAATATGAGCCACATAGAAAAGGATTCCTCCAATTATATTTTACACCTACTAAGACCATAGGGATAATTAAAAAATTTAAGGTTTTCTTGTATGATTGTCCTATTTTTCCTATCTTGCAAGACATAGTTGTTGTTGACCTCCCAACTCACTTTATAATCTACCTTTCAAAAGAATTTACAGACAAGATAGGTGGTTATCTCTCAACTTATTAGTCCTTCTTATCCTTTAGGACAAGTTATTGGACCAAGGTGACAATTAGGACATAACCTCTTGTAAGGTTTCATATTGAGCCTTACATTAAAACAATTTCTAATTTGAATTTTGTGGTTCATGAAGAGAAAGATTCTATTCTATATGATATCACTTCTTCCAAGCTTGAATGCATTTTATATTTATTTCTTGATGAATATGGTAATAATATTTATGATCATTATTCTTATGCTCTCATGGAGTAAATTGATTTAAGGGTGTATTGCATACATGAATAAGGAGTGCCAACACCTCTACTTGCCAATAAAGGAGGTGAAGATGATGAGATGTGGAAAATGTTTTTTGATGGTTCAATAAGCAAAATTGGTGTAGGATTTGGTATCATGTTGGTCTCTCCATCCAAACAAAAATACTATACTTCATATATATTCCATTTCAATTGTACTTGTAATGTGCTTGAGTATGAATGTTTGATTCATAGCCTTCAATGGGAAAAGAGAAAAGGAGTCAAGAACTTGAAAGTGTATGGAGATAGTGAATTGGTTGTGTATCAAGTTAGGAAGGTGGTTTCTACCAAGAACCCTTTTCTCAATTCATATAATCATAGGGTATGGTATTTTTTTAATATTTCAATGTATTTAATATTCAATCAATTCCAAGGGAGCAAAATAATCATGCTAATAGACTAGTTGCCATAAGATTTCAATTTGATACTCAAACTAACATAAAATAAGAGGGAAATAAATATCATATTAAGATCATTATCAAAAAATTTATACCTAATAATGAGTTATATTGGAAATTTTTTGATATTGATAAACACATTACATGCTTCTTTCAAAATGAGGCTGAGTTTTCCTCAAGAAATCAATAGAAACTTCAAGAACAATTTGATGATCATATTGTGTAGATAATAACTAATAATATAGCTAAGGGCTTGGTGACCTTAGAAATTATATTTAATTAAGATGACACAAATAAATAGTAAAAGGTGAGTATGTCTACAAAATAAGATAACGATGAAGGAGTCTTGATCTTCAAGGACTAACTTCTCAAACTAGGTAAGGTATGTTCTACAATGGATAAGCAAGCATTCATTGATTTATGTAAATAATTTCATGATATATTTTCTTGGGTGTATAATGACTTAAAATTATTTTATCCTATCCTATCACACCATAGTATTGAGTTAGAACTTGGAGTTAAACCTGTTAGGTAAAAACATAGACCCATCAACCCCAAGGTTGAAAACTCATGAGATTAGAGCTCACCAAACTTTCTAAATCTGAAATTATCTTTCCTATACAACATTAAACATGGGTGGATAACATTGTACCTATTATAAATAATAATTGGGAGATAATACTTTGTGTGTATTTTAGATATGTTAATAAAGTGTCACTCAAATATCACTATCCTTTACCTTCAATGGAGAAAATTTGACAAATGGTTTTAGGTTCCCAACATTTCTCTCTTCTAGATGGATATTCAGGTTTTAATCAAATTCTAGTTAATGAAGATGATCATTTCAAGATATAATTTACCACTAAATGGGTGACTTTTGCTTATAGGAAGATGCTCTTTGATTTATCAAATGTCGTTGCCACTTTTCAAAGATCAATGGACATGGCCTTCAAAGGTTTGATTAATGAGATGTTGTTAGTTTATCTAAATGATACAATAGTTTTTTCCAAGGATGCTAATTAAAATATGCAACACTTGAGATAAATATTTGAAATATGTAAGAAATATGAAGTATCCCTTAATCCCAAAAAAATGCATATTTGTTATCTATGAAGGCAAGATCTTAGGACATATTATTTCTAAATACGGTTTAAATATTTATCCTAATAGGATAGAGGCTATTTTAGACCTATCATTTCCCTTACATAAGAAAGGTATCCAATGTTTCTTAAGCTATAAAAAAAATTTAAGGAGGTTCATACCTAGTTTTGCATCCTTGGTGAAATCTATCATAGCCATGCTCAAGAATAATGAAGCCTTTTCTTAGACCAAAGAGGGTAATAGGATTTTTTAAGCCATTAAGAAATAAATTGCATAAGCTCATACTCTTATTAATATTGATTTTTCTAAATATTTCATGTTGTATTCATTTTCTAACCTTGATACTATCTCAACCATGTTAATGCAAAAGAATGATGAGGGTGTGGAGTATCCAATTGCATTCATTAGTCAAGGTTTAGAAGATTATGAAGTCATGTATACCTTTGTGGAAAAACAAGATATTGTTGTTTTAAGGGGACTAAAAACTCTTAGGCATATGGTTTCAAATAATAAGATTCATGTTATGGTACCTCATCCTAATACCAAAGAGTTTCTCTTGAGAAAAGATCTTAGTGAAAAGAGGGCATGGTGGATCACTTAATGGATTATAATGTTTATATCAAGGTGACAAAGTTGGTAAGGGGTAAAGGCATTTGTGAAAACTTAGCTTTAGATCTTCATGAATCAAAAGAAGAGGCTCTAGTCAATCATGATTATTCCCAACTAGTTGGTTCCTTACCTCTACAAAGTTAGACATAAAATGTTATCAAATTTATTTAAAATGGTGACTATATTAATGGTATAAGTAGATCACAAAGGAGGTATTTTAGATTTTAATCTATTCCCTTTTGTCTTGTGAATGGTTTTATTTTTTTAAGATACATTAATGGTGTGTTATTGAGATGCATAAATAATGATCAGTTTGGGGTGTTGCTTAAGAAGTTTCATGATGGGATAGTAGAAGGTCATATCTCTCCAAGAACTATAGCTATTAAGATCATGAGGGAAAGTTATTATTGGCCTAACCTCTTCAAATACTTTCATGCTTGGGTGATGAGGTATGTATAATGTGATATCTTTGTATGAAAAAAAATCTTGTATCTCTTACTTTGAATCCTATCCAAGTAGATCAACCTTCCATGCAATGGGGTCTTGATTTCATTGGCATAATAAACCCCCCATCAAGTATTGGTCATAAATGGATACTCATATAAATTGATTATTTAATAATGTGGGTTGAGTTGGTATCATTAAAGGAATCTAATGTGAATGTTATCTTAGAGTTCTATGAGAGTATCATAACAAGGTTTTACACTCCTACTATTATTTTAGATAATGTTATTGCTTTCATGGGTGTCAAGACAGCTGATTAGGCAAGTAGTAATGGCATATTTTGAGCACTCCATCCAAATATTATCCTCAAGGTAATGGTTTGACTAAGTCTACTAGAAAAAATTTGATCAAAATCATAAAAAAGACTTTAGAAGACAATCAAAGAGCTTGGCACACTAAATTGAAGACAACTCTATGGGCTAATAAGATAACTCCCAAGAGATCAATAGGGAATTCTCCTTTTGTGATTGTCTATGGAAGGGAGGCTAGGTTTTCTATATCTCAATATCTATTTGCATTGGAGTTGGTAGATTAGTTATAATTACTTGAGAATACCCCAATGGAGGTAAGTTTGGTAGAGTTAATGGAGTTACAAGAGGTTAAATATAAATCTCACCAAGCTATGAAACATCACCAAATACTAATGAAGAGGTATTTTGATAAGAAATCAACTCCAAGAAAATTCCAAGAAGGTGATATAGTGTTGAAATGGGATGAAGATAGAGCAAAACCAAGGAGACATAAAAAATTTGACACTCTATAGAGTGTACCATATATCATCATTAGGTGCAAGCCAAGAAACTCTTTCTAATTGTAAATAATGAATGTATTGGAGCTAGATTTCCCTATGAATGGGATACATTTGAAGCCTTTTTATTGAGGTATTGGAGGTTTATCTTATAAATATTAGGTTAGGTTCATTTTATGTTGTGTTATGTTCCATAAGTGTTCTAGTGAACACATGAGTGTTTCTTTTATTTTATCTTGTTGTGTGTATCTTTCCTTATGTTTCATGTGTTTTCAAGGTAATTTTTGTGTCAATAAGGTTTATATGTGACCCCATATCCCAATGGATAGGATTGATAAAGTGGTCATGGCATAGCAAGCATACTATCCTTAGGAAATCACTAAAGATGTTGACCATTTTGACTTCAAGCCAAAATGGGTCAACCCACATATAGTAAAAAACTTATATATGGGTATATCATAGTGGAATAGAGTGTTTTATTGTTAATTTTATGTAATTTAATGCCATTTATGCCTTGGTCATAGTTTAGTTAAGTATCATGTCAATTTGAGTCATCTAGGGGTCCTTTTGGAGTCATATATGCAAGTGACATGGTTTCCAAGGTGTATAGATGTCCTAGTTTTCTTCTAAATATCTAAGATGTCATATTACCTATCAATAATGTTAGTCTCATCTGAAACTTGAAGGTTCTTTAACAAAAAGTTAAGAAACTAATTGAAAAATAAGGAGTTTGACACGTATACAGCTTTTAAGAGATTGTGACACATGGGATAAGGTTTTGAGATGACTCTTTAACTTCCTTAGACCAATTTTAATGCTTAAAATTATTTGGAAATTTCAAATTTGAGATAAAACCATTTGCTTTCCTATCACTCCACCATGCACATAGAACTAGTCAACAGGTTTATGCTTGGTACATCCAGTTGGAGAATTTTCAGATCAAACACATTTAGGGGGTGATAGTAGACTTAGCTTAATTTTCATATAAATATTTCAAATATTGTTCAATTGCGCTTTATGAATCATCTCTAACAAGTTGACTGTGTTTTTATATTCATTATTTCCCATGCCCTATAGGTTTTGTTCTTGTTTGGACTATTCTATATAGATTAATTGGTGATTTTACATCTAGATTATATTGATGATCTATTTTCATTTTATCCATGTTTGGTATCAAATTTGGAAATGATTTGATAGCTAAAATAAGTCACTTTGTAGGAAGATGTTGATATTGAACTTGCATTCAAATTTCACCATTTAAAAAAATATTCTTTATCTATAATGGCTTTACAAAATGTAACATGAGGTTCCACTCATTTCAAGAGTCATATAAATATACTTATTTCAATGTTTTAGTATCTAAGGTAAGCATAATTTGGGTTGTAGTTCAATTGGATACACAGTCAACTCCCAACTCCTCCTCACTCTCAGTCACGACTTGTAAAGGTTCTGAGAACATCCAAAAATGTGTGATGATTTTTTCAAAGCCTTTGGATATATTTTGGAAACATTAAGTAGTGAATTAAGCTTTAAAATTATAAATAAAACACTATGACATTCATGTGAAACACTTCCACAAGGTCTACCATGAATGTGCACCTATAGCTGCTTGAAAGAAGAAAACCATGTTGGAATAAAGGTGTTGAAACTTGTTTCAATATATTAATAATTATAAACACCCATTTGAATAATTGGTATAGATTATAGGTATCTTCATGAGGTCATTCACTATTCACATTGCTCCAATTCTACTCACTGCCTACATACAACTCAAAGTGCACCTACAAGAATCTCTCAAGATGACATCATGTTGGAACGGGAGCCTTATTAGCAGTTTAAAATCCTTTAGAATTCTAAGACTGAATTTGGAAATTTGATAGTGCCTAGAGTTGATCACAAACATTTATATCTTACACACTGCTTATAATTCTACATTTAGTATTCATACATGAAAATGCCCACCTATAGGTGGTATCATAGGGATATGAAGGTAATAGTATGAAGAAGATTGGAAAAAGTTAGAACCTTCTTTCTAGTCTTAATATGTTGTGTATATCATGGTAAAAATATTTAGGTTTTCAAGTGGAAGTGGAAACCATGATCAAAGGTGAAGTAACTATGTTCAGAGCCCTTTTCTCTAAAAGCACAAAACAGAGCACGTTGTCATTTTTTTGATATCATAAGGTAAGGTTAATAATAGTTTTAAATCATATTGATGAGTTTGTATTGTAGCTTCCACATAGAATAATGGATATAAAAAATATGGAGGGAGTATGATTAGTGGAGGGTGGTTTTCGGAAGGCCCAAAGATACACTTTTATACTCTAAACTCAAACAATGTCATCTACAGAATTTAAGCTCCAACTAGACCTTTTCACTCAAAGTTACAGTATTGGACCATGACTCCATGAAAAAATGGTTCTAGGTAATTTAAAATAATATTTAATATCTAGAGTAAATTTTAAAAGGTCAATATGTAGAGTTTTAAATCCATATACACCTACAAGTGTCTTCTCCACTAAAATTACTCACCTACTATAGACTATAACTCCTACACTATCTGTGAAGTGAATCTAAACATAGAAATATAAACCCTTGCTAGTGTGATTTTATTCTAAAGGAAATAAAATGTATCGTAAGAAATATTTTATAGGTTCCAAGGTGAATTATTATCTATAAAACCCTTATTCTATCTCAACACAGTCAGTTGTAGCTATGGTAAGATAGTGAGCAAAGGTTGGTGTTCTTGAAGTTTGTATTATAGGTATATGATGTGGATACAAAAAAATTGAATTATATATGGAAAATAACACAAAAATAATGTCTTATAATATTATATTAAAGTTCAAATTTTTCAATACCACCTACAAGGATCACCCTTGAAGGAGAAATATAGAAGACATAGTCAATCTATCATATAGACCTAGTTGAGCAGGATAGAGATTGAGAATGTAAGTATGGATGTTATAGGGTATTTAGGCATAATAAAAAAATATATTATGATTATAACCATAATTATATACCCTCATATCATGAAAATATAAATAGGATCATAGTTAACAGTCCACATGGTAAAATCTTACACATAGTATGTTTTTTAGGGGTATGTCTGGGATTTTGAGAGAGTTAGAGAGTTGAATGATAAGATCAAGGAATGAATTTTTTTTAATGTTTTCTCCATATATTGGATAACATCCTCCAATAATAAATATTTTTTTATAATCAAGGTAAGTAACCTCTATTTTGTCTCATATAGAGGGCACTTTCTTTGTGTGCAAACTCTACATTTTTTGAGAATAGGAATGATCAAGTGAGATAGGGGCTGGTTGAACATTTAAAGGGGATATTTAAAGTTTAAAAAAAGATAGGAAAACATTAATAAACATGAATATAAGTAATAATCTCAACATAGTGGTCTAGACCCTCAAAGTTACAAATAGGCCTATGAGGCATGGTTAAGCCTAGAATCCAAATGGGAGGTCAATTTAAATTGTAACTATAGGATATAATTACAATGTATTATAACATGTTCATTTGGGAATAAAAAATGGTTAAAAGATTTTTTAATGTATAAAATTACCTAATAAATATACTTTTGGCTCAAAGACAACTCAGGGGCATGCAGAATGAAGGTCAAAGCTTGATAAGCCCAATTAGGAAGCTCATATCTTCTTGGAGTTTTTACATGTATATTCAAGGATTTTGTGGAATTTTAAAGGGTTATTTATCAATTATATTGTGTAATTTTTTTAATTTCTAACGTCCCATCTCTATGAACAAATATTAAGAGGAAAAAGGACCTAAAACCCTACTAAACCCTATATCAGTACCTGACTAGGAAAACAAGGATGGAGATATATCCAAATGGGATGTAATGAACATGAAATTTGATTGAGGTTTTAGAGGACTCTTCAAGACTCCTCCCCAATAACTTTTTTGCTACCCTACTTGTATGGAAAAGAGGTAAACTTTCTTTCTTTGACTATTTTGAGTATTTTTCAAGTTCTAAAGACTTTAAAAATATGAAACTAACTTTAGGATAAGTATTAAAACTTGGTATAACATATAATGTCCATTTAATTCATCAAAAAATATCTTAAGTCTTCTTAAAATAATCTTCATCTCAGCTAGTCAAAATTGGCAAAATGAGTAAGATAGTGAGAAGTGTGAAAACTTCAAGTGGAAGCTTATTTAAGGTATACCTAAGAAATATAAGGACATGCAGGATATTTAAAATTTTAATAAACTACCTTATATATATTTTCATGGAAAATTATATCCAATTTTAAGGCCAAGTGTGAGGGGTGAGTGAAAGAGGAATTTATTTGACTACAAGCAATGATGGTTCACTTTCAAAGGAATCTAGATGATTAAGAATGTATCAAATGCATGGTGAAGAATTTTTTTAAAAACTCCATATTTTTTTAATCATGATATATTTCCATATTTATTTGTGGGCATTCCAAAATGTGTTAATGATGAAGATAGTTTTACTATACAGAATGAGAACTCTTACACCACATTTCATGAGTTGCATAATTTAAAGAGTCATTTGTCCTATCAGACCATGTATGGTATATCTCCTAATTCATTATTATACACATTTAACTCCTTATAGCATCATGACATGTGTTATTATAACCTTTTAACTTATCTTTTCCCACTTCTCTCTCAAATTCTATAAGTAGTTGCCATTTTGGACTTTATAATCTGATACCACACTTGGTATGTCAAAGCCCTGCTAGTTTGATGTCAAATTTTGCCTTATAATAATTGAAAATATATTTTTTTGAGTTAAATAATATATATTTTTAGTATTCAAAGTGATGAATGGTTAATTTTAGTGATTTTATCCTTTGTTTTTCCTTGTCCTTTGATCTCTTCTAAAAGAAACTCCCATCCTAGAGGTCATATAGAGTGTAGTCAAGTGTTTTAATATTTATTAAAGTTTATTATTTTCCTTATATTGTGAAATATACCCTATATTTAATTTTACTTATGTTTCTTCATACATCTCACCTCTATATTGAAACACTCATGTTAGAATCCTTTAGGACTTTGAGACTAGTTTATATGCTTTATTTCTTACTGAAAAAAATATGATGGTCATGTGGAAAACATATTGGTGTATCATACCTTTATAGTAGGTATAATTCATGAAAATTATAACTCTTTTCCCCAAAATCAAGCATTAGTATAAGTGATAAGCATTTCAAGATACATCTAGGGAGCTAACCCTCAAAACTAAAGACTCACTTCCACTATAGGTACACCCACATACTTGGAAGTGTTTCCATGTTTCCCAAATATTTAATAGGATTGAAAATAGAATTCTACAATGAAATATTTGGTGACAAAAATAATAATAATATAATTTAATTAAAGCCAAAAATATTAGAAATGGAGGAACAAGCATGAAAATAAGATAATGTACTTGGTGTGTTGGAACAAATGCCATGGCCACTATTCTTCATGGTCAAAAGAGTAGGTTTTCCATATATTCAATATATGTGAGAATGATATTAAATTTTATAAACTTTGGGTGTTTTATGGAGGAGAATCCAAGGGTTCATTCAATATTGTATCAACCAAAAATAGAGTGTAGTGTGTTTGTTTTCATTTGTTGGTTGTGATATTTTTGGTGTGAGATTCTTAACCTCTTAGAATGATGTTGTAAAATAATTGCATTACCATAGGATAAGTTTGAAGATCTTTTATCTACTATGTGTGTCTACATGAACTATTATGTCACATACAATTTTCAAAAATGGTTCTTTATTTTTAGTAAGAATCAAATGATTAAATTTGGTGAGGTGATAATATATGTACTAGTTTTAGACCTTTAGAGTTTCCTCAAAAATGTACTAGCTATTTATTTTAAGATGCATATGCAAAACTTTTCATGATGGATATCCACTTACAGTAAAAATTATATGATGAAATTTGGTGAGATGTTATTACATGAAACTTAAAACCTATGTGCCAAATTTAGATATTTTTTAGTTTTGGTGGTAATGTATCACCCATTTCTATTATATTATCATCTTCCTAGTTTATAGATAATTCTTTATCTTTAGATAAATATTTTTTAAGAATTGGGTTACCAAATTTTGATTGGTAATTTAAAATTAGCATAAAATATTTTTTCAATTTTAAGCTCAATTGGATAAATATCAGTAAAATTATCATAGTTTTTGTAACTATCATTTAGCTTGAAAATGTGATTTGTCTAGTTTTTACATGGTTCTTTGCCGTACAGTAAAGTTGTGGTAAGATTTGGGCTACCAAATGTGAAGAGATGAGATAAAATGTATTTTGAAAGCTATTTTTTAATTTAATCTCAATTGGATAAACAAAAATAAAGTAATGGGAGTTTTGGTAACTATTTTTCAATTAGAAAATGTCACTTAAATACATGGGATTCATTATTGAAAATTGGCATTTAATTGTGAAAATGAAACGATGCCAAACTATTGTAAATTATGTAGAATGTTAGGGATGTTGAAGAGACACCCCATAGAACTATGGATATCATGATGAATACACTATTTAAGGAGATAAGGAATTTTGGAGAGAAGGACAAGTTGTGAAGGAGTAGAACTCTCCCATAGTAGAATAAAAAATTGCATCAGTTCAAGGGAAATTTAATGAGATTCTATAACTATTTCATGTAATGTAATAATATTTTAGATGCATGTGTGTGTGTGCGTGCGTGTGTGTGTGCATGCATGTGTGTGTGCATGTGTGCGTGCATGTGTGCGTGCATGTGTGTGTGTGTGTGTGTGTGTGTGTGTGTGTGTGTGTGTGTGTGTGTGTGTGTGTGTGTGTGTGTGTGTGTGTGTGTGTGTGTGTGTGTGTGTGTGTGTGTGTGTGTGTGTGTGTGTGTGTGTGTGTGTGTGTGTGTGTGTGTGTTTGAGAGTATGAATTTATTCTATTTTAATGTTTTAAAATGAATCTAATGAAAATATGTTAAGTTCATCAGGTCTATGTAAGTGTTGAAAGTGTGACCATGGATAAGTGTTTAGCCCTAACAACACAAAGATAAAGGTATTCCTTAATTGGATCCCCTCTCTTATCTTTACACCATACATAGAGGAAAAAATCCTAAAGGTTATGTGCACTCTAAAAACAAAAATATACTATAGCCTAGTCCAAACAGTGGTTGTTGTCACTCAATCTTGCGCCCTATAGAGGTTGTTCAAGCCTTATCTATATTGAGTGAAACATTAGATTACCTCTATGCTTGTGGGTTGTCTATAGTAGAGGTAAACCTATAGGTTTAAGGGCTAGATCCTTAGATTAGTCTTTGATATCTTATCACCTACATTAATTGATTACTTTTATGAAAAGAGATATAAGGTACACAAAAGTAACCTATGTTAATGAGATGATACACCAAATTGATCTCCACTAGACTACCATACACTTGCACTATGAAACATGACTCATAATACTAGTCTTAACATCCTAGATTGATCTAAACTAAGTGTTTCAAACATGGAGGTGATATGAATTATCCTTATCAAGGTGATTTAACAATATTTTATATTTTAGACACTAATACTACTCATTACACTTAGAGATAGATAAATATACTAGCTACACTTCATGTGACCTGTTAGAGGGAGAACTAATTGTACCAAACATGAAAGAGTAGAGAGAACACAAGGATAGATAGTTATCACTTGTCACTCCACTATGCACTACTTCACACACTTATACAAGAATATATGAACTCAAAAATAGATTGGAAATATTTATTTCAAAGGTAAATATAGTATTCAAACTTGTAGGGCTTTGCCATACCAGATGTGGATTTCTTACAAAGCCAAAAAGGCTTGCATATATAGAGCATAAGAGAGGAGAGAGAAGAAGAGAAGTGGAAGTTTCATAAGGCCAAGTGTCAAGACTTGGAAAATAGTTACAATTCAAGAGAATGAAGTAGAAAAGAGGTTAGGAATTTGTCATGGACAAGTGTCCATTAGAATTGCATCATTCTTCTAAAGTTATCATAGAGACCGCAATTAGCCTTCTTGAAATTACCTTTTTTGATGATGAGCCAACTTGGTTGTCTTAAACCACCTTAGGATTATTTGACACATAATAACTAGACTGTGAAGGTGTAATCCTAGTTGTGATAGTCATCATGTACCCCTTAACTTATGAAATCCTCATAGACACTTGTTGTTCACTATTTGTAGTCATTGTTCACTAGCCCTTTAAGCTTGATTCATATATTTATCACTTAAGTGACCTACAGTTATTCAATAAGATGAATTTCATGGGTTTTATACAAATTTAAAAGTCTTATTTGTCTTATGGTCTATCAAATAGACCTCAAGAGACTCAAATTCACACTCCTCACCATCACACTTAAACGTTCACTTTGCCTTCTCATTGTCTATCAAAGATAGCCTATAATGAATGGATTAGAAAAGTTTTTCATGCTTATCTAAGGTTATATATGAATATATGGGGTTAAGAAAAGTTCCTAAACACCTTCCATAGTGACTTTCATTTAGAAATCCCCTTCTATAACTTTGAAACACATCAAAACTTATAGAAAACCAAGAATTAGGTTTGTTTATCAAGTGATAGTATAGATCAATTAGGTGTCAAGGAGCCTAGGATAATTTTAAATAGGTTCAAATCACTTCTAAGGCCAATTTTCCACTTATATATTCATAACTTTCCATAACTTCTCCATTAAGCTCAAAAAAGGGTTTTAGGTATCTTAGCTTCTTAACATTGATTCATAAAGGTTAGACATCCAACCCCTAAACTAATTCCACAAATTTATATTATAATACCACCCTCAACTATCACTATATTCTTTAGGTCTCATACAAATTATTCATATAGATGTGATCAAAATAAAATGGCCTCTCGAGCTCTTGCAATGCATTATGAGTACCCTTGAGAAGAAAATTGGATAAAAAGACTAATTATGTACTATTCCTTATAAACCAATTTTTTATAATAGCATTTTACTCTCCCATGAAATATGTAAATTTTTTTTTAAGGATCTCATGGTCCTATAAATCAAGTTAGGCACCTTGAGGGTTTAGGCTTAGTTTTAGGCCTAACAGACCTAGACTATGTGCTTATGTATATGACCACCTGTAGGTGTTCTCATTGAATTTGATTGCTTATAAATATATTTTTTATATTAATTCCAACTTTTTACATCTTAAAATAATCACTCAAATCTGTATCCTTCATCCGTTCTTCATTTACACACTTGCTTGTAGGGTGTTCATGACTATGGAGTGCCCTCTATTTGAGACAAAATAGAGGGTATATCCCCTCTTTTTTTAATAAAGATGATATTATGGATGAAATTTTTAGGTAACAAATACCATCTATAAAAAATTTCAATGTTTTATTATATCTCTAGAAGTCTCAACACCTCAAATATTCTAGACTAGATTTTAAGTTTGATGACTGTGCACAAAATTTTGTTTGGGCCTGAGAACTTTGAGCTATGACTATAGGTTAAGGTCCTTACTTCTTTACAACACTTGGGAATGTGTCATTACCAGTGTGAGAGTGGTTTAAATATGATATATCCATCATACACTTTTTCTTACCTTCTCAAACCTACACTCTCCATTTGCTTAGGCTAGTCCATAGATTATGTTGACTATGTCACCTATAAGTGGTAATCAAGGAGAATTCAAAGGGATACTGTAGGTGGTGATAGATATTTTAGCATTTTAATTTATGGCCTAAGTTTTTCTTGAGGTCACTAAGACCATTCCACACTTGGTTGAACTGATTCCTTCCTTAGGTCTATGATATCATATCTCATTAACACATTATTTTAATATAAGCTATAGGTCCATTTTGGTTCAAATATCACTATAATTGTCTTAGTGTTTTTATCAAAAACTTTATTGATTTTACAACCATTCCACCATCAATCTCTCAACTTTTTCTTGAATTATCATGTTTCTTATAGGCTTAGGCTATAATAATGAATCCAGTAAATGCACTCAGACTTCATGAACTTTCACTAATAGGTAACATTATATGAGGCAAGATTTTGTTTTGAAGAAGTTAAGGTTAGTTCTCCCATTGAGCAATTTTCTAACTCTATGAATCAAGGGCCTAAGTTTGACTATATGCAGTGTCCTTGCCAATATCACTATGATACTTTATGCTCTCAAACTTACTTGATATTCTCAATTGGATTATAAACACCTCCAAATCCCCTTTCATTACTACTTAGACCTTTGTTGTATTTGGTTTGTAGACCATGTGGGAGACTACATGTAGGTCTATATGAAAAAGGGTTGAGTACTAGGTTATAAATTTATCACCATCATAATGACCTTTCATTAGGTTCATGGACTTTGTTTAAGATCTTCTTTCAAGTTCAAAACCTTCAAATAACACTATGCTTCTTTTTATGGCTTGACCATTCTTTTAATTTTAAACATAAGACCTGAAGATGTCTGCTCTAAAGCTACTTGACTGTATTAAGTATCCTAGGATTTGCATTTCATAAGGGAAACTCTTGAGACCAAAACTTCCATAAATAACATGATCAAACATGCTCTTATAGGTTAGAAATAAACATTTTAGCCTTGTCAACTAGTTAGTCATAGGAAAATGAACTCTATAATAGGTGAAACACTATCTTCATCCTTCAATGTGTCTACTTCTATCTCAATTAGATGGTTATAATTATACCTCCATGATCACATGTACCACACTTGTTGAAATCAACATGGAATGAATGAAGATACTCTAAAAGACTATGCACACCACTTGATTCACATAGATAACTGAAAATAGAGAAGAAAACTGAGGTGTTGAGAATGCACAAAAAACTTAGAGGCACTAGTATTCTTAGTGTTTATTCATGAAGTACAAACTACCATTATCATAACTATGACCATGAAATAATATTACATATAGATTAATTTCATCTCCCAAGTGCATTCACCTTAACTCTACTTCTTCTATCCATATTAGCTATAAATTGGTTAACCTGTTTGACCTATCTAAGAGAACGATGAGAGGAAGAGATCATTTTTTACCAAATTTGAACCTATCAAATATTTTTGAGCATAGATATGACTTATGGGTATCTAAAGAGAACCTCTTGAAGCCTTCCCATGTTCTAGGTGTGTCACTCAGGCCATATAACAACATAAAATTGTTTGTTTTTAATTGATCCTCTTGGATGGACGTTGAATCTACAACTTATTAGTTTAAAAACAAATTCTCTAACCATTCTTGACATGTGGAATGTTAAATTTAATCTTGAAATATTTTTCTTTCATGAAAAACCATACAATTTCATTAAATGGCTCAAAAGGTGGCCTTAGATGACTTAATACCAGCTTAGAGACAAATATAAAACATATTATTTGACCTCATTAATGACCATGGGACCATTTTTTAACCTAGAAGATTTTTAGAGGTAAAATCACTGAGAGGGGGGGTGAATCAATGATTCTAAATAATCCATTTCTAGTTCAAAACTCTTAACCATTCAACACATAAAATTATGAATCATACAAATTAACCATTACAATGAACATATAATATATAAAAATATCAAGCACATAACACATGACATATGTGGGAAACCCTCTTGGGCATAAAACCCACTAAACCCTACGAGATGGACTATAGTACTATAATGACAATATCTAATTTTGACCAAGATAAATTGATCAAGGAACACCCATCCCCTAATTTAGTGAGACACCAATCCCACAAGGAGCTACTACCCCTGTCTAACTAAGCACCCACAACAACTACACCTTTTATAAAGTTTCACCTTGTAAGGTGGAACCAAACCCATAATCAACCAATAACCCACCCAAATACTTTGAAAAAATAATATTGAATAGTTTTTTATACTCTATAACTAATGATGACCACCTTTATTTTCACTCTTCACCTTCACTCTTTCACCCAAACAGTCTCAAGGACTCACTCACTCAATTTACCTCTTTTTAGCTCATTAAGTTCAATGACTTGTGTATCTACCTACATCAGCTTGATCAGATAAAAATGATTGATCCTCTTTTATCTTTTATGGTTGTCACTAACAGATACCTTCTCTTTCAAAGGTTCTCTACTTTGTTTAACTCCACACTTCCTCAACTAGCATAATTAGTCCAATTAGACCTTATACTTATACCATTATCTTCTTTTAACCCATCTTGGTTAGCCAAGATGATTTACATATTTTAAAAACACTTATGCTAGTTCCATACACATGTTACATGTGATATCCACACTCTTCATAGGTCAGTCATTACCTCATTATCCGTAAACCACCATTAGGTCTTACTGAGACCTAAAATAATTAGGCCCTCATACTCACACGTTACATGTGAGACTACTTGGACAACCTTCATCCTTTAAAATTTATTTTAACACATAAAACATATATATAATATCCCATTTCTCACTCTCATATGTTTCCATGCCACTTGGAACAACAGCTCAACACTTGAACTTACCAATTAGGTATCCTTGCTCTTTATGCCTTCATACATAGAAAATAGAGTTTAAATATTCTAAAGAAAATACTCAAATATTTCACATATCCATATGATTATACAACATGGGTGAAACATTTAAGACCTATAAAATTTCTTCATGTGCTTTAAATACTTCAAAATAGGTTCTACACACTTAAATCAACTCTCTCAAAATGACCGCTCAGATTAGTCATATATAGTCAAAATGAAGTCAAGCTATTTTGAATCTCCATATATGATAAATGACATATCATGAAAAAAAATTCCTTATTATAATCCTTTTATACTTATAAAACCTCTCCATACTCATTTTCTTTTTCAATTCTACTCAGAACTCTTCCAACTCACTTCTGTAAAGTGGTCACTCAAACTATCTATATCCTCTAACAAACACAATCAAATTTTAGACATTTGTTCATATTGAATATGGATTGGTAAATAATAAAAAATAAAAAATAAAATTATTCATTGAGTCTACAATCTCTCCAATAGTTATTTCATCTTGAAACATCAAAATACTATCAAGAACAACTCAATTATCCTTCTCAGGTCACTTGCAAAACATGGTCAAACACACAATCAACTTTAGAGCCTAATATATTTTATTGTATGAAAATTAAAATATTATAATAAAATTATATCTATTTTAATTTAATTACTATTCAAATTTTCTTTTTACTCCATTAATAAATTCATCCTAGATTAAAAGATATAAGCAAAATATTGTAAACCAGTTTTTCCCTTTACTAATTCAAATACCAACGATCATTGGTAAATGCAAATATTGCAGACACGTGTCTTCATATTTTGTCATCTTATAGATTTAAAAAATATTCTATATTGATCTCCTTATAATTATCCAAAATTAAAATTTTAATACTCATCTTTGATCTTAGATCCTAGCTTCCAAGATCAAGCCACTTGCCACCCTCACCTGCCTTCTGAGCACATTGACTATTTGACTCCAATGAACTTCCACCACTTGGTAGCCTTGCATGAATTCTGATCACTTTATTGAATTAATAATATAATAATCTTCATTATATCATAATATACATTATCACATACTCATTTTTTATCTCTATTTGACAGATCTCACGCTCACTGTTAGATATGTTGTTCAAACTCTGTGATTATGACACATGTCACTAATGTGTGTAATCTCTAGATTCATTGAAATTTTTAATTAATACATACCATTGGATCACTATATGATAATATAATATTATATATTATATCTTCACCTAGTTATATTATATACTTTCGATTGGATCTTTTAAACGTTCACCATTATATCTCCTCTTGCAACCACTGCAATCTACTTGGAAGGCCAACTTTGCTTCTTAATAAAGTCTTCTATGCTCAACCTCATGACTTGAAATTTAAATGATATGATATTCTCACATAGGGTAATCCATCTATGTATTAAAATTCTCTTGAAACATTCACATATGTGAAATATTATGTCATCAAACTATATACTCAACCTTGTCTATCAAGGTGACTATTTGAACCTAGACACTCATATGACTACTATGATGAATTATTTTGATTTCCATAATCATTATAAGCACTCATAATACCCCATATGGTCTCTAAAACTTGACCATACCATCAATAACATCCACCACCTACCTATCCAAGTTACTACTAAATATCCATGCTAGAACACTGATCATACTATGACATTACCACTTTGTCATGACATCACCACTTTGTCATTATCTTTGACATCAATGCACACATGACATCAAAATTTGACATCAATTATAACACACTTTCCAAAAACATCCCCATTTTGCATTTATATCAACCTCTTCTTCTCCTTCTCCCCCTTTTTCATTAATGACAAAGTGGACTAAAAGGCCACTAAGCTTTCCTTAACATCCTGTATGTATTCAAATATACATTTAGGTGCTTAGGATACTTACATACTTTCATGAATATGAATCAATTAGTTCCCCTTTAACATACACTAATATAAACTTGGTATTCTCTAATCCTTGGACCTATTCATCTAAAGAACACACAAGCTTCTTTTGTCCATCTATGAGGATTCAATACATTGTAAAAAACACATCTTGGTTTGATCAAGTCATCATACAAATATTATTGAAATCAAAACTATATTAGACATCTTCATATCTCCACCATAGCTAAGGCATCTCACATATGCTCCCCCTCACATTATGCACATCTCTCCAAGCCATTCATGTTAGTTATTTCCTCCTAACTCCTTACTCTATGACATTTTCAATAGGTCTCCTTTGGGTCTGAAAAACAAATTTTTCAAATATTTTCCACACATAGTCAATGCTCTTATGGAAACACCAATATATCTCATATCTTCAAAACACTTTGAACTCCATGAAATTCATAACTTTACATCTACATAACTTTGATACCATCTTCATGATATCAAAAAATATGAGAACACATTCTCCTCATACTCCATATCAACCTTGCCTTTAGTCTTCATCATTTTGACCAATTGATTTAAGTAACATAAATTAACAAGTTCTTACCTTTAGAACCAAAAAACCCTGAATAAACCTTGAGCACACTAAAACAAGATCAACACACCTTTATATGTAAATAGAACATGTTGACAAATCACCATCCTTAATTAGTCACTTGGAGACCTCCATTCCTTTCCTAAAAACCTTACACGCATATCTTCATTTTTCACCATTTGAATAACTAGATCATCCTTCTAAATCATTAAACTTCTTCATGTCCTTCCACAATAAGCCAACACATCTTCTCATGATATTTCTTGTCTTGCAACATCAATCAAAAATTCAACTAGCATCGACCATGGATCTTCTTGTTGATAACTGTCTTCTTGAAGCTTAGATAGAGACACCCCTTTGACATAAAGATACTAAAACTCCCAAAACTCAGGAGACTCCCATATCTCCATACTTTTATTTGACTTTCATTCCTACCTCATCATACAATTGAATTTGAATCAAAGTTTGACTTCATTCTTTGCTTCATATTTGTCAACAAATTTTGAAAACATATGTTCTTGTCTTTCCTTCATGTTTCTTATAGAAACAAAACCATATATGGTCTTAGTATGATCTCTCCTAATAGACTCAGGTTTTCATAACCATGTGTGACCTCTTCCTTTCACACTAGGAGCTACATACACCTTGTTTTTATTTGAGAACTCATTTGACCTTTTTGATTTAACTATTTTGGGAATAATCGAATTTTATTCCTATTTTAGTTAAGGGTCTAAATTAATAAATTAGTAAATAATATTGCAATAATTATAGTCCTAATTTGTATAACTTATCTATCTTTTTTACCATTCTAAAAATAGAAATAAATAAAGAGAAAATATAACTTATCTAAAAATAGGCTGAAATAGCTATTGTAGGGTTTAAAACTGGCTATGTGGGACTAAGAGTCATAAATCAAAATTTGGCTTTCATTCAATGAAAGGATAGGATTGCTAAAAACAAGACACTTTAGGGTCTAGCATTTTTGTCCTCTTTTAGCACTATTGTCTAAAGCTACCCATAGAGTCCTAATTTTTTGGGGTTCTTTGCACTATTTTTTTGTGAGCCTGCCTATGAAATCTCGAATGTTGACTGTTGATACAACTCATTGTAGAGTTGTTTCATTCTCTAAACCCTATCTCTCCATCATGTTTGATTAAAAAAAAGGATTTGAATCACTTGAAAAGGAGGGGTTAGTGTGTGTAAGATGTATTGAACATGTGATCCACACCCTTTGTATGGGTATGTTGCCTACATACCAATACTCTAAAGAGGGATCAAGCCATATGTGATTCTCCCACTTAATGTGATTTTTGAAATAGTGTGATGTAGATGTAATAAACCAAATAAAGAGTGTTTGAGGTGGTTAGGGATTAGTATGAGTATTTAAATATGTTTACAGTTGTGTTGGGTGATTGTATGTAGAGAATAGGGAAGTTTGCCTTAGTGTTTTGTTTGTATTCTTGCTTGCTTTGTAAGATTTGTCACCTCCCTTTGTAAATGAACTTTGAATGGGATTTTATAGGGAATAGTTGGTCATGAGTTAAATGTGTGCATGATAGGTCAACATAATGAAGGATAGGAATCAAATGAAATTGACTATTTGGGCTCAAAATACAAAAGGATAAGAGCACCAAAAATGGGACACCCTAGGGTCGAGTACTACAGTCCAAGTATGACACTCTTATTGTAGAGGCTCAAGACCTTAGGGATAGGATTGGCCTGGGAAATAGATTGTGGATGAGTTGGAATTAGGTTTCAAGAGTTTAAAAATTATTTATAATGAGTAAAAAAGTATCTAAAAGGGTTATAAAAGAATGAAAGAAGTACCTATGGATAAGATGTCACAATCCACACTCAAAATACCAATTTAGACATGTCATATGACTATATTTTCCCCACCCCCTTTATTCTAGTGATGTAGAAAAGTGAAATACTAGGATAAAAGAAAAGTATAAAGTGTACCTAAACTTACCTGGAAGGGTGAATCCCATAAATGTATGTGATGTAGAGTGTACATAAAGAGAGCACATCATGAAGTGTAAATCTGTAAGAGAAAATAAAGAGTAGATCAGTTATTATTAGACATGCTATGTATAAAATAAGAATGTATAAAATCTAGGTAAAAGAGAGAGAAGAAGATAAAGGAATGAATACACCTCATCAAGTATGTGAACTAATACAAAACTTGTTGTGTTGTTGAGTGATGCTGAATGATGTTGGGTATGTGTTGAACCAAAAGTAATATCATGAATAGAGTTGAATGCTCAATTCCTCAAGGGTGGCTCAAAAATACAAAGGTTGGCCCTTTGGTTCCATCATCATCCACTAAGTGAAGCTATGTGATCATACATGTGCTAATAAATGTTTTTATTATGTGTCCAATCCCTCTTAATAGGTGGCTCAAGAATACAAAGGCTAGCTAGTCCTTTGGATCCATCATTGCCCACTAATTGAAGTTATGAACTAATACCGGTATGAATTTGTATCATATGAGATGGATCTTGAATCCCATGAATGCACTATAATCTAACAATGTGGCATGGATAGTTGAATGTGTGTTGAGAACTAGGCTAATCTTGTTCACTCTAAAAGGTGGAGATTAGGCTTGTATGAAAGCCACTCCAAAACTAGGAACTAGGCTTATATTAAATCCACTTTGAAATGATGCCAACCACCTACAAATGTAATATGACACACAACTACTAAGAATACATAGGTAATATACTAAACTCAAAAATAAAAGAAGGAAAATGTGCCACATATATTTCCCCCAACCACTGGTGTCTGTAACATGGATTCTAATCTAGAAGTTATACCAACTACCCAATATAAAATTGGAAGTGAGATCCATCATGCCATGCATGATGCCCCCTACAATTATATTCTCTAATAAAAAATTTACTGAAACTACCTAATCTAAATTGAACTACTGATGACAAAACTATAACCAAACTTACCTTTCTTTCTGTTTCTAGAAAATCTAATGTTTTTGTTGTTTGGATAGGAGCACCAAAAACAAGACACTTTATTATTAGGTGTTATATTATAATTATCGATCTCTTATCCTTTATTTTTTTTATCACTATTTTGTATTTATCACTATGTTTTTAGTCTATTTTGCCTGGTTGAATTTTGAATGTTATTCTGAGTGTTTTGAAAACTCATTTTTGATTGGTAGAAGGCTTTGATCTCTATGACAAAACCCTTTACTATTTCCCCCTCTTCTGAGGGTAGGAATGAAGACCCTATAATACCTAACCTCAAATAAAAGAGCCTTGAAAATGTGATATGATATGAAATGCATGATATAAGAATGATAATCCAAAATATGTCTCAAAGTATAAAATAGTTTATATTGGAGATTGTTAGATCAATAGGGGTATGCCTAGATAGATGTAACAATGTAATAGCATGTGTAGTCTACTGATTTAAATTAGAAATGTTAGTTGTTGGTTGTTAGGAGGGATGGAGAATTATGTCCATCATAGCATCCAAGAAAGAAAGATAATGCATGATGGGGATCATGGCATTACAAACAATTGAGAAGCAAACAAGCACACAAGAAAAGAAGCAAGAATCATATAAAATAAGACAAGGAACCAAGCAAACAAAGGACATAGTAACATGTCACTCAAACTAGGAAATCAATCATATAAGGCATGTTTAAATTCCCACATACACATACAATTGAAAACAAGTAATGTTGGCATGAGGGCCACATGCACATAGAAGAGTACAAGCAAAGGACATTGGAAAATGTCTTAAGGCACACACACGAGACAAAACAAGAAATGAGAAATGAAATCACATATAACTACTCAAAGCAAGAAAGGAAGGCATGTAAATGCTATAAATACTATTACATCTAATTAATCAAATCATATAAGTGAAAGTATGCAAAACATGTAATACAAGACAAGGTAGATGCTAATAAATACACAAATGTTATATACTAGTGAGTGTCTATATAATAATATGTGTAAGCTAGTAAGTAATGTATATCAATATGATAACTAGAATGTGTGGTGTAAGAATTACATAACCTATATGGTGTATTCATGTATAAGATGCCCCTGTTGGGTACATATGTTGATGTATCTCTTGAATGTATGAAGTAGGATTCCCCCTCAATGGATAGAGTGAATCAATCAAGGATTTAGGTGTCACTACACACACTCAAAGAAGATAAAGTGAAGCATGGTAATCTATATAAATTAACATACAATAGAATAGGACAAAAAAATGTTAGTTTATCATGGTAGTAGAAATTTAAAGCATGGATAATGCATATAATTGAAATATTTTTGTTGTTTTGAGTTATTTGAATGTTTTTGTATTTTGATATGTTATATTGTTTTCAGTATTTTAAGTTATAAGATATGTACAACTAATCATAATGAAATTATGTATAAGAATTTGAAAATGAGCTATGTACAAGAAAGACTAAGAAGAAATGATACTAAATAATGAGTCTCATGAAAAACTCTGTATCATGGTGTCTTATATCAAGGAGAGGTATTGTGCATGATCATGAAGCACAATGGAAGAGTTAAGATTGTGACTATAAAATTTATGTATGATGTACATGCTATGAAATATTTATATTGGAAACGAACTATGGGGTCCCCCTATAACTCTGAGAATTAGATGCAACTATGGGGATCTTAGGGACCCATCTAGTAGTATAATTTCTTTGAATATATGCTCTATGTGTAGAGGCATGAGACCTTAATGATACTACCTTAGGTGTGAACACTATAGCTATAAACTATCTACAATCTTAAAAATATGGTTTCTCTAAAAGAGGCTTCTATGGAAGTGTATGAACTCTCTGTGCTAGTGAGGGAGGCCTCGACTGTGTCTAAATCTAAACTGGAGGAAGAACTGTAATTAGTGGATGATATGAAACTAGTGGAGGAGCTAAAACTAATGGCTAAAAAGTAGTATATGGCTCTGAAGTGGGGAGTGGTAACTTATATGGAACTCCACCAAATATAACAACCTAATTATCATGAATTAATTTCATGCATCTATGAACTATAAAAGGTATTGCTAAAAGTTTCTATATCCATAGTCAACCAAGCAACATGTCAAAGACTTCTACACTATGAACAATAGTAAATGGTGTAGCCACATGTGTTGGACCAACTTATAAGTAAGTACAATATCACCTAATGAACTCTATATGTGCCCACTAAATCCATTAATAATTGTGTCCATTAAAGTGATATCCTGCTTTGAATATCCCAAATTCTAAAGTAATGTCATAGTGCATATGTTCATACTGAATCCATTATCTATGAGAACACAATGAATAAGATGATGATTAATGTAAGATATAATAAAGAGTTCATGGTAATTTGAATCATCCTCAACTATCTCTTACTCTGATAAGGAGATAGAAGGTCTAGCTAGAACTCTAGAATTATACACACCAATCATGTTGCTCAAAGGATGTGACTAAACTGAAGTTGCCTAGTATGTAGCTGGCAGAGGGTGTGCATGATATGCATGGTGAACACTTAATTTATCCTCCATATCTTGTTTAGAATTTTGTGTCAAATGATATGAGAAAATTTTTAGAGCCTTTTCATGTGTATGAGTTGTCTAAGGAGGCCCAACTGGAGTGCCAAGATTAATGAAGTTGTCATTTATCAAATCTTATATCTTTTATTTCAAACTAATGCATCTATTTTTTGTGTGTTCTAGTTCCCTATGAAAATTTTAAAATGCATTTTGATCATATCCATGTGTAATAGGCTTTGTTGGATCAACTTCTCAAATAAGAGGGAGAGATATGATATTACATTCCAAAATCTACTATAAAACTCTAGCTAGAAATACTGATAGATTGGTCAAGACTCACCAAGGAGGTGTTGATAAAACCACTTATTAAGGGGGATCTAAAGCCATATTAAGTGTAGGTTGATTTTGAATTTTTCTATCATTAACCTTTACTTTGTGTGGGACTTTACTATTACTCTGGTTTGTTGTTTTTGATATGCTTATGTACTTGAGTTTGCCCATTAGAATGAGTTTGACTTCCCTTTCCTTTAGTGTATGACATAACTCAGTGAAGTAAAAGAACCTTTTGAACATTATTGACTCATGTAGAACTGACATAAGACTCTGTTTGAAGAAATCTTGTAACTCTTGATCAGCCACTAAGCTACTCATTTTAGCTAAGATGGTCTTATATCTAAGAACATAGTTTGTGAGATGCTCATTTGACCTTTTTTTCTATTGTGTAACTTAGGTATAAGAAACCTTATCACCTATTTTAATGTTTAAGTGAGCTAGGAACATGTCAGCTAAAGGATTGAATGTGTTGTCTGACTAATTCAGTAGATTATACAACCATTGCAAAGCATAATCTGTTAGACTTCATGTAAATATATTGGTTAATAACTAGTCATTTGGCATATAGTTCAAGCATGATACATGAAAATCTCTCAAGTGTGTCTCTAGATCACCCTTTTCATCATATAGAGTGAGCTTGGGTTGAACAAAACCTGGTGGCAAGGATGTGGAATCAATATGACATGTCAATGGTGTATGAAGTATATTAAAGGAATCTAAATCCTATGTTGATCTAGAGGTACCTTGCTCAAGATGTAGTAACTTGGATTAAAGAGATTTTATCTCTTGTAAAGGTCAACCACATCATGAGATAAAGAAGTACTAGTCATAACTAGTGGTGCCTCATAGGAAGGTTAGGCTACTATAGGGGGTTGTTGAGACATAGTTGCTCCTGTAGTGTCATTTGCAACTAGTTGCTCTGAAGGAATGGAAGACTTAACTTTCTTATCCTTTTTAATTTCCATTATATATTGTAAGATAAGAGTATGATCTTAAATATATTCCCTAAGTCTTTCTCCAAAAAAATTTAGAATCAATTCTTTGTTGATGATAACATCATTATCAAAAATAGATGGAAGTGGATCAAGAACCCAATGTGGTGGCTCATGAACATTAGTTTGTGTATCATCATTATTATTCTGATTCTAGTCATTGTCAAAATTATCTTCATGAAAATTAGTATAATCTAGATGTGTAGGATCTATAGCAAGAATATGAGTTGGTTTTTTATCCATGGTATATGGTGAGGTTAAAGGAATCTCGGTGAATTCAAGAGGGTTGCCACTAAGTCTTGCACTTCATCTCAAAGGAAAATATGCAAGGAGCTTAGGTGGTATAAGGAAAATAAATTAAATAATGAAAGAAAAGATTAAACAAATATAATCTAAATAATGAATTGGAATATGCATAAAAAAGATACGAAGCTCACAAACATGTAAGGTGATACCTCAAAAGCATGGGACCTAGTATATGAAACTAGGGTTTGACTAAAATTATTTTTAAAATTACTAAGGTAGATTTTAAAAATAAATATGACTTTTTTATTTTAAATATGTAAGAAAAATTTTAAAAATACCAAAAAATTTAGCAAAGAATTTTCCCTAGGTTTGTTAGGGTTTTTGTGTACAAAGGGACATTTTATTTTTAAAATTTACCTTAGTAATTACTGAGACCTAGTATAAGCAACTAGGGTTTGAAGGATATAATTTTGTAAAATATTAGAGTTGTTGTCAGAATCCAGATAACGTGAGTGCAATGAAGACATGATCACACAAGATGAACAAGTGCACACCACACAGATGCTAAAGCAATTTGGCAATAACAAGAAGATAAATTGCACAAGACAAAATGGAGAAACTAAATCTGAATTAGCATGGAATGGCCAAAATAAGGACTACAAATAGGAGATTATGAAAGTAACTCCTCCACAAAAGGTGGACAAGGCACACCAAAAATAGTCAGTAACTCCTCCATGAAAGGTGGTGACAAGGTGCTAAGAATAGAGAAGTAACTCCCATCAAGGGAGTTACTTATGACATTCTTATGACACCTATGACACATCCATGACATACACCTCCACATAAGCTAGCCTATCCCACAAATGTAGGAAAACTCCATGTATGCACAAGAAATACAATTTCTCTAATTAATAAATAGGGAAAAATAAAAGCCTACACTAATATAAAATTACTAAGGTAAAAATTAAAAATTTAATGTGACAATTTGATTTAAATATGGAGGAAAAATAATATAAAAATATTGCAAAAAAATAAAAAAATTTACCCTAGGGTTTTTAGGGTTTTTGTGCACAAACGAAGTAAGTCAGGTTCACCAAATGATTTAACTATTTGGGGATTAATAGAATTTATTCCTATTTTAGTTAAGGGTCTGATTAGTAAATTAATAAATAATATTTTAATAATTATATTCTTGATTTATATAATTTATCAATGTTTTTTAAATTTTTACAAATAATAATAATAAATAAGGAGAAAATATAGTGTATCTAGAAATAGGTTGAAACGGTTGCTACAGGGTCTAAAACTAGTTATGCAAGACTAGGAGAGTGTTGCAAATCAGAATCTGGATTTTGTTTGGTGAAAGGATAGGACTATCAAAAACATGACACTTTGGGGTTTAATATTTTTGTCATCTTCTTTCATTATTATCCTAACAGCTCATAAAGACCTAATTTTTTTAGGTTATTTATATTGTTCCTATGTGAGCCTGCCTATGAAATCTCATGTGCTGAATATAGACACCTAAAACTAGCCACCAATGACCTCCAATGAATATTTTGACAAATTTCCACCAAAATGCATAATTTGGCCTAAAAACACTAAAACACATTAAATGAGTTAAAAATGATATATTCAAGTGCTGATTTTGGCTAGGGTATCTTTAAATGGGGAAATACAATTTATGGACTAGCTAACTTTGATCAGATCATTTCAATTCAAAATGCCAATTTTACACTTGGGTCTTCTAGATTATTCTTTTTGATCAAATCTATTACATAAGACACATGCCTTTGTTATTTTGTGTTGATGACATCCTAAATGGGATAACCTATCCAACACATCTGACATCACATCCTAATTATAATCCAGTCAAATTTTGGGCCAATAAGAAGACATTCTGATCAATTTGAGTAATTTGTGCACAAAGAGCCAAGGTTTGCATCAAAGTGATTAATCATGCTTAAAAGATAATTAAACCAAATCATGAGCCTAATTAATAATTCCATGGATCTTGTTGAATAATTTTTTTTGGAAATGAATATTGAATATTTGCATCATCAAGCAACATCATTTCTTGGGAAGACATCCCTAGGCCATAAATGCATAAAATATCAAGGTTAACTCCTCCCATGCCTCATCAAATCCCTTCCATGCCTAGTTAATGCCCCTCTATCCCAAATATTAATGAGCCTATTCAATAATTTTAATTACATAATTAAACTAATCCTTAGCCACACATCTCAATCTTAAGATGGACTGTTCAGGTTGATTCTAATCAATCTTAAAAATCTATAAATAGAGAGGCCATGAACATCATTTCAAATCTATTTTGGTGCAAAGTTATTATTCTCAAATATTTTAAATAAGCTCTTTTATGCCAAACTTATAGTGTCCAAATGCATTCAAAACCATAGCATATTAGTGTTATAATGTCCAAATATTGAGCCAAGCCAAGCCAGTCAAAGCCAAATAAGGTGCCAAGGAGAGATGGAGATAGCCACACTTCATTGATGTAGACTTCATGAAAACAAATTGAGCAAGCCACTACAACAAACATTTTAGAGCATCCATGAAGGTTAAGGAAGTATTTCTTTCATGTTTTAGTTGTGTTTTCCATTTTTATATTGTTAACTAAGCTCCCCCTTTGAGATAGGCGTAGGGTGTTAGTTTAGCGTGTTTTTGATTGATTTGTTTTATTCACTAACACAATACTAGTCTCCCTCTATTGCAATCTTATGTTCACAAATGGCATGCCCAGTGGGACCTCACCCCAAAAATTTGGTCACAAAGCAACCTACTAATAATTTCCTTACATAATCTTAAAGTGGGAGGCCAAAAGGAGTGAAATTTTGAGAAAAAAACACATTTTTTATGGAAGTCACAAGTTTTTCCTAACACAGTCATGGGTTTATCATTACATGTCATAGTATTGTGTTTTAACTTTTTTTTTGGCTTAACATTATCTCTATCTACATGTCCAGTAGTGATATTGTAATCCTACTACTTATAAGTAGCGATATTACAATCCCTCTAATTGTCTAGTAGTGATATTATAATCCCGCTACTCACAATTAATGTTATTACAATCCCGCTACTTGCTAGTAGTGATATTAAAATCTCATGAATGACTCAGTGGTGAGATTGCACTGTGAATTATGGTATTACAGTGTGTAGAATGGGCCATTTTATGGAGCTTGGTTTGGGGTCATTTGGACTCTATCTTTGATAAAAAAATTAAAACCATGTGTTTTTTTTTAAATTTTCATAATATGCCTTTATTTTAGCTTGAAGTTTCATATTGTTTTCACAAAACCCCTTCAAACCCAAGTCATAGGATTTTCAACCCAAGTCACGGGATTATGACCGGGAGTAGTGGGATTGTGACCTCGAGTAGCAGGATTGTGACCTCAAATGGTAGGATTTTGACCCCAAATAGCAATATTATGTTCCTTTTTAATATAACCCAAATAGCGGCATTGCATGTTTGACTCATGGTTTCGTAGAGTTACAGGATTGCTCTATGGAGTAGCGAGATTGCATTGTGTGAACTTGAGACTTCATTTTCCCAAGTTAATTATTTAAAACTTAAAATAGTTTCAAAGCTAAGGTACATACTAATTTTTTCATTACAGGACCAATCTAAATATTTTTTAAAGCATGCTTTTTAAACCTCTTTTAGATGTTTAAAATAAACTAATTTTTTTTCTTTTGGTGTGTATGAAAACTTTTTAGGGTGATTTATTAATCAAGTTTCATGATTTTCATTCAAAGTTCACAATTTAAGGACAAGGGCCAAAAATAACATCACCAAATCTTTATTTTTAGTGTTTTAAAATTGGACTCATTTGTCAATTTTATCTTTAATAGTTGTTTAAATATAATTTTATTACAAAAAAGAGGGGCATTTCATGTATGGTCTTCCATATATCCCCTTTAGGGAAATTTTGGAATCAAAAGTGCCATCCTTATTGCAAAGATCCTAGTCCAAGTCATAGAAAGAATGTATTTTAAATCACTCCCCAAAAAAGTTCAAAAGTATTGGGTGATCTTGACATGACCCTAAATTCTTTCTATTATGTCTTTTATTTTACGTAAACTTGGCTTACGATGGGGACTTCATTACCTCCCACAAGTTCTATAGGGAATCTTTGACACAAGGTTTCATCTCCCAGTACTAAATTTAACCATTCCCACTAGGATCAGAGGTTTAAGGAGTTAAACCACATTCTAGTGTTAGAGTTGTACATGGGATGTATTTGCACTTTGGACATCACACTACACTAAGCAAGTGATGGATATAGTGGTTTAAAAAATGGCAAGACCTTTTTATAATAAGCCAAGTGTCATGGACACCCAATTACATGATTTTATTTTGTATCATGACATGAAATTCATTGTGTAATTGATCCCCCTAAAAACATTTGAAAACTTGTAGATCTTAGATAAATCCCCATTTACCATGGAAGCATTGTTAGTGTAAGGTGCACCTCAAGGTTCATGTCACAGTACTGTCATTTGAGAGAAGGGGGGTGTAAAAACCCTAATATATAATGCTCATTTTACATTTCGGATGAACACTAAAAGCCTCTCAAATGACGTATATTGACATATTCCAATAATACCAAGAAACCCTTGTTAGTTTAGGATCTAAGAGGGATTAATTAGTTGGTTTTGTCCTAGATTAAAATCTTGTTTGGATTCAAAAATTTGGTGTGAACAAATAACACAAACCAAAACACATAGTCCTTATTATTCTTTGAATAAAGAGGAATTATGCTACCCACATGAATCATCAAATTTCCTTGTTCAAAGTTCATCAGAACTTGGAGTCATATCATCCACTTTGGCATAGTTATGTTGCCAAATTGAGTCTAGAATTCTACCAAACATTATTTAAGTCCTTCATTTATAACTTAAATTATAAATTAAAATTTCATAAGTTCATAGGGTTGATGTGTTAAGTGGGTTCAACATTTTCACTAGACTTGAGGGAGCTTAGGTTCAATTTCAAATTTGGGTTAAAGGCCATTTAAGACTCATAATCATTATCGCCACTTGATAGACTTAAGTCATTTTGTGATAAACACTTGCACTTTGAGTCTATGCACCAAAATTTTTTGTGTTACCATCCTATTTCCATTAATATCATTTGAATACATACTTTTTTTCCTTAGATATATTGTCAAAACTTGAAGTTATATATGTCATTTGAGTTAACAAAGGTAGTGTTACATTGCCAAATTTGTGAGAAACCATCTTTGCCTTAGAGAGTTTTTTAAAACAAACATTTTTTCATGTCTTTTGAATAGTCTAGCATTGTTACACTGCCCAAAATATTTCAAACATTATTTCATAGACCCTCTTGCATAGAGTTCAAGTTTGTGCACATTTTTCAAGATAGTCCAAGTATACCTTCATGAATCTTTATCTAGCATAGTTATGTTTTTTCACATTTGTCTAGACTATTTGTCAAAAGAACCAAGTTTTATGCCATTATTTTTGAGAAAACAAACTATCTCTAAAGTGACTTTTATTTCATTCCTTATACCTTTTTGATTGATTTCATGTCCAAGAGTCAAATGCCTAGTTTTTGTTAGAAGTGTTTCAAATCCATTAGATTAAAATCTCATCTATTTCAAAGTATAGATTTTGAAGCCAATTGGTTTGGGTTATTAACACATGCCTTATTTGAGCCTAGTTTTTGACACCATGTTTGGCTAAAAGACCTAGCAATGGTTTATTTCCTAGATTAGACTAATTTGAAACACTTTGACCTTAGAGTCTGGCATTTTGATTTTTAGTCCATTTACTTAATATTTTTGTTTAAGACGTGTAAATTTTAGGTTCTTAATGTTAGTTTGTTTTATCACAAATTATTTCATAAAAATTTCCATCCTTTGGATGAATCTAGACCATGTTTTAACATCATCTTTTTAGACATTATCTTTTTTGAATTTGTAGAAATCCCTTTCTTTTCTATTGCAAAAACATTTAGTATGGATCCCAACATGTATTCCTACACTCTTAGTATACTTATATACAATCTACAGATTAGTAATGTTTTTGTGTAAGAAGAAAGGGTGAAAAACCAAGATCCATTGGCTAATTATTTGGTTAATACGCTACCATACTCAGAATAGGACCAAGAACAAACTGCATAATACCTCACTATGGTACCCACAGTTCAAGAAACAATTCCTCAAAAATCATACTCTATTAATATGCCTTCCATGTATGATCTATTTTTGTTTGAGTGTCATTTTTTAGAGAACAAAGATGATATTTTGGTTAGAGACATAGAAGTAGGGACTAAGTTTCTGATGGACTTCCCTCATGAAAGTTTACCAAGCTTAATAAGAATGCCTCACAACATATTGTATAGTCAATAGGACTCTTTTATTAATCCTTTAACAATAGTCCAAATGATATATCAAGAATTTAATATGTCTAACAAAGGAAAGAACCTCATGGAATACCACTTTAACCAAATGCAGATAACATATCAATCCTACTTAAATCTAGTGCACAATTTTAATCAGATGACCATGGTGAGTAAACCTATTATTGACTTAGTTCCTTCAAAAAGAGTTTCGATAGAGTTAACTAGTCAAGACAATTAGAGTTTAAACCCATTCATGCATAACACTTTAGTAGACAACTCATTACATATGCTAATTATCGAAGAAGTGTCATCTACTTTTTTGTATAATAATGAGCAAAACAAAATAGAAAATGTGCAAGAAATGTCCAATCTAAATCAAAGTGGTACTAATACAAAAAAAAATATTCAATAATATATGACTTTAGTTAATACCATGAGTGGCTCTTCAAACCTAGGAATGGGAGCTTCTACACCCAACCTTAACCAATTGCTTGATCAAGTGCACAACCAACATAATCAAGTAGTCAACTAGTAACCACTGTCATTCCTCAATAATAGAATGTGACAAATCCTACTCCTCTGTAATAAGTGATGAGTATAATTACATAAAAACAAGAATAAATGAATATACTAATGTATCAGAGGCTAAAAATATTACCACCTCAACAAGGGGCAACTAATGTTCTACCTCATCAGGTAGTATAAAATGTACCTTCTTCTTTACATACCAACATGCCAATTCAAAACTAAATGATGTTTAATAAATAGTGTGTTAATTTTGGTAAGAGATAGGTGTCAAATATCCAACATGCATCCACTTCCCAAATAGGATTGTCACAACAAATGGGTTCTAATGTCTCTCAAATACCTACTAGGCAACAATTGCCTTTTGTGCAGAGCATACCACAAGTTTTGAGATAGGGTCTTAGCTCACAAGTTCCCACTCAACAATAAGGTTCAAGTAGTCAGTAAAAGGGCCCTATTCAACCATAACAAGAACAATATCATTATATCCCTCTATCCTAACCTCAAATTTCTCCAAGTCAAACCTTCATCACCAAACCAAACTAGAATATTACACAACCAAATGTGTAATTTCAACAAGAACATCCTAATCCATGTATGCATATTCCTAGTTCATTTTCCAAACAATCTAATGTATACTAAATAGACCCATCTTACCTTGGTCAAATTACTTCAATTATGACCACCCAACCATCTACTTAGGCCAATATTCCCACAAGTTTCCTAAAGTAAGGGTTACAAAAAATGAAGGATGCAATCACTGCCATCGAAGCAGGGAAATAGATTAAAAAGTTTAAGTTAGATGTTGTGTGTTCCTATCCTTTAAATATGGATTACTTATAGATTTCATTTCCTTCAATATATGAGCCACCAAAATTTGATAAATACAAGGGGAAAGGTGACTTAAAATCCCATTTAACCAAGTTCTTTATCACATGCTAGCTAGTGGTATATAGCGATATATACCTTTTGTTGTTATTTCCAAGGAGATTAGCTAGACAACCCTTGGAGTGGTTCTTAAAGTTGCGTAAGAATTTAGTAACTAATTTTGATGATCTTTTAGATGAATTTGTGTAGTACTTTTCCTATAATCTCAAACATGAGATTTCATTAGTGGATTTGACAAAAATTAAATAAAAATTTGGTGAGATTTTTGCAAGCTATCTATAGTGATGGAGAACACTTACAAGCTAATTCAATCATAGTTTAATAGATAAACAATTAGCCATTGTATTCACTAAAAACTTTCAGAGTGAGATAGCCTATCATCTAGAACTAAAATGTGTATATACCTTTACATAAATCATTGACAAAGGTTTGTTGATCAAGTGAGCACTCATTAATAAAAAAAGTCATCAAACTTAATTAAACTAATAAAAACCAATGTACCAATCAAGGAAGTGGCCAAAACCAACATCCAATCCAAGCACAAGCATCATAAATAGCATAGGCCAATAACCAAGATAGACCAAAGAAGTTCAACCATAATAATAATGTTGTGGGAAATAGAGTAACTGAGTCACATCATGTCTAAATGGTATAAACATCATCTTCTCAACTTGTACTACCTTTTTAGCATACTCCTACCTGAAAACCTTTTCAACCAATGCCACAAGCACAACAACCAAGACATGCACAAAAAATGTCACAACCTTTGCCATTACAAAACCCTCCTCCAAGGAAAACTATGCCTACACGTCATTTTTTTAGTGACCTTGGGGAGCCTATTAAGTCTATATTTTGTAAACTTGCTACCACTAATTTGATTAGTCACCCTATACCAAAGTATTATCCTCAAGGCATCCCTTATCCTGATTGGTACCATGAAAATGAATTCTATGAGTATCATCAGGTCAATGGGCATAACTTATGAATATGTGTGCAAATCAAGCATCTAATTGAAAATTTGTTGGAGAATAGGGAGATCACATTGGATTTTGGTGCTTCCACCTCTAACCAAACTCTTGGCATATATGAAAACACTTTTCCATAGCATAACCAACAACAACAATAGCTAATGCAATAACAAAATCAATAGTATCAAAATCAAAGGCCAAACCAGTAAAACCAATAAAACAAGAATAAATAGAAAAATAAACAAAAAAACCAATAATGTTAGAATAATGTATAAAACTAAGGTCAAAATGGTAACAACCAACAAACCTACCATGTAGTTACACATGACTAAAATAGGGTTTTAGGTCACATTGTAAGGGGTAGCGTTAACACCATCTCCATTAATCCTAAATCAAACACCAATCAATTTAGACCATTAATAAATAATGCCACTTAGCCAAATTATATGGATAATCCTTCTTTGACCTAAGACTGCATGCAAGCAAACCAATAACTCATCCTTGCCCCATGACCACATACAAGTGCATTGACAATTGAGACTTCTCCTATCTAGTCCCATACCATTACAACCATTTGGCAAGCATGGTCTTATACTTAATCTTTATTTTGCAATCATAAATTAGAGGTCATGGATCACCATCCCAAGCCCATATCCATTTTCCACTTTGCCCATTATCCAACCAATTATTCAACCTCAAAATAAGCCATTTACCATTTACCCATAAAAGAAGTTTGATATTGTGGAACAATTACAGAAGACACTAGCCCAAATATCTATTTTAGATTTTTTGCAAACATCGATTATCCATAAGAACATTTTGAATGAGTTCTTAACCCAATCCACTATTTCCATTGACATATACCCTAATAAATTTCAAGCTTTGGTTAGACACCTAGCTCCAACCCAGCAAGTCACTTTCACCCAAAGCGATATGTCATCCATTGGCCCACTCCATAATAATCCATTATATATAGAAGTTTATATAAAGTATCATAAAGTGAAACATGTCACTATACACAATGGATCAAGCCTTAACATAGTGTCTCTAAAGATCATCAAGCTTCTTGGGTACATAATGGAAGATCTCCAACCAAAAAAGATAACTATCAAAGCCTACAATAATAAAGAGACATAATCATAAGGCACCATTGGCTTTCCAATTATCATTGGGACTTTAACCCATGATACACTTTGTCATGTGTTTGATCTTGAGTTGTCATATAATATGCTTATAGGTAGGCCTAGGTTACATGAGATTCATGCAATCCCATCAACATTGCACCAATGTATCAAGTTTTCCCACTCAGGGATGGAAGTAAATATTCTAGGATATTTTCACCAATATGAACACTAAAAACATCTCAAGGTTGAGTTTCAAAGCTATAATTACCAATATGACATGAATCTAAGTTATAAGTGGGATAAAAGAAAGGCTATACTTATTGATTCTTTAGAAGACAATTACATATATCCTAATACCCTAGATTCCCTTTCCCACATGCCACCTTGTGAAGCTTCCAATCATTACACCATTTTAGCTAATGGCCTACAAGAATATTTAACATAGGATACCTTTTATATTTATAATATTCCTCAAAATACAAAGACCTTTGGAAGACATAAAATTACCCCACACATGCATTGGCAATGAAAAAATAAAGATAAACTTCATAATCTAAGACCAGTCACATTCATATCAGCATTTGGCTAAGAACAAGACCCTCTCGAAGGAGATGAATCATGGTTATACAATGACAAGTTGGTCAATTATTACAAGAGCATCAAATATTGCATTCCCAATCATATAATGGAACACCAAGATTATGAAGTAAGAGGCTTAAGACTTAATCAATAAGGAACCATTGAGCTAATTTCCATGACCAAATATGAAAGACCCTATAAAATTGGATTTAAACTACCTGGGGGTGACCCCACATATCTTATTTGAGTTTCATCATCAATGACTAGTGATGATGATGTTGATAGTGAAGTAGAGTCTGATCATAGCCTTATCTTTGATGACCTAGCTGAGACTAACGTATTTGATAATAATGCCATATGTACCCTAAACCTAATCATTTATAATAACCTATTTTCATTATACTATCCCCAATTAATAGATTGGGACCAACAAGAATCCAATTTACTAATTGATGAGTTTTAGAATGATGAGGCATTCTATGATTTTCTAGGCCTTAAAGACAACATTCTATTGGGAGATCATAAATCAAGATTATCAGTCACATTGGATCTTGAAGCCTATTTTGGAGAGTGGGTGAATACCCTTAGCTAGAAATAAATAAATAAAACATTGACATCCCAAAGTGAAAACCTCTTTGAGGCACTTTCAATCACTAGGGAAAAAGTAAAGATAAAGGCTAGTCTAGTAGTGAAAAATTGTTTCAATCACCATTAGATGGGGGTGTCCATTCTTCTTCAAATTTAAACCAAGAGACAACCAATTATGAACTTACCTATGGATCTAAGTTTAGTTTTGAGTAAAAAGTGTTTGATTGAGTTATTTAATAATTTCTAACTTTTTTTTTTCACATGGCCAGATCTCTCATTGAAGGACTTGGATTCATCATGCTTAGGAGAAGTTGAAAAGAAAGTCCTAATAGAAGACTTTGATATAGTCTAATATTTCAAGTCTTTTCCTACTATCTTAAAAGGTAGCTCAACCCTTATAGTTGAAGATACAACAAAAGTAACATTGGAACTCCATCGGACCCAAAATGGATAAAATTAGGCATGTCCCTCATTGAGGAAGAACATGAAGTTTTTACAACTCTATTGAATAATTTGTAGATATCTTTGCATGGGATTATTTTTACATGCCAAGTTTGGACCCCATCTTTAGTTTTACATCACTTTGTGGTAAATCCTAATGCCAAACTAGTTAAGTAAAATTTATGCAAGACGCATCCTTGTATTGCTATATTAGTAAAGAAAGAGTTTTAAAAACTCCTAGAAGTAGGATGTATTTGATCCATTGACTAATCAGAATAGATATATAATGTTGTACTCATTGGCATCAAATTGTGCACCCTAGGACACTGCTCCTATAATTTGATGCAACATTGAATCATCTTTCAAGTTGTGGGGAAACCTATAAGAGAGATGATCTCTACATTATAAGGAATAGCTCCCTAGATATGACTTGATGTGATTATGATAATAAAACTACCTATTATGGATGAAAATGGAGAGAAAGATACATAAATCAAACCTAAACTAGGAGGTGATACACCAAGAGTTACTTCCATTCATACACTTGGAATTTGCATAATGAACTAAGACAACCAAACTAGCCTCAACACCATTAATAAATCTCCCTAGAATTAGTGTTTATCATTAAGGAAAATAACATATCAACAAATGAAGGAAAGTGAAGGGAAGGTGAGTTATGATACTACCAAAATCATACATGAAACCTATTAGGAGAGAAGTCATTTACAACAACACATTCAAGGATTGCATGAAAACAAGATTAACATAATCAATACTTGATATTAAAGATGGATCACTTCAACACATAGTGCAAATAGACTTAAAGCCTAACTATATTACGTCTCATTATCTTAAGTACAAATCATGGTACAATTTTGGTAGGTATTTTCCATGCCACGAGTTGTAATCCCTTACAATGGCCAAAATGGCTCACATTTATAGAACTTGGAAGATGAGAGAGAAAGGAGAAGTTGAAGAGGCACAAGGACAAGTTTTTAAAGGTGAAAATTAGTTACAAGACATGTGGATGAAGTTTAAGAAGAGTCATGAAATTGAATTACACTTTATCACATCCCAAATTATCCTCTTCTCCAAGTGTGGCATAGAAAATCTTCTCCATCATTCTCTCTTGTGAACTGCCTTCATCATAAGCCTTTCTTAAGCATTATAAAGCAAGTGATGGACAAATGTCTCATGTGTGAGGAGAAGAGGGAGTTAAAAATATTATTCTTCCTACATTTGAATTTTTATTCATCATAACATTCTCTTACACAAGCTCATCATCACCTTGAAATCATGGTGACTCTCCAATAGGCTTGTTTTGACACTTGGCACTAGAATATTTGTATCTTCCCTAAATAATATATACCAAGGGTCTTATGACACACGTTTGGACACCTCATATGTTTTGATTCATCAGAAACATCATAAAAGGCCACCAAACTCGAGTTTCCACTTTGTCCACTATGTCATTCTAGATGCCAGTTTAGATAAATTGAATAGAGGGAGATGGAAGAGGCACTTGTGAGTATTTAAAAGGTTTTAAAATGGCATAGATTGTTGTCTTAAGTCCCAACTACCTCCAAAATTTATTTGCATCTCATGATCATCTTTAAGACCTATAAAACACAAAAAGTTGTCAAGAAAACCTATTTCATACATCATCTGTATGGGTTTTATATAATAAAATTCCATGAATTTGGCCCTCATGTAGTTTTAAACAAATTTCCTTGAGGTACTAGGGTTAAATTATTCCATTTTGGTTAATTTTTAACCTCATCTCTCTAATCAAGTCCCAAAATAGGGGTTTTGTAGGGTTTTAGGTGCATTGGCCTTTTAAAGATTGTTCATAAACCTCTAACATTATAGTTCTCAACCAACACCCAAAAGTGATTGTTTAAGACCCCTTAAACCTCCTATAATTTCTTTGAATCCCATGCAAATTCTCTAAGTAGGTATGAGCATTTGAAGTGACCATCTGAATCGCACCCCTTCTCTTTACATACACTATCATGACATTGGGTCCAAGAATGACCAATTTGGGGTCTCTTATTCATTAAAATAGCTCCAAAATGTCAAATTATGCCCCATTGGTATGTCCTAGTCCATTTAATCCACTTTATATTACTCCAAATGGTTTTTATCTCCCCTGAGGACAACGCCTCTCCACTAGGCCTAGTGGCTTTGGATCCTCTTTCATGGATTGATCACACTTGGGATTGTTCCAAAACATTAGGATCCTTAATTCATGTTTTTACATGTTTATCCAATATTTTACCAACTTATTTTTTCATCCACTTCAACCCTAGACTTCAATTTCCACCATTTTCTCTCTCTTCTACAAATTTTAAGCCCTGAAAGTGGCCTCTCTCTAAGATAAAATAGAGAGTATTGGCCATTCTTATTTATCATTGTTAAATATATGAAAGGATCAATTAGTTCATGAGGTCCCCCTATACTATATTTCATTTCTTAATTCATCCATTTAACCCTCAAACTAACATGAAACTCAGAACTAACTTCTAAAGGTGACTGCCTGTAAGTTGAGGGTGGAATTGGCCTTTTTGACCTCATAAGTGCAGAAATTTGATAGACTTTCATTTTTTTTATATATATCCATATTATTTTGGTTTATTAAAATAATATTCAATCCCTTGAGATTCTCACTTGGCCTTGTAGAGCCACTTGATCCTCTAATTGTCTTGATCCCACTTGTAACTATGTGTGTTCTTGACACTTTGAAGGTTGGTTGTAGGTTGTTTTTTGCATGTAGGAGTCATTTTAGTGCCTTTCAAGGACCTATCATAGCCAAAAAATGATTATTTACCCTTTATAATCCATATCATAATATTTCATTACCCTCACTCCTAACATTAGGCCACTTGCTCATTAGACTAAGACACTTCTTAAGACCCTACCTATAGGTCATGGTCTAAATTTGGATTAATGTTTGTGGACCTCCTCTTCATGTTTATTAGTATTATGACCCCATTTGATTTTATTTCACTTTGGAATCCTTCTAACCATACATCAATTCATGCTCAAGATCCTCAACTTAGATGTGACTTCCCTAATTGGACTAAGACCATGTTTTGCCCCTGTAGGATTCACTGTCAATACTTAGTGGTTTTTTTACAACTTTGAGAGTGTTTAAACTCCATCTCCATTTATCAATTTGATCTAAAAATTGGTAGGGTTTTTTTGTGTAGATATGGTTACAATACTAATCAATCAAGGTAATAATAAACTCCTTCTATCATGGCAACCATTATCCCAAAAAAGCTCTAGGGTCTCTATTTCGTCCGTTTGGGGACTGAGAGTCCAAAATGATCTGATCATTTTTTGAAGGAAATTTTTACTTGGCATGGAATTTTAGCCTTAATAACATGAATTATATAAATCTTAGGTGTGATATAAATTAAAACATGAACTCCATCATGCCTCTCACTCTTAATGCCTCCATATAAACCTCTTGAAGCTCAAGTACAAGGTGATTGTAAACTATCAAGGCAGTGAACAAGAAAGAAGTGGAAAATTTATCTTAGAAGGAGGTGATAACTTGATTTATCATAAGTAATTTCACTAAAGTAATTTTTAGAAAATTAATCCAAGTACATTAAACATCCCATGGAACCATCTTCCACATTGAAATAACACAGGTCACATACCCATGACTACAAACTTTGAGAAATAAGCATAATTTGGAATTTTTATTCAATGTAATTGAGAGAGGAAGAGTTATATGATTTAAAAAACATTTTATATGGCCTATTATGATCTAAAAATCATATGACAAAACCATATAGCTCCAGCCATTTTTGAGTTCAAGCAATTTGGACAAATATGGACCCTATTTGTTGCATAGGTAGCTTTGAGGACTGAACCTCCTTAATAATGGTTCTTAAAGGGAGAGGAATAAATATATTAAAAAAAAAATTCTAAATTTAATCTAACTCAGTATACTAGCATTCCCCATAGCCATTTCTCCTAACTTAGCTTGTACGGCTTGTGGTGAGTTAAAGTCTTTGACTAGTTTTGATCCTTTCGAGGAGCAATAGAGAAGAAAAGGTGAAATTTTAGTTTTCTAAAGCTAAAAAAATAATATAATCATGTGAGTGTTTTTAATATCAATAGACATCCTTGAAGTGCCTTCACCTGCAAAAATCCATACAAGTCTGTACAAGTGGCTAAAAACTCCCTTTTTCAAGTGTTTTCTTGATTTTAACTTGCACTTGCAGACTTGGTCAATTTAAAACAATTATTTAAGACCCCTTAGGAAACATTTAATGTTACATCACCATTTTATACTTTAATAATTCCCAATAAACTCATAAAAATCATTAAATGGCCATTTTTGACCTTTGAAAAGACCCAAAGTGACATGGAACACTAATGCAAAGAGTGGCCAAGGATAATATAACATTTATTGGAATTAAATGGCCTATGAAACACTTCATGACAAAAAAATTACCTATGGGGTTGAATAATTTTGACTGGGGATAAAAATTGTCAACATTCTTGGTGATTCATAGGGGTAGCATGTTTGCTATGCTTAGGACCAGTTGCCTTACACCTCCATTGGGCATGAAGTCATGCATATGGACACTCTAGATAATTTTAATAGACCTTTGACTCAAGGGAAATAATTTTTTTGAATCACACACACAAATCAAAGACACACACTAACAAAGGGAAGGAAACACACAATTTGTGATTCAAGAGTACTTAGGGAACACAACATCAAACTGAAAAAAAACTAAACTAAACGCACACTATCCTAAAAGAATCTCTCCCCCCTAGATCAAAGGGAGAGTATGAAACTATTCTTGCCTCATAAAATGAATGGATACATGAGACATGTTTCCATTTGAGCATTGGCATGTAAGCCTTCATCTTTCTCATGATGTTGGATAATCTTCTTGGCAAGGATTTCAATGCAACTTAGACAACATCAAACAAGTCACCTATAAAGATGAATTATTATTACAGTTCAACTACCTCAACTTCTTCATAAGACTCCTTAGTTGATACATGATCCAATGATGCCTCACTAAAGCATTTTTCTTGCCTCCCCATGATGTCTTGAGAATGGACAAGTGGATTGTCAGTGGTAAGTTTTTCAAGTTCATCAATGAGCTTAGTGTAATCTTCCCAATCTTGATCATTGTCTCTCATGGGGACTCCTTACTCTATCTTCTCATATACTTAACCTTCAACCATGAAAAGTTATTTAAGCTCTTGGATAAACTCTATCTACTATAGCCATTCTTCTTTATCATCTCTCACATTAAGGATTACCTTTTCCTCATGAACTTCTTCTTCAAACACCTCATCTTGATCCTTGGTCATATGGTCCACTCCAAGTCTATCACTATCCTTATTATGAGCAACTATAACCTCATCTAATTTTCTTTCTCTTGGTTTAAGAAGGGTGAATTATGCTTGATAACCCCTAGTGTAGTTCCAATGATAAATTACTCTTCATCATTACTTGTGACATCCTCTTTCTCTGCTACAAACTAAATTTGTTCTTCCTTTGATTCTTCCCTTAAAAGAGTTTCTTATTCAAGAAGAGATGGAGTAGGAAGGTGGTAAATTAATGAATGAGCTGAAGAAATAATAAAAGGTGTAGTGGGAGGCTCATGAATGGACATGGAAGAAATAAAAATATCTTGAAATGACTCTTGGATAACAAAGGCTTTGTTGGGTTAAGGGAACATCACTTTATTCCACAACCACCTCATGACTTTCATCATCTTCTTGGACTTCTCCTTTAACCTCTTTCTTTCCCTAAGACTTCACAATTTGGTCCCAAGTTGGAATCTTGGACCTAGTAGGCTCTTGAGGATTGAATAGGTTCTTCTTCAAGGAGAGGAATGGTGGAAGAGATATATATAGGTCTATGGGTTGGGGATGGAGTGTGATGTTCATGGATGGGCATCAATATGGGTGAAACTTCTTGAATTGTATCTTGTGGGAGAGGTAAGATAGGATGAGTAAAAAGAAGGATATCTTCTTCATTAAATATTTCATCATCCTCCTCATCTTCTTGAGGCTCTTTATAACTTTTAGGGAATTCTTTTAGATCTACAACTATTTCCATAGCCTCTTGAGTTTCCCATCTCTCTAACCTATCAATCCACCATTGAAAAGCCTCTCTTGTTATATAAAATACTTCACTAATGACATATTGATTCTCTTCCTTAACATATCCCCACATGTCCATTAACAATCTAACTAAAACTCTTAACCAATCCATAAGACCACCAAGAGTTTCATCACAGCACTTATCTACACACTCATGCTTTTCCAATTCTAGAAACTTTGGCATAACTACCAAAAGAATTTGAGAATGAGAGGTGTAGTAAGCTTGGAAAAAGTGATTGTTCTATTTAATTTCTTCAAGCAAGGTTTTCAAAGCTTCATATTTTGCCTCCCAACTAATGGTGTTGCTTGACTCCTCATGATAAGGCTGAGGTGAATATGGGTCATATGGCTGGTCAAATATAATATACTCATTTGGAAAGGGATTAGGTTGAGCATGGGACTACCATGACTAATAGGGAGGGTGGTATTCTTGATAGGACTATTAATAAGGATAAAAAATGTCATAAAAAGGTTGATAAGGAGGTGTATGGTAAGGATTATCCTCATAGCCATCCATATCAACTCATAAGTCACATGAAATGCCAATAATTGATCAAAATCTTTAGAAATAGATACCTGGTCTACTTACAACCAAAAATTCATTTTGGGTCACCATTAGTGTCTTCTTGGATGTTTCCAAAAGCTAATAAGATAGAAGACACGCCAATAATATTCCCACTAGTTGGACCTTTTCCCATCAGGCATGTCAGAAATGTTGGCATCAAATTGTGTACCTTAGGACACTCTATGAAGCTCTTATAATTTGATGCAGCATTGAATCATCTCTCAAGTTGTTGGGGGACCTATAAGAGAGATGAATCTCTAGATTATAAGGACTAGCTCCCTAGATATGACTTGATGTGTTTATGCTAATAAAACTACCTATTATGGGTGAAAAGGGAGAGAAAGATATATAAATCAAACCTAAACTAGGATGTGATACACCAAGATTTTCTCTATTTATACACTTGGAATTTTCATAATGAACTAAGACAACCAAACTAGACTCAACACCATTAATGGATATCCCTAGCATTAGTGTTTCTCATGAAGGCAAGTGAAGGTAAGGTTAGATATGACACTTCCAAACTCATACACACTTCAAGAGTCTATTGCAACAATATACACTTCATGAAACTTGTTAGAAGAGAAGTCATTTGTAGCAACACATTCAAGGATTGCATGAAAACAAAATAAACTCAATATATACTTGACATTCAAGATGGATCACTTTAACACATAGTGAAAGTGGACTTAGAGTATAACCAACTTCCTTCTCATTAGTTTAAGCACAAATCAAGGTATAATTTTGGTAGGGCTTCACCATGCCAAGAGTTGGAATCCCTTACAATGGCCAAATGGCTCACATTTACATAGCTTGCAAGATGAGAGAGAAAGGATAAGTTGAAGAGGCACAAGGAAAAGTTTCCAAAGGTGTAAATTAGTTATAAGGCATATGTATGAAGTGTAATAACAGTCATGAAAATGAATTTCACTTGATCACATCCAAAATTAGCCTCTTCTCGAAGTGTGGCATAACAAATCTTCTCCATCATTCTCTCTTGTGAACTGCCTTCATCATAGGCCTTTCTTGAGAATTCCAAAGTAAGTGATGGAAAAATGTCTCATGTGTGAGGAGAAGATGGAGTTACAAATATGATTCCACCTACATTGTAATTTTTATTCATCATGACATTCTCTTACACAAGCTTATCATCACCTTGCAATCATAATCACTCTCTAATAGGCTTGTTTTGACATTTGGCACTATAATAATTGTATCGTCCCTAACTAATCCATACCATGGGTCTTGTGACATGTTTTGGGACACCTCATATGCTTGAATTCATTAGAAAAATCATAAAAGGACACCAAACTTGAGTTTCCACTTTGTCCACTATGTCATTTTAGATGGTAGTTTAGATAAGTTGAATAGAGAGAGATGGTAGAGGAACTTATGAGTATTTAAAAGGTCTAAAAATGGAATTTAGAATTGGCTCAAGTCCCAATATATCTCCCAAAGTGATTTACATCACATGGTCATCTTTAGGACCTATAAAACACAAAAAAACTATTGAGAAAACCTATTTCCTACATCACCTGTATGAATTTCATATAATAAAATTCTATGGATTTGACCCTCATGGTGTTGGAAACAACTTTCCTTCAGGTCTTAGGGTTAAATTATTCCATCTGGGTGCATTTTGAACCTCATCTCTCCAATCAGGTCACAAAACAAGGGTTTTGAAGGGTTTTAGGTGTATTGGCCTTTTAAGGATTGTTCATAAACCTCTGATGTTGGAGTTCTAAACTAAAACCCAAAATTTCTTGTAAAGGACCCCCTTCAACCTCTGAAAACTTCTTGGAATCTTATGTAAAGTCTCTAGGTAGGTATGAGCATTTGAAGTGACCTTCTCAATTGTACCCCTTTTCTTTGCATACATTATCATGGCATTGGGTTCAAGAATGACCAATAGCTCCAATAGGTCAAATTATTCACCATGTATATATCCTATTCCATTTCATATACTTATTAGTAATCCAAATGGTTTTGAGCTCCCCTTAGGACAATGCCTCTCTAATAGGCCTAGTGGCTTTGGATCCTCTTTCAGGGATTTATCACACTTGGGATTATTCTAGCACATTAAGAGCCTTAATTTATGTTTTTAAATGCTTATAAAATATTTACCCAACGTTTTTTTCATCCAATTTAAACCTAGCCTTCAATTTCCACCATTTTCTCTCTCTTCTGCAAGTTTGAAGCCCTAAAAGTGGCCTATCTCTGAGACTAAACAAAGAGTATTGGCCCTTCTTTTTCATCATTTTTGAATACATGGTAGGATTCCTTAGATCATTATTACCCCCTATACTAATTTTTATCTCTTAAATCCTATATTTACCCCTCCAACTAGTATGAAACTCAAAACTAACTTTTGAAGGTGACTGCCTGCAAGTTGAGGGTGGAATTGGCCTTTTTAACCTCATAAGTGGAGAAATTTGATAGATTTTCCTTGTTTTATCTATCTCTCCATGTTATTTTGTGTTTCTATCATCCTATTAAATCCCTATATATTCTCACTTGGCCTTTTGGAGGCACTTGACCCTCCAATTGTCTTCATCCCACTTGTAGTTGTGTGTGTTCTTGACACTTTAAAGGTTAATTGTAGGTTGTTTTTTGCATGTAGGAGTCATGTTAGTGCCTTTCAAGGACCTATGATAAACAATAAATTCTCATTTTCCCTTTAAAATCCATCCTTGTCTCTAATGATTTTATTACCCTCACTCCCAAGATTAGGCCACTTGCCTAATGGACTAAGACACTTCTCTGCCTGTAGGTCATGGTCTAAGTTTGGATTAATGTTTGTGGACCTCCTCTGCATGTTACATGGGTAATAGGACCCCATTTTATTTTATTTCACTTTATAATCCTTAAAACCATACATAAATTCATGCTCAATATCCTCAACTAGGGTGCCACTACCCTAACTAAATTGAGACCATTTTCTACCCCTGATTCATTGTCAATACTCAGTGATTTTTTGACAACTTTCAGGGTGTTTGTACTCCATCTCCACTTATCACTCTAACCTAAAAATTGGTAGAGTTGTTTTTTGTAGATATGTATACAATAATAATTAATCAAGGTCATAGGAAACTCCTTTTATCATGGAAAACATTATCCTAAAACTACTCTAGGATCTCTATTTGGTCAATTTGGGGATTGAGAGCCCAAAATAATATAATAATCTTTTGAAGGAAAATTTTACTTGGCATGGAATATTAGCCTTGATAACATTTATTATATGACTCTTGGGTGTTCTAAAACTTCAAACATGAAATCCATCATGCCTCTCACTCTTAATACCTCTGTACAAACCTGTTAAAGCTTAAGTACAAGGTGACTGTAAACTATCAAGGTAGTGAACAAGAAAAAAGTGGACAATTTAGCTTTGATGGAAATTATAAATTGATTTATAATAAGTAATTTAAATGAAGTCATTTTGATAACATTAATCCAAGCACATTTAACATCCCATGGAACCATCTTCCACGTTGAAACAACACAGGTCACATACCCATGACTACAAACTATAAGAAACAAGCACACTTTAGAATTTTCCTTCAAGAGAATTGAGAGAGGAAGATTTATATGATTAAAAAAACGTTGGTGAGGACCTATTCTAAGATACAAACCACATGAAAAAACCACATAGCTCCATCAATTTTTGAGTTTAAGCAATATGGACAAATTTGGACCCTGCTTGGTTACATAGGTAGCTTCGAGATCTGAACCTTATTAATGATGGTTTATAAAATAGGAGGAATCAATTTTTATTTTTATTTTTATTTTTTTTAAATCACTAAATATAAGATAACTTAGTATACTACTATTCCCCAGAGCCATTTCTCCCAACTCAGCTTGTACGGCCTATGGTGAGTGAAAGTCTTTGACTAGTTTTGACCCTTCTGAGGAGCAATGGGGAAGAAAAGGTGAAATTTGTAGTTTATAAATCTAAAAAAATAATCTGATAATGTATGTTAGTATTATTAAGATCAAGAGACATCCTTGAAGTGCCTTCACCTATAAAAATCTATACAAGTCCATATAAGTGGCTTAAAACTCCCTTTTTCAAGTCTTTTCTTGATTTTAACATACACCTACAGACTTGGTCAGTTAAAAATAGTTATTTAAGACCCCTTATGACACATGGAATGTGAAATCACCCTTTTAGACTTGTAAAATTCCTAAGAAACATATACAAAGCATTAAATGCCCATTTTTTACCTTTGAAAAGACCCAAAGTGACATGGAACACTAATACAAAGAGTGACCAAGGTTAATATAACATTTATTGGCATTAAATTACGTATTAAACACTTCATGAAAAAAAATTTACTTATGGGGTTGACTCATTTTGATTAGGGGTAAAAATGGTCAACAATACCTATTAGCAAAAACCCTGAAGGAATCAAAATCTATACTAATTTTCAAGACATAAACAAATCTTTCCCTAAGGAAATATTTCCATTACTTGATATTGACATGATCATCAACTCCATAATGGGTTATGATATGTTTTCACTCATGAATGGTTTTTCAGGATATAACTAGATTAGAATAGCACCAGAAGATCAACGCAAGACAACATTCACCACTCCATAGGGAACATTATATTATCAAGTAATACCATTTGGTCTTAAGAATTACATAGCTATATATCAAATATATATGACCATCATATTCCATGATATGATTCATGATATTTTTGAAGACTATGTTGATGACATACTAGGCAAATCAAAAACCAAGGGCAACCATTCAGTAATGCTATGTAGAATATTTGAAAGACTATGTGAGTACAAAGTCTAACTAAATACAAATAAATGTGTATTTAGAGTAACATATGGATAATTACTTGGCTTCATTATGTCTTGCAGAGGCATTGAAGTCAATCCATCCAAAGGCTAAGCTATAACAGAGATGCCACCACCAACTAATTTGAAGTAGCTCCATTGTTTGTGAGGTAAGATCCAATCAATCTAATGCTTCATATCTTAGTTAGCAAACAAGTGTCATCCATTTACACATATTATAAAAAAAATTGCATTACATTGGGATAATCACTACCAAACATCTTTTTAGTAGCTAAAAGATTACCTAGCAAATCTACCTATTTTGTTACCCCTTATGCTAAGAAATCCATTTTTGTTATACCTATCAGCTATAGATAGTGCTTTAGAGGCACTTCTAGCTCAACATGATGACAATGGAAAAGATCATGCAATATACTACTTAATCCATACATTGGTCATGTATGAACAGAACTATACACTTGTTGAAAAAGCCTATCTAGCCATGGTCTTCATAGCTCAAAAATTATGACATTACATGTTGAACAATAAGACCATGGTCATTTCAAAAGTAGATCCACTCAAGTATCTACTATCTAAAACAAATTTACAAGGCAAAATGGCCAAATGGATCATGCTTCTTAGTGTTTTTGACATGGATTATTCAATCAAAAGGCAATTAAGGGATAGGTCCTTGCATATCAGCTTGTTGAAGCACCCCTTACAGACATAGAGCCACTCACATTCTAATTTTTAGATGAATCCATAATGACCATCATTGACATACCTCTTGAAGAGAAGCATTGGAAACTATATTTTTTTGGATTATTTACTACACATGGATTGGGAGTAGGCCTCTTATTTATTACACCATAAGGAGATCTGATAAGTCTTTCAAAATAAATTTTCCTTATACAAACAACATGGCCAAGTATGAAGCACTTATGGTAGGACTTTGACAAGAAGTATAATGGAACATATCTCATCTCAATGTTTATGGTGTTTCTCATTTAATCATCAATCTGGTCATAGACCATTTATAAACTAAAGATGACAATATGGTTCCTTACAAAGCTATGGTCAACACTCAAAAACAATAAATTGTATATATCCAATTTGAGAATATACCAAGGGCTATTAATAGAACTATAGATGCCATGGCTACTATCAGATCTTTGATTCAACAAATAGACAAAGCTATAGAGTATCATTTCCTCATCAAGAATTTGTTCGCACCAGCTCATGAACCTTTAACCATTGCAATGATTTGTGATATTGTTGCTCCTAATTCTATTTAGTACTCAAAAAATTATAATTATCTTCATGACCAATTTATGCCACTTGACCTATCTCAAAAACAAACCAAACCCTTTATACATCACTCCATTCATTATACTCTACTTAGATCAACCCTCTACCATCGTAGTTTTTATGGAACTCTACTTCGTTGTTTAACTTTGGTAGAATCTACACTAGCATTACAATAAGTTCATTAAGGGGTATGTGGAGTCCATACTAGTGGGGTCATCCTATCTAAAAATATCTTATGTACTAGTTATTATTGGCTTAGGATGGACATAGATGCAACTACATATGTAAAGAAGTGCAACAAAAGTTAATGGCATGCCAATCTAATTATTGCCTTAGCTAAGACTCTAAAACCAATGTTGACACCATGGTTATTTTCTACATGGGGCCTTGACCTCATTGGGAAAATAAATCCTACATCTTAAAATGGCCATAAACATATCCTTATCACCACTAAATATTTTTACTAAGTGGGTCAAAGATATACCCCTCACATGATTGAAAAACAAATTTCCAAGTTCATCTTAAACTATCTCATTGGCCACTATGGTATCCCCTCTAACATTGTATCTGATAATGGAGGATCCTTCAAGAACAATAATTTCAACAAGATATGTTCCAAATACAACATCACATAGCATTTATCTATGGCATATTACCCTCAAGGTAATGGTCAAGTTGAGGCATCCAACAAAACAATTGTTAACATTCTCAAAAAAATTGTCAATGATGTTAATCATGACCAACACCTTTCAATATTTCACACCATTTGGGCACATCATAAAAATTATCATACCCCCATAGGAGCCACTCCATATTCACTTATTTATCATACAAAATCCATACTTCCTATTCAGGTTGAGTTACCTTCATTGTACATATCTTTCAAGCATATCCTTGATGATCACAGCTATCGAGTAGCTCACCTACAAGATCTATACCTACTTGATGAAAAATGTAGAGCTAAACTTAACATTATTTAGGCATATCAAAACCAACTCAAAGGCCACTATAATTTTACATGTCAAATATAAAACATTTGAACTTGGTGATCTTGTTCTTAAAAAAAATTGAAAGAATACCACGACCGAGAAGAAGCATAAAGGTAAATTCAAACCAAATTGGATATGGCCTTTCATCATTAGTGTAGATTATGGATCAAGATCATATAGGCTCACCATACTATATGGATATGAACTTACTAAGTCAATTAATATTATTCACCTCAAGTAGTACCATGCTTGAGCACTATGGTGTATTGTCTATAAGAAGCATTTTAGATGTGCCATATTATCACTTTTCTTATTTGTACAGATATCATTCTTCTTAGCTTATTACTTATCCATTTACCATTATATTCTATCAACCAAGAATGTTTTAAATCCTCTCTACCTAGACTGTTTAACTTTGGTCTCACCATTAGTTGTACATTTTTAGCATCTATGAATCTGATCAGTTTCAATAGTTTTTTTGAGCATTTTAGATAGAGATATTATTTTGGAGCAGTATGGTAAAAGTTGTGGCAATTTCATCCTTCATTTGTTGTTCCTTTCTTATCATCGGTCTTGATACTAATTATAAATACCTATGGAAAAATTAATATCATTGATTTATATCATTATATCCTATTTATAACCACCTATGGGTAAACTAGGGGAAATGTTTGTTTACTGAGCCTTGACATACCAACTTTCCATTTCCTATGTCATACTATGCCTTTATCCCAACTATGTCTATCTTTTTTAAATTGACTACTATACTAGTTAGATTCCTCTATTGTAGGGTAGAACTATAGTGACTTGAGGTCCTACTTTAGGACTATGTAGGTAGTGCTTGATATTTGTTGAGGTCAGCTCAGTCACCCTTTCCAGTCATGCTTTCACCACTTTGTGAGCAACCTAAGCCATGATCTCATTATTTTATGAGAAAACTAAGCCATGCTCTCTCCATTTTGTGAGCAACCTAAGTAACTCTCTCACCATTTTTTGAGCTTGAACCATCTAGTGTCTCATCATTCTTGATCAAGTTGTGATACTCTACAAATTCTAAAAACATTTGTAAAACTGTTAGAAAAACCAAAAACATTGACCACTTCTTTGCCATAAGGATTCTGGGAGCCCTTACTAAGTTACAAGTAAATCACTTGTCACTTAGTTTTCCCATCCCTTTTGGTCCTTTTCTCCCATGCACTTACCATTTTTCAAGACCTTACCTATTCTTCTATTACATCCATTCTATTTGTTTTCATCAGTTATCATTTTCTTCCCATTCCCTATGAAAACTACATTTGGCCTAAAGTTTTTGTTGGATATTACATCCATGGAACTATATAGGCAAAATTTACTTGCCTAGTGCATATGGAGATAGCTCAGCTACCCCTTTCCTTTTCTTCTATTCCCACATTATGTTACTTTCTTAAGTTGTCACCTATTTTCTAGGGGCAATGTTCGTATGGTTTAAATTTAAATTGTTTATTTATTTGTAGTTTTGTTTGTGTGCCTATTTGTTTACTTTTAGTATTTTTGCCTTTATTTAGTCTATATGCATTTATTTGGTGATTCCTTGCCCACACTTACACTTGATTCCATACATATTCATATGTCTACATTGGCATCATGATTTCTATCATTGGTGCATTATTTTCTATTGAGTATTAGATTATGGGAGTCAATCCTTAAGCATATTTTGGCAAAGTTCTCATGATGTTATACCATGATGCCTATTGACACGTGATACAACAAACCTCAACTTCAGGAAGTCTATTTAGTAATGGTAACATAGACATCTCTTCATCATCAACATCCTGATTCAATCCCAATCATATCCTAAATAGAGTAATTAACCATGAAAAAATTTCAACCTTTGTTAATTTAGATGAGCATCTTCCTATTATAAGGTTGTTTCAATTCATCATTACCCTTTATGTTAAGTTACCATCATCTATTAGCCAATCAATCATGTTTTCCATAATTAGGTTCTAATGATTATAACCACCTATGGAAAAATCATTATACACTATCCCACCTACATTTCTCAATGATTATAGCCACCTTTGGTAAAATCATTGTGTTGTCACCCCTTTACTTTTTCTGCCCAAACAATGGCATGTTGTTATCTTGTTTGTCTATCTTAACAGGGGTAGCTCCATCTTCTCAATGATTATAACCACCTTTGGGTAAATCATTATGTTATCATACCATATTACCACTATCAAGGTACAATGCTTATAACCACCTTTTGGAAAACCATTGTACACTATCCCACCTGCATTATCAATGATTTTGACTACTTTTTCAAACTCATTTTGTTTTCACCCCATCCCCTTCCTTTCTTTAGTCCCCTCATTTCACTTCCTTCTTTTTGAGGGATCATTTACTGACCTAATTATGCCAACCATTCCCTCGAGGGGGCATCATATAGTTTATCAATTTTTTTTGAAGTTGTAATCATACAAGACCTTTTCATTCTTTGAGAAGATGTTACTATGCCTATATCTTACAATGCCTTTCTAAACAAGGGAAAACTATAGAAACCTAAAACTGGCCACTGATGACCTCTAAACAGGGTTTTGACCAATTTCTAATAAAATGCACAATTTGGCCTAAAAACACTAAAACACATTAAATGAGTTGAAATTGATATATTCAAGTGCCAATTTTGTCTATTTATCTTTAAATGGGGCAATAAATTTTATGGGCTAGCTAACTTTGATCAGATCATTTTAGGTTAAAATGCCAATTTTGTACCTCGGTGCTCTAGATCATTCTTTTCTATCAAATCGCTTACATGAGACACATGCCTTTGTTATTTTATATTGATAGCATCCTAAATGGGATAATAGATCTAACACATTTGACATTGATTCCTAATTTCAATCCAATCAAATTTTGGGCCAATAACAAGACATTCTGACCAATTTGAGTAATTTGTTTACAAAGAGCTAGGGTTTGCATCAAAGTGATTAATCATTCTTGAAAGATAATTAAGCAAATCATGAGCCTAAATAATAATTCCATAGAATTTGTTGAATAATTTATTTTTGGAGATGAATATTGAATATTTTCATCATTAGGTGACATCATTTCTTAGGAAGACATCCCTAGGCCATAAATGCATAAAATATCAAGATTAACCCCTCCCATGCCTCATCAAAGCCCTCCCATGCCTAGTTAATACCCCTCTATCACAAAAAATTATGAGCTTATTTATGAATTTTAATTACATAATTAAATTAATCCTTAACAACACATCTCAATTTTGAGATGGATGGTTCAGGTTGATTCTGATCAATCTCAAAAATCTATAAATAGAGAGGCCATGAACATCATTTCAAAGCTATTTTGATACAAATTTATTATGATCAAATATCTTAAATAATCTCTTTTATTCCAAAAATTTAATGCCCAAATGCATCTAAAATCATTTCATCTTAGTGTTATAATACCCAAGTATTGATCCAATCCAATCCAAGTCAAAGCCAAACAAGGTGCTGAGAGATGGAGATAGCCACACTTCATTGATGTAAACTTCATGAGCACAAATCAATAAATCCACTATAACAATCATTTTTTAGCATCCAAGGAAGGTGAAAGAAGGTCTTTCTTTCATGTTTTAGTTGTGCTTTCCATTTTGATATTGTTAACTAAACTCCCCATTTGAGATAGGCTTAGGGTGTTAATTTAGTGTGTTTTTTATTGATTTGTTTTATTCACAAACACAATACTAATCTCCCCCTATTTCAATCCTATGTTCACACTAAATTTTTTTAGAACTTGTTGTAGAGCTATTTTAATCTCCAAACCCTAGCTCTCCATTATGCTTGATAAAACAAGATGTGAATCACTTTAAAATGAGGGGGTTAGTATGTGCAAGATTCACTAAACATGTGATCCACACCCCTTGTGTGGGCATGTTGCCTACATACCAATACTCTGAAGAGGGATCAAGCCATATGTATTTCTCTCATTTAATGTACTTTGTGCAATAGTGTGATATGGATACATTAATGCCAAATTAATAGTACTTGAAGTAGATAGGGACTGGTCTGATTTTTTGAATGTGTTTACAGCTATGTTGGGTGACTATATACAAATAATAGGGAAGTTTTCTTAGTGTTTTGTTTGTATTCTTTCTTTCTCTATAATATTTATCACCTCCTTTTATAAATGAACTTTTAATGGGTTTTTATAAGAATAATTGGTCATGGTATAAATGTGTTCATGCTAGGCTGACATAATAAATGATAGGAATTAGATGAAATTAATTATTTGGGCTCAAAGTGCAAAAGAATAAGAGCATCAAAAATGAGACATACTAGGGTCTAGAGCTATATTATAGGTATGTCACTCCTTTCTTATATGCTAGAAACCTGGGGGGATATGATTGGCTTGGGAAATAAAGTTTGGTTGAGCTGGAATCAAGTTTCAAGAGTCTATGGATGACTAGTAATTAGCAAAAAGGTGTTTATAAGGGTCAAAAAATCATTCAATAAGGATCTATGGACAAGTTGTCACAAGCCACACTCAAACTACCAATTTGGACATTTTATATGACTACACTTTCCTTATAATATCTAGTAATGTGACCAATTTTATGACATCTAAAACAAATAAAATTCATACCTTTTGATTGATGATTATTGTCATCTTCCTTTGACTAATTTCTTTTCTTTTTTCACTCTCTAGTTGGTATTATTTCTTGTACTTTAGGAACCTAGTTGAACTTATCTTAAGTAAATGGTCTTTGCTTGTAGAACCTATAAATGTGAACAACTCTTTGACAATTGTAGAAAATAATGTCTTCCATACCTTTTGCTTGAATATGGCAGTGATCTCCCTTTGAATGATTTATTCTTCTTACATAGTCCTTTTCCCTATGACCAAAATCATGACAAACAAAACAATGGCTCACAAAAGACTTGGCATACCTTGAAGCATTTGGTTGTCTAATTGGCTTCTTCCTTTTGCTCTTGACTTAATCTAACTTGTTACCTTTCATGATACCATCACTTTGTCTTATTCTGATCTCTTTTGTTCTTCTTCAATCTTAACTATCTTGATTATGACCTTTTCATACTCATATTTTAGGGAAAGAAGATCAATATTTAATTAAACATATTCAACTTCTTTAGATATCATGCTTGAACTTGCAGCCTCTAACTAAATTTTGAGATATTTGATGGTCTTTTTATCCTCCTTAACTTCTTTATCCATGTCATCTTTCAATATATATGATTTCTCTTTAATATACTTGATCTACTCTTGATTCTTCTTTTCCTCTCTCTCAAACTTGACTAACAAACTTCCCTTAAGAAAACTGACTGGTGCTTCAAGACCTTTGATCATATTCCTCATTTTATAATTCCTCTTTTCTTTCTCCTTCATTTCACCAAGTGCACCCATGAGTTTAACTTCTAGATCAAATTCTTCTTCCTTGCTATCATAGAACACTTCTTCTTCTCCATTATCATGGTGAACTTCTTCATCACACATGATGTCCTTTTCTTTTGAAGAACTTTCACTTTTATCCATGTTGTACCTTAGATCACCTTCAAGTGGTTAAACTTACACAAAAGGTCATGCTCTAATACCAATTGTTAAAGGTATAATCACTAAGAGAGGGGGGTGAATTAGTGATGCTAGATAATCCAATTCCAATTCTAAACTCTTAATCATTTATCACATTAAAACATGAAGAATACAAATTAACCATTGCAATTAACAAATACGATATAGCAAATCAAACACATAACACATGACATATCTAAGAAACCCTCTTGGGGGATAAAACCCACTAAACCTTGCAATATAGACTATAGTCCTATAATGACAAGATCTAATTTATACCAACACCAATTGATCAAGGAACACACATCCCTTAATTTAGTGAGACACTTATCCCATAAGGAGTGACTAATCATGTCTAGCTAAGCACCCATAATAACTAGACCTTTTAACAAGTTTCACCTTACAAGGAAGAACCAACCCCGTAGGCAACCAAGCACCCACCTAGATACATTGAAAATATCATATTGAACACCTATTGAAAATATTCAACTGATGATGACCACCTTTTTTTCACTCTTCACCTTCACTCTTTTACCTAAATAGTCTCAAGATCTCACTTGCTCAATCTACCACTTCTAGGCTCATTAGGTCCAATGACCTATGTATCCACCTACATTAGCTTCATTAGATAAACATGAATGATCCTAATATCTATCTTATGGTCCTCACTATCCTATACCTTCTCTTTAAAATTTTATCTACTTCACTTAACTCCACACTTTCTCAACTAGCACAATTAGTCCAACTAGACCTTGTACTTATACCACTCTCTTCCTTTAACCCATCTTGGTCAGCCAAGATTCTTTACATATTTGAACCACACTTAAAATAGGTACATACACATGTTACATGTTATAACCACACTCTTCATAGGTCTATCATTACCTCACTAGCCCCAAACCACCATTAGATCTTGGTGAGACCTAAAACAATTAGGCCTTCATACTCACACTTTACATGTGAGACTACTTGGACCACCTTCACATCAAAACTATCTCCAATATCCCATTTCTCACTCTCATATGGTTACATTCCACTTGTAACACCAACTCAACACTTGAACCTACTAATTAGGTCTCCTCACTCTTTAGGCCTTCACACACAAAAAACACAATCTCAAAATTCTAAAGTAAATGTTTCACATAGACATATGATTATATCACATAGGTAAAACCTTAAAGATATATAAAATTTATTCATGTTCTTTATATAATTTAACACATAATCTAAGAACTCAAAATAACTCTCTCAAAATGACCACTCAGACTGGTCATATTTAATCAAAATACAGTCAAGCTATTTTAACTCTCCATATCTGATGTGGGGCATATTATGATATATAAAAAATTCCTTTTTATAAGCCTTTTAGACTTATAAAAAATCTCCATACTCATTTTTTTCTTCAATTTTTCTCATAACTCTTCCAACTCACTTCTGTAAGGTGTCACTCAAACTATCTGCAGCCTCCAATAAACATAGTCAACTTTTAGACATTTTTTCATACTAAATATGGATTGGTAAAACCTAAAAACTCCACAAAGATAGTATTCATGGAGTCTAAAATAATCTCCAATAGTTATTTCATCTTGAAACATCAAAATACTATCAAGAATAACTCAATTATCCTTCTCGGGTCACTTGCAAAACATGGTCAAACACACAATCAACTTTGGAGCTTAATATATTTGACTATACGAATATTAAAATATTATAATCAACTTATATGGATGATCCATGAATTTTTATTGAAATTTTATTTTTAATCCATCAATAAATTCATCCTATATCAAAAGATATTAGTAAAATATTAAAGACTTGTTTTTCCCTTTGCTAATTCAAATACCAACAGTCACTGGTAAATGCAAATATTACAAACACGTATCTTATGCTCATGTCCTATCATATATTTAAAAAATACTCTCTTTTTATCTCCTTATAATTATCCTCACTTTAACCTACAACTCTCATCATTTTCTTAGATCTTAGCTTTTGAGATCAAGCCACTTGGCACCCTTATGTGACTTCTAAGCACATTGACTATTTGACTCCAATGAACTTCCACCACTTGGTAGCCCTACATACCTTATGATCACTCTATTGAATTATTGACTCAAAAAACTGCATTGGATCATAATTCAAATAATCACATGCTTACCATTGATCTCTATCTGACAGGTTTCATGCTCATTGTTAGATTTGTTGCTCAAACTCCATGATTATGACACATGTCACTAGCACATGAAATCTTAAGAACCATTGAAATTTTAACTTAATACACACAATTGGATCATTATTTTACAATATAAAATTCTCTATTATATCCTTATCTAGTCATATTAGACTCTTTCCATTGGATCTTTTGAAGCTCACCATTAGGTCTCCTCTTGCAAATTTGGCTAAGTATGGAAACCACTACAATCTACTTGGAAGGACAACTTTGCCTATTAATAAAGTTTTATACACTCAACCTCATGACCTAAAATTTTAACCATATTATATTATCACATAATTAAATCCATCCATGTATCAACCTACTCCTAAAACCTTCACATGTGTGAAATATGACATCATCAAATTGCTTACTCAGCTTTATTTATCAAGATGACTATTTAAACCTCTACACTCATATGACTGCTCTGATGACTTCCATTAATTTACATAAGCATTATAAGTACTCACAACACCTTATAATGTCTCTTAAACTTTAAAATATCATCAATAGCATCCAATGTCTGCTTATCTAAGCTACTACTAAAGATCAATTCTAGAACTTATCATACTATGACATTATCACTTTGTCATGACATCACCACTTTGTCATTATCTATGACATTAATACACATATGAAATAAATGAAAAAACACTTTCCAACATTCTCTATGACAAATTTAAACTATTTAGGGGGTTGACCTAATTTGTCTTAGGTTCAAATTAGTCAACAATGGCCTTATCCCAAGATAATGTAGATCTTCATCCCTAATTCACAACACCCTCACATAGGCCTATAGTCAGCTTCACCATCACTATTTTTGTCTTATAGACATGAGTTATAGTTACATCATCTATTTTTTAGTACTCTCCCATTCTATCACATTTATAAAAATAGAAAAATATAAATTAGTCATGTGTATTTATTATATCTCTTATGTATTTTGATTTCCTCAGCAGCTTGTCTTAATTAGATTAATACCTATTAATCTCCAATTTTGATAAAAAAAAAATTATATGCATAAAATTTGGTAAAAGGCTATCATTTTATTATTAAAAATAGTGATATATATATATATATATATATATATATATATATATATATATATATATATATATATATAATGGTAATGTGTCATCTATAAGAGATAAAATTGATATATTACATTTGGACAGCAATGGAAAAGGAGATTAAACTCTAAAAAAATAATATATATCTATATAATAATTTAAACAACTTTTATATGCATAAAATTTGGTAAAAGGTTAATATTAACTCTAAACATTGTGTAAATTATAGATCTCTTCCACAATTTACTTACTTGTGAAGGTGTAAAGAGAAACAAATATAAAATGTTTAGAGTTATTATTTTGTAATAGCATATATTTTTATAAATGTTGAAATTAAAAATTATGAAAAAGTGGATGTATACTTTCACATTAAATATTTTTAATATAATAGCTACATGTCCTATATGTACAAACCATTTTGAATTTGTGTACATTAAAAAAGTATAAAGTTGACTAGGTGTTAAAAATTTCATTGTAAGTGTAGGATATAACATATTTGATAAGTAATAAGAAAATACATATGAATGAACCCAATATTAGCATTAATTATTTTAAATCTTAACTTGATAAATGTGTGTTTGAGATGGAATGTGTTAACTATAGTACAATATTTTGTGTACAATTTTAAGATCACATATGAATTAGGCTATAATATCAATGCATTAGGTATACATATCTTTGTAAGTAAATAAATTTTCATCTTTTTTAAAGTAAAATTGTACAATATTATAGCCCCACATCCGAAAATGCCCTATCATGTATTGGACCCCACTCAAATTATGATGTTTCTCCCAAAAGTGTGTGCAGAATTTGGTGAATATTGATTTATCATAGTTTGTACATTTTATTAGATTTTAGTGATACTCGTACAACAATGCAAACCAACACTATCACCTTAAATGCCTTGGTCAATTATTTAATACAGAGAATAACAAAGTGAATATAGTGGTATGGTGATTGGTTTGTATGATCTAGATCATAACTAGTTCTAATTATATTTGTGAAAACAAAAAGACAAATCTAAGAATTTTCCACTTTGAGTTAGTTTTCCTCAAAGTAATGTTTCAAAGTTAGAACTTTTTTTGTTAATATTCTTGTGGTTGTTGTTATTTATTATTTTCCTAGTTGTTTCATCACTATTTATTTTAATACCATCATGTTTCATTTTTAACTATTTAAAATTTCTAATTACATTCTAATCTATACTAGTTTGAAGTTGTTTAACCCTTTTTGTAAAAGTGTTAAAGGGGAAAATCCTAGACAAATATAAATTAAACTGTTCTTAAAGAAAGCTAATTAAATAATTCAAATTATAATATTCAATTATAATGTTGAATTATGGATAATGTTAAATACATAAAGTACCATGAAAAATAGTATTTTAATTACATAAATATGAAAAAGAAATAATATATAACTTATGCAAGGATGCACAAATAGATCTTAGAAGTATAGGCATGAAAACAAGTTGTCTAATGTTTAGGATCTAGTTGTTATATTCTATAAATATTATTTTTAGTCACATGGGCACTTGCACTGACCTATGGGCACTTGCATTGGCATTACTATTTATATTTCAATGCAACTTTTCTATTAAAAATATTTGTTAAGGAGTGATTGCCTAAATCTTTCTAGGTTTTATGTCACATTTATATTGATATGTTTGAATCACACACATATGCTCTATATGACTATTTATATCTCAAACCCTTTCTCTCCACCTTAGGTTTAGTTACCTTGATAAAAATGGGTAGTGATCTCATAGTGTTAAAATGACCTAAAAAACCCCTCTAGTAATGAGCACTGCCTACATAGCCACTAATACAAAGAAGGCCTTAAACATATGTAATGTTCCACTATTTTTTGGTATGTGTGTGAATAATAATGTAGAATGATATATGAAAGTGCATTTAATGATCTAACTTGTAACATGACACATATGGATCATGGGCTATTCTTTGAATGCTTTAGACCTATAGTATGATTGTTTCTATGATTGATATTCAAATAGAGATGATTAGATTAAAAAATCTTAGTTTTGCACTTTGATTTTCAATAGTATGTCTAATATTGAGATGTGGTTAATTAGTGTCTAAATGAATTGGATTTGACTTGTATTTATATTAGCCCTTTTGAAATTATCCTCACAAAAAGGTTAATAAACTTATTAATTTGATCCATACACATCGAAATATTTGAAAATTTGAGTGCTTTTAGGTAAAGGACACTTGCATTGTAGCAAGGACAATATCATTGAATTTGTTATCCTAGTCTAAACATAATTCTCTAGGATAAAATAAAGTTAATGAGGTTATTTAATTGACAGTGAAGGATATATATCATATTTTAGGCATTTTTTGGTTATATGTGATCTAGATAATCAAAGTAATCAATATTGGACTAAAAGATAAGTATTTAAGCCTAGTTAGGTGGCGAACAGGATCGTTTTGGTTTTAAAAAAATCAAACTAAAGGGTATATCCTTGAGTGATATTTTTCAAATGTACAAGCCTATTTTAATATATAAATCTATATTTAAACATCTACATTCCCCCTTCCCCCCATTAATCTAGTAATGCATAAAGATAAAATTACTAGGTTAAAGGAAAGAAAAAGTGTACCATGGTGTGTACAACACACCTTGTATTTGCTTGAGCCCCACTTAATTTTTTTGTATATATATGAAATAAAACCAAGAGCATGTGACAAGTTTAATTAGTGCATAAAATTTTAAATTTATTAACTTAAATTAATTGAAATAAAAAGTGCAAGGAAGGAATACACCTGTGTGTTGATACAATCATGTTTCCCCTTAATAGTTTGTTTTGGTAGAGATGGTTCCTATATGAAGCATTGGAGAGAAGTTAACAAATACATATTTTTGATATGAAGATGGGGAATTATAGGGTGATAATTCTCCCAATATGATATAAGGATTAATTATGCCAAGTCCATCAAGGGCTCAGAATCTCAATCACATAACCCAAAAATATCATAATCTAGCCAATCACGCCCAAGTTAAATGGTATAACCATGTGAACCCACAATATTATAACATAGTACCAAGTCAATCAAGGGAATTGAATCAAGATCACACTAATCAAATAAGCCCACTACTACAATAGATAAAGGCCCAAACATTGCATCTTGGTAAGATCTGTGCATAAATGTATATTTAATTTGAAAGTGTATATATTATTTGGTTCATGTACACCTTAAATGTGTCTCAAGATTAATTATTTGTCAAAATGTAGCCTCTACTCTGTAAAGTGTGTTGAAAATCTGAAAACTATGTCTCAAATCTATGCCAAATGCATAAAGTCTATCCCAAATGTATATATAAATCATGTAAATTGTGTAAACTAAATCAAATGCTACCCATTTTGTCAATTTTATGTATGTGGATTCATGTATTATATGACATGCCCCCACTTATATGCCCCCCTTTTGAGATAATGGGATTACAAAATTGATAATCACTTTATATCAAAAGGATAAAATAAATATGATATATTTGTGTGAATCATTTAATAAATAATCATATAGTAATATCATGTCAAAATAGATATATCAATGTAGCTCATAGTATGCATACATAACAAGCCCTAAGATGCATGATATGAATCATAGAAACATCTATAATATAAAAAGCTCAACAAACAATCAAGCACTCTTGAAAAAACACTCAAATGTCACACAAAGATGGGTATAAAGAGAACACAGAAAAAAGGCACATTTAAATGACATACACTCAAGTGGAGGACATATGCAAATGTACACACACCCAATAAACAAGAAATACTTAGGGAAATATGGCTTAAAATCAAGGAACATGTTCAAATGTTTCACAATTAAGACAAAGAAGAAAAAAAGAAGCACACTCAAGTAAGCTACTGTAGATAGATGAGGTAATGAGATATAAAAAACTAACATAAACATGTCATACTATTCCCTACATACATATGTTAGAAAAATGCCATGTAGATTAGCATATCAAATAAACTATTTAAGATAACAACATGAGTATATGAATGTGTAAGATATATAATCTTGATATGATAATGTAAAATGATCATAAAATAATAGAACATGTATCAATCATGATCATATAGAATCAAGATGCCCCTAACATAGTGTATCATGTTGGAAGAGGAAAGATCCAACATCTCCATGTTCAAGTATCATGGGTTTAATGTATGCTTGTATCGCACTCAATTACCCATGAAATAATATGTGTGTATAGAAATTATATGCTATCTACTAAAATAAATTAAAAAACATATGCAATGGCTAGAAAACATGTCAAATGCTAAATATTTTTAGTATATTTGAATTATTTGAATGTTTTTGTATTTTCTTGAATATTTAATTTTTTATTTAAATTTTGGATTTTTTTTACTTTTTTAGTTTGTTTGGAAAGAGAGTGATAGATGATGATCCCATATAATGGAAGTTCATAGAGTACTCTATACACTAAATGTGGTGTAATAAATTGGTCATGCTACCAGGGACCATGTATATGTTCCAAATCTGAATGTGTAGAATATGTGATGCTCTATGTATGTCTCATATGACTATGTGGTCATGAAGTATAAGTATAAGGTGTAAGGATATATGGAACCCATTATTTAATTAGATTTAATTTCCTTGGTGTAATATTGGGTCTTGTTATTTTGGCCAACATTGTCTTATACCTCAAGATATATTCATTAATTAGTTCATTAGTTTCTTGTTTAATCTTGGAAATTTGTGCATATGACATTTTTCAGTAATGTTGATTGAAAAATATGTTAAAATTGATCACCTAGAGTTTTGAATTCTCTTATTAATTTTATTGGTAAATCATAGAACCATATCAAAACATAATCCTTTAAGGCTTCTTGGAAATAATTTATTCAAAAGTTTGTCATTAGAAGCATAACCAAGGGATGTCGCATAAAAGGATCAAAGATGTTTCTCAATATCACCATTGCCATCATAAAGTATGAAATTAATTGAAATAAAACCAATGGAAAAGGGTATAAATATATCTTAGGTGAAAGAGGATTATGCAATACATCTTGTGAATCAATATCATGGGGTTATTTCATAGAATTTTCCTCAATATTAGTAACCTTAGCATACAAAAGTTTTATGATTTATACAATATTTTACACAATTTGACCACTAAGGTTTAATTTTTTTGGAAGCACCAAATGGGATATAAACACTTGTGTTAAAATAGGCATTGAAATTGTTAATTGTGTTGAAGTAGTAACTATTCCCATAGAAGATGTAACAATAATAGTTATGTTGGTTTTAGAGAATAATGTTTTAAACACATAACCCATGCCCCCACTATATGTATTATGTATTATTATGCTCGAGAGGAGATAAATGGGAATTGAGGATCCATAGTATGTCTCATAGTTGTAATAACATGATCAAAAGATGTACATTGTCATTTATTAAGGTTTTTTCAATGTTTTAATCTCTAAGATATTATGTATGATCTTATGAAGGTCTTCAATATTTTCATGAATATGCTCATGAAATAATGAAATATATTTAACTTGATATTTATCTACTTGACCATTTTCATTGTCCTCATGTGTTTCATTATCCTCATGATCAGATATATCTTCCATATTTTTTTTTTCATTATGTGGCTCATTATCATTATTTGAACTCTCATTATTAGGAGAATTTGACATGGTATTATCTTGAGACATTTTAGGTGGTCTAAGGGGAAACTCAAGATGTTCAATAGAAACACTGCTTATTCTAGCACTATACCTAGGTTACATGCAAAGAATAGAATAAATTTGAAAAATTACATCAACCAAAAACCTTAGGAGATAGAAAACCCTACATTAAGATAAGTGTTAGAAATAAGATAAATGAGAGAAGGTAGGGGATTGAATCAGTCTTAAAAAAATTTAATTCAATTCCACTTAATCATATATGAATCATTATAACAAGCATGTACATCTTAGCAAGCATAAGAAACAAATCATAAGAGCATGAAACACATGATCACAACATATGCATGAAAAACCCTCTAAGGGTAGAAAACCCATTGATTAATCAAATGGAATAAAATAATATAAGACAAACATAAATATTTAGTGAATCACCAACTCCACATGGAGCACCAACCCCAACTAGCTCAGCACCAACTCAGCTAGGCTTTAACAAACACCCACTTGCAAGGAAGCACCAACCCCTTAGATCACTCAACACTAACTCAGCCACCTGAATGTTTGATCAACTTTAAAAAAACCCTATTTCTTATATAATAATTATTATCTACACCTTCATCTATTCATTCAATTTTGTTCCTCTCAAACTAGCGTTCAACCTTCTTCACTCAACTGGCCCTCTTCATGGTTTGATTAGGTCTTATGACATTGATCTTCATATGGATAACCTTTATTAGATATTCATAACACTTATCTGATGATATTCATGACCTCTTTATGCTCAAAAATTATCTATATTATTCTCTTATCCTCTTCTACTCTCTGATACTTAGCATCCTCTAATCATTCCAAATAGGCCTAAATTGCCTTGCTTTTCTACAAATCATTTGATCATAGCCTTATTATTTAGATACACATTCAAATCACTTATATTAAAAATTAATAGGTCTTAAAATATTAAAATAAATATATTAATCATGAATAAATCATTAAAATAGGTTGGCCATACATCAATTATCCCGTACTCCTCTTTTTGGCTTATGGAGACCTAATAGGTCTTCTTAACACATTAGCCTTTGATCTCTATTGAATCATATCCAAAAACCTCACATGGTAGAAACACATCATAAACCACTATAATATAAATTATACAGCTTAAATTTATGCCCAAAACACCTTTTAGGTCCAAGCACCACATGAGCCCTTTCTCAAATCACTGCATATAAAAGGCCTGCACATATACAGAAACTATGTACTGAACAACTAAGGCATATAATTAATTTTTAGAAATAACCATGGAAAAAAATACATATTTATAAAACTTATGACCTTTTATTCATCACAAACTTCATATAATGATTCAACTAATGGTAAATAGGCTCAAACAATTCTCTACAAGATGTTCACTCAGAACTACCAAATTACTCCAAAATACAATCAATGAAACATGAACATCTGACACATGATTGAATATACTTAAGAGATTTAAATTCATGAAAATTATCTTATAATATCCTTATATCAACCTAAACCAACCAAATCATGATCTCTAATGAAAACTATTAGTCTTACAGACCAATCTGTTGACCTTTCTCACAAACTCTACTTAGTCAGATAAGCCAATTTGGATTAAATTTTCAACCTCTCACACTAAGTTACAAGATTATAAAAATTATAGATATATCATTAAATACTCAAAAAAAATCATCATGCATTTCAATGTATCACTTTTACATGAAAACTCATCACAAAACATATTCTCACTTCTATCTAATTTCATTATTGTCTGTATCACTAGTTCTTTTAGCGATAGGCTAACTTGTATCACCAATTTTGCAAACCTGATATTTAAAACCTATATATAAGTCTTCGTTAACAAAAACTAAAATTCTCACATTTTTATCTTCATCTATTTATCAACTTTGACTCAATCAACTTTGTCTGCTACAACAAATCTCTGAAAGACAAGAACTTTTTTGCAAGTTCTATTCACACATTTGAGAAACCAATCACACCTAGCAATGTCTAGGAAAGTTAAGTTAAAAATCTAATGAGTTGTCTGAACATATCAACCATTCTAATCTCTTTATAACAAGATATTCAACATTGGGTCACTATTAGGTTTTTATGAGAGTTTAAACCATTTTCCAGTCTTAAAGTTCATTCATAAAACTTAACTCTTCTTTGCATCAACTAATGCTTGGAACTTTGAGATATAACCTTTACTCATATACCATGAACAACTTGGCTTCTCATTCATATTTTTAACATGGCAATGAGCACTGAGAGAACCTTTTGGGTAGATAACTCTTCATTTTATATATTCAAAAAACCTTAAAATACCTTTTAAGCTTTTTTCTTGCAAACTATGACCTGAAACTTCATGCACATACTTAAAACAACTTGGCTCACCTATGTTAATGTTCATCTACTCACTCATGCCATGGAAATTGATCTTTTTACCTCATCTACTCACCATATCTCTTCTTTATTTTTAAGCCTTAACCAACAAGTCTTATTCTACCTTGAATCTGACCTTATAGCTAATCTATAAGCTTCACCTTGAAACTCTCCTATGTTTCAATGTCTCTTATGTATGCTCAAGAAACCTCATACACTCACTCTTTTTTGGAGCTTCAATAAAACTTCTTCAAAGCTACTTACAGATCTTCAAAGCTAGACTAGGATCTTCATAGCATATTTGAAGATGTACACACAAATCTTCAAAGCTGACCTTCTAATCATTTACATGGTACTAAAAACCTTATGTACAAAATAAAATAATCTTTCTCATGTTCAAACACTGCCATGTATTCTTTAGAGAATTCACATCTTTGAAGCTCATTTAGATCATCTTCAAAACTACTTACATAGATCTTTGTAGCATACTACTTCTTCGTATCTCACTCATTTCATCATGCCACATGCAAATACCATCTCACAAGGTCTAGACAAAACATTAAAAGATGATTTACACTTGTTATACTGACCTATACTCACTCATACTAATTCTCAATGATTTCACTCAAGTTGTCATCAAAACATTTTTCAAATAGTATTATCTCACTACTACTCTCATATAGCAACAACACCCATTATGATAGCAATAGAAATCATTCATACACATTCCTCAAAGCTTGCTTGCCCAAGCATATTGACAAGAAATTTTGACATCAATAATCTAATATTGACATGACTGAAAGAAGCATACATCTTCATAAGAACCTTTGACATCAATGATAAAATTAAATACCAAATCTCAACATTCAATGATAATTTTCAATAGACTCTCCCTCAATCAATGACAATGTTCAACAATCTCCCCCTTTGTCATTGATGGCAAACACACTCAAAAAATTGTGTCAACCACTCTTGATGAAAAACATTTCTTATACCTAGTTCTTGTCTTTTCTCATCTTTTTTGATCTTTCTAATATTTCTCCTTTTCTTGCCTTTTCTGATCTTTCTCCCCCTTTGATACTAATGACAATGATATTTCATAATTACTCATCTCTTTTAGAATGAACTTAGATTATAAGACCAATTCAACACAAATCAAACTCAGTTAACAACTTGAATATCTCCCCCTCAAACCAAGCATCCACCATGATTTTATTATAAATACACATCAAAGAGCATCTGTAACTACTAAAATCATACTTTCTCCCTTTGAGCTGATACAATATCTCAAAGACACTAGATGGCACACAATCTTCAAAAACTATGACAACCACTCCCAAAACCATCTCAATCAGGTCACTCTCCTAGATTTATTGACATGGATGAAGAAGATACCAAACTCTTGATCATACACATGGCTATCCCATTATTTATACCAACTAAAAAAATAGAGACTCCCCCTTGGTCTTCACAGATCAGGCTCAACTATACTAATAGATATCAAAATATTACCTCTTATATACCAATTGTCTACATTTTATCTTCAAATACTTGATATTGATCTTAGATCTCTCATCATGCTGCCTTTCATAATTTAAACCATAGATCTATCAACATAAGAATGGATAATATACCTCTTCATCTCCTTGCTTGTAACATATTACAACTTGGAATCTTCTCAAAAGCAATATTCTTTTTCTACACCCTTATGCTTCTGATGATATAATAATGTATCCATGAAGCTTAATGGATCTAGCCATTTTTCATATGGCTCTAGAAAAATATAAAACTTAGGATATTCCCAAATATCCATCTTTTCATAAGACAAAATATTCTTCAATATTATTATGGATTTGATTGGCACTTTAGGCTTGATCTCATCATCAAACTTTTCATCCTTATTCTTTTCTTTGACTTGCCTTATCAACATAGGTAGATAACAAGTGTTTCTTAACATTCCTTACTTGATTTATTACCGGAGGTATGCTTTATCTCAATAAGTATTCCACTTGAGCTTGTAGACTAACCATGACTTATCTTTACTACCTTTGGTTTCTATACATACATTTTCCTTCTCTCATGCACTATAGGAGCTTTAAACTTCCTTCTTTGATTTGATGAACTTATAACTCTGTTAGGGTGGGAAACTTTAAATGTATCCTACATTATGATAGCTATAACAAACTACATTATACATATAATTTGATTGATGATGAATGTGATATCCCTTTGACCAAATGCTTCTTCTTTCATAAGTTCCATTAGTACTAATTCTTGAAGAATCTTCTACATTCTCTTGCTCTATGACCAAACTAACTACATGTAAAATAGTAACCACTAAAATAACTAACATACCTTATAGTACTAGGTTGTCTAATAGGTCTTTTCATGTTGACCTTCTTGTCTTCAACAGTCTTCTCCTTGATTTAAGGTGCCTTCCTTTGGTCTTCTTTGAATCCAAGACCTATCTTTTCATTTATAGAATTCTAATTTCTTAAAATATCATCTACACCCTTGATGCTCTTTTCAAATTTTACAAAGCTCTTCACTTGTCTAGAAGCTTGATCCAACTAAAATTTCAAAGATTTTATTTTTGTTTCATATATGCTACAATCTTCCTCTTTAGCCTTTAGGCTTAATTCCAAAATATCTATCTAGGTTTCTACTTGTTGGATTATCTCTTCATACTCCTTGGAAGTGTTGCTCAGTGTTTCCTCAAACAATCAAATATGATCCTCATAGTCCTAAAATAATGAATTCAATTTCTTGTTCTTCTTTATAAGCTTTAATTCTTTTAGGGAACTTACCATCTCTACCCTCAAAATCCACTTCAAATTCTCCTTCTTCACTATCATAGTATACCTCTTCATCTGATTATGCATCAATCATGAGGCCTTTTCCATTTGAACAAATTTTATTGTCTGATTTTATGCCTATGAACAAAGTTTCATTGTTATCATGTTTAAATTTATTAATACCATCATCACTGTCAGATGTGTCTAAATCACTTGCATTAGATGAGTTGCCTTCTTCAATATAAAAACTCTTCTTATTTTTTAATGGCCTCTCTCTCTCTCTCTCTCTCTCTCTTCTCTCTCTCCCTCTCTCTCTCTCTCTCCTCTCTCTCTCTCTCTCCTCTCTCTCTCTCTCTCTCTCTCTCTCTCTCTCTCTCTCTCTCTCTCTCTCTCTCTCTCTCTCTCTCTCTCTCTCTCTCTCTCTCCTCTCTCTCTCTCTCCTCTCCTCTCTCTCTCTCTCTCTCTCTCTCTCTCCTCTCTCTCTCTCTCTCTCTCTCTCATTTTTATTAGTATCATAGGCTTCTTTATCATCTCCATCATATTATCCATTATGCTTAGATCTATCCTTATTATGACACATGGTTCAAAGTGACAAATATTGCCACAGTTAAAACATTTGAGGAGTAACTTACCCTTTTACTTACTTTATTCAAACCTCAACTTCCTATCAAACATAGATATGAGTTCATCATCATCAATATCGAAACATACCTCATATTTTACCTTCTTGTCCTTTGACTTATTTTCAACCTTGAAATCATCTTCCTTCTTAGGAGGTCTTTCTTTATTTGATCTCATCTCATAGGTAGTCAAGATGCCATAAATCCCATTCATCTCTAGCTTGTCTAAATATTGCATCTCTTCCACTGCAAATACTTTAGATTCAAAATTATATTTTAGTGATCTCAATACCTTTTGGGACAATAGTAGACTCTTTCACTTCTTCTCCTAATCCTTTAATGATATTGATAGCTTCATCAACCCTTAATAGGTAGATATAATAGTTTCATCTTCACTCATAAGGACATGCAACTTGGCCATCTTCACCTTGGTGTCTCCTTCATATATGGTATTAAATTTTTCCCATATATATTTGGCTAAAACACAATGCATTACTTTTATAATCTCTATCTCTAAAAGGCCACACATAATGGCATTCATTCCTTAGAGTTATTCTCACTAGCCTTCTTACTTATTGCATTTGTTGGTGAAATTGGAGGTGAATTATAACCATCTATAATTGAATACAAACTATCATTTCCTTGTGACATCAAAATATAATATTCATCTAATATTCTAAAATGTATAATTAGATCCATTAAACGATGGAGCCTTACTGGTAAAGAAACCACCTTGATCTTGCTGACTAGTAATCCTTGCTTCTTAGGATCTCCTTCAAGATTTCAAGCCTACTCCAAAGGACATGCTCTGATACCAATTATTATAAATAAGAATACTAGGGGGTGAATCAATCTTCAAAGTGTTTCATTCAATTTCACTTAACCATATATGAATCATTCTAACAATCATGTACATCTTGGCAATCATAAGCAATAAATCATAAGAGCATGAAACACATGAACACAACATATACATAAGAAACCCTATAGGGGTATAAAATCCACTAATAAATTAAATGGACTATATTCCTATAAGACAAATATCAATATTTAGTGAATCACCAACTCCACATGAAATACCAACACTAACTAGCTCAGCACCAACTCAGCTAGGCTTTAGTAAGCACCCACTTTCAAAGAGGCACCAACCCCCTAGATGACTCATCAACAACTCAACCAGATGAATGTTTGGTAAACTTCAAAAAAATTGTTTATTATACAATAGATTATGATCTACTCTTTTATCTCTTCGATCATTTTTATTCCTCTCAAATTGGCCTTCAATATTCTATGCTTAACTAACCCTCTTCATGGATTGATTAGGTCTTCTAACCTTGATCCTTATTATGGAAAACCTATATCATAAATTCATAAAACTTATTTTATGGTTTTCATGACCTCCTTATACTCACAAATTATATATATTATTCTCTTGTCCTCTTCTTCTTTCCCACACTTAACATCCTCTGAGCATTCCAAATAGGCATAAATTGCCTTGCTTTTATACAAGTCATTTGATCATGTTCTTCTTAGTTGAATACACATTAAAATCAATTAGGTTGGCCATGAATAGTATTATAATATTAAAATAACATTCCTTAATCATGAATAAATTATTACAATAGGTCGACCATACATCAATTAGCCCTTACTCCTCTTTTTGGCTTATGAAGACCTAATAGGTCTTCTTAACAACACATTACCCTTTGATCTCTCTTGAAGAATATTCAAACAAATCGCATGTTATGAAAACATAATAATCCCTTATAATATACCTTATCCAACTTCACTTTATCTCCACAACACCTTTTAGGTCCAAGCACCACTTTAAACCCTTTCTATAAAAGTGCCTATGATATTTGATAATAAATTATGGATGGCTATATTTCACCTCCAATTATACCAACATATACAACAGGTAAGAAGGCTAGTGAGAATAACTCCAAGGCAATGAATATCATTTTGTGTGGCCTATCAAAGGCATAGCTTGTAAAAGTAATGCATTGTGTTTCAATCAAGATATATGGAACAAATTGAGAACCATCTATCCTTATATATATATATATATATATATATATATATATATATATATATTCCAAAATTCATATTTATATATTATTTAACAATGGATCCTTACTGGTAGAGAAACTGCCTTGAGCTTCCTGACTAGTCATCCTTACTTCTTAGGATCTTCTTTAGGCTTTCAATCCTACTCCAAATTACTTGATGTGATACCAATTATTGGAAATGAGATGAATAAGTAAGGTTGGTGAATCATTCTTTTAAAATTTCATTCAATTCTACTTAACCATATATGAATTATTCTAACAAGCATGTACATCTTTAAAAACATAAATAACAAATCATAAGAGAATGAAACACATGAACATGGCATATACGAGGGAAACCCTCTAGGGGAATAAAACCCACTAATTAATAAAATATAATATATTAATATAATATAAATATCAATCTTTAGTGAATCACCAAATCTACATGGAGCACCAATCCTAACTAGCTCAGTTCTAACTCAGCTAGGCTTTAGCAAGCACCCACTTGCAAGGAGGCACCAACCCCCTAGATGACTTAGCACTAACTCAGCCACCTAAATGTTTGATCACTTTTATAAACCCTTATTAATTATATAATATATTATTATCTACTCATTTAGTTCTTTGCTCACTTCTATTCCTCTCAAATTAGCCTTCATGCTTCTTCACTCAACTAGCCCTCTTCAAGGATTGATTAGGTCTTCTGACCTTGATCCTCATATAAAAAAACCTATGTTAGATATTAATAACACCTTTTTTATGGTTCAAATGACCTCCTTATTCTCAAAAATTATCTATATCATTCGCTTATACTTAGCATCCTATAAGCATTCCAAATAGGTTTAAACTACCTTACTTTTATACAAGTCATTTGATCATATCCTTCTTAGTCGACTAAACATTTAAATCACTTAGGTTGGCCATTAATAGATCTTATAATATTAAAATATCTTGTCTTAATAATCAATCAATCATTACAATAAGTCTAACATACATCAATTAGCCCCTACTCGTCTTTTTTGGCTTATGGAGACCTAATAGGTCTTCTTAAAAACACATTACCCTTTGATCTCCATTAAAGCATATAAAAACACCTCACACAAAATAAAAACATGATAAACCACTCTAATAGACCTTATCAAACTTCACTTTATGTCCACAACACCTTTTAGGTCTAAGCACCACTTGAACCCTTTCTCAAATCACTGCATATATAAGGTCTATACATATACAGAAACTCTATCTTGAAAAACTGAGTCATATACTTAATTTTTAAAAAATAACATGGAAAAATACATATGAAGAAAAATAATGACCTTAAGGTCATCAAAAACTTCATTTGATGCTTTAACTCAAGGTAAATAAGCTCAAACACTTATGACTCTACTCAGCCAAATACGTTGATTTGGTTTTAATGTTTCAACCTCTCACACAAATTCCAAGCTTATTGAAAGCATGGATAGATCATTGAAGATCATCATTAATTTTT
>JARHVA010006353.1:0-157500 GCA_037957365.1 Torreya grandis
TAACACAAACTAAAATGAAAACCTCCAATATTTGAGTATAAATGTAGGATCAAATCCTACATGTAAAATTCATCCTAAAAAATAAAATGTAGCTTCCTAAAATGTCACCTCATCATTTTTATCATGTCTTAACCCCCAAGCATAAAAAATCCATCAACTTAAATAGATCTAAAATTAATTAAATACGTACATCAACAACTTATCCACCTCAATACTTCATGAAAAAATAACATTGTGGATAAGAAATTATCTTGTCATTAGGGTTGCTTGTCCCAATTTCCTCCTACCCCCCAATTTTATCATAAAATTAAAATATAGGAATATAAAACCTATAACTATAAGGAGGCCATTCCAAATTTAAAACATTTTAACAATATAAAAATTATGAAACTAATACCATCACCAAATATCTGATTGAGTGAATAAATATGTGAAACTTCTCTTTAATGTAAAATATTTTACACCATACATACTTGCTTTGAATAAATAGTTTTCCAAATATTCACAATTGGCATGATAAAGTTATATATACCACAATAACTCAGATTGAAAACATTGGTTAATCCATCCACACCCAAACTGACCACCAAAAATTCAACATTAGAATAGAGTTAGAAAGGGTTGGAAAGTGAGCATAAATAAATTATTTCATAAGAAATGGATCTAGATATGTAGGAATAATCTATATCTACTCAAATATGTATGGTAATTGCTAAGAAAAAAATATTATGAAATCCACTCTTGTTTTTTAAAACCAATAAAATTGAGGAAAATCTACCTCAAACAACATACACCTAATATTTTTTTAATAAAACCCTTCATAATTAACTACAATTAGATTAGTTTGGTAAATAAATAAATATAACATTGCTCTTTATGTGTTATTTTCATTGGTTAGGTTGTTAATAGTTTTTTAAGCTTTCATTATTCTAGTAGATTTACCATCAATCTTAATTAAGCTTTTGGTTATTACTTAACTATTTGCACTAAGATTACCTTTCTGTATTGTAGCATTATCTAAGTTATTTAATTGTTCATACATTTCAATAAGGATAATGGATTAAGGCTTTTAGATTCATCTTATATGGTATAAATTAATTAGAGAGGGGAATGAAGTGTGTGGAGAATAATGCAATTTAAGGAATCATCCCATGCAATCTCCAACAAGGGAAGAAAAGAGGTATTTTATAAAGGTGGTTCCATTACTAGTCTATAAAGGAAGACATAGTAATATTATTTTGTTTCCTTTATTTTATCTACTTTATTATGTGGTCAAGAAGGTGTTTTGTTAGAGAAAAATAATAGAATGGAACACCAAGATGATGTCATCAATCAAAATTTCATTATAAGGGGTGAAACACCATCAAAAGGAGTGCCAACACATTTTTTCAATTTCAGTTTTGAGTGAAAACACCATTTTAAGTGGCATTATGATATGAGGAGGGACATAGTGAGGAAGAAAGACATGGCACATGAGCGTCTTGCTTTGCTACTTGTTGATATTAATTATCCTACTTTGATATGTTGTTTATTATCAATTTATTTTTGTTTTTTTTTGAAAAATAAGGAGAAATAGTGTGGAAAATAATAGACATAAACTAAACAGAACCACAAAAGAGAGGCGTTTTGAAAGAGGAAATTGTCCCTGAGAACTATACACAATTATTGGTAGAGTTATTTTATGTTTTGAAAAAAATAAAAATAAAATATTAGAGAGGCCATTAAGACAATAATTTTATCCCTAGATTTGTTTTAAGATACCATTATTCATCATTGGAGGATGCCATTAGAAGGTCCTAATTTGGAAGATGCAATATGATTAGTAACTTAGGTAATATTAAATTTTAAGTTATGGTTTATGCAAATGATGAAATTTTGGTGGATTTTTTTAATAAATATTTTAAAAGTTTATTAATTTAACTTTAAGTATAAGTATATTGTCTAGCTAATATTTTACATACACACTTGCCTCAAGAACAATTAATTTCAAATCTAGAAAATAACAAGGCATATAAGATTAATTTTTTTCATGTTGTCTAGTTAGATGATGAAAACTACATGCACAAATAATTTTTCATGAAATATTTGTAAATATTGAGATTTAATTTTTTCTATCATTTTTAAGGAAATTTATTGAAACACCATTAATTTAATATCTCATAAATGAAAAATATTTTGAAGCTAAAAACTAGGAACATTGTCTAGTTTTAATGTAAAATTTGCATTGAAAAGAATCTTTATAAATATTTTTTTATTTTTTCATGGATAATCATTTTAGTAAACTTATAGGAAAAATGGTTGGTTTAGAAAACCTATTTTTGATAGATTCTAAAAAATTGACAAGGAAAATATTTAGTTTATGGAGTCATAAGATACAATATGTTTGTATATAAATATTGATCAAATAATACTTGCCAATGAAATAATACCAGATGATGAACCTAATGATTATGATAGGTGCCATAGAGAAGGTTTAATGTTGGTGGAACTTTATGTCATTGATAATTTAATTATATAGGCTATAAAGGCAATGACAGATTCATATTTGTGGCAACTTGTAATAAATGAGTTCTAAGCTTTAGAATCTGAAAGGGTATAATATGAAAAATATGTTGTTCTCCACTAAGATTAAAGAGGGTTGTTATATCTCTAAGTTTTTTATGTAGCTTAAGAATATTTGTTATCAAATGAAAGTAGTTTAAAGTCCTATATATCATCAAGATTTGATTTATTTGGTACTATATAACTTACAATAATAATTTGAATAATTTATTGAGTCACCACGCATGATCATATAGACACAACCACTCGATTTTGAGAAATGTCTACATTTTTCATGTAGAAAGAAAGAAGGAAAGATTAGTCAGAAATAACAATGTGAAGTTCTATAGAGAGTGTATTTAATGAAAAATAATTCATAGGCACATGAAGACAATATAATTTTAATCGATCATCAAGTCACAAGGACATAAAAAGTGGTTAGAACAAGTCACAATGGAAATGCCATTTTTGTAAGAAATCAAGGCATTTCAAAAACAAATTCATAAGTGAAAATATGGATTGGGAATAATGGAGGATAAATAAGATTAACAAGTGATTTTTCATTTATCTCATTATAAAACCTATTAGTGGAGTCAATAATGTGATATTTTGACCCGGGTGAATCACAACATTATACTTGTCACAAAGACTAGTATATTAATTTTATTAAAGATGATAGTTGCAATGAATTTATTTCATTAGGTGATTCTTAGGTTTAGTATGTAAGAGGACATGGTGATGCTTTTATTGTATTAAAGAATTATGTTAATTATACTTTTAAGAATGCTCAATTTATGCCTGATATGAAGAAAAATCTTCTTTCAATAATTGAAATAACTACAAATCATATCCTTTGTTTGGATTTTAAAGGAAATAAATGCATGGTTAATAATATTAATGATAAATATAGTAATTATTTTTGGTCTAGGTAAAAAATGACTATATAAATTGGTTTATCCCAAAAAAAACATATGAGTATACACTAGCAATGGTTGCAATCACCCATGAATTATGGCATAATAACTATGGTCACCTCAGTTATTAGAATTTGCATACATTAAGTCAGATGAACATGGTGAATGTATTTTAATCTATTCAAAAGAGTTGGGATGTATGTTCAGAATGTCATATTGATAAAAATTTATACATTCATTTAAAATTGGTAAGAAACGTAATTCCAAAGGATCATTAGATTTAATACATGTGGATTTGCATGGTCTAATGTGAACACGTTAAATATATGAAGCTTTGTATTATTTTTTTATTGTAGATGAATTTTATAGGAAAATGTGGGTTTGTTTATACATAGATAGTTAGAATGTTTAATTAACATTTTTTCTTGAAAAGCATGGTAGATAAACAAGGAAGAAAACATGTATAATATCTTAGTTCAATTAGTGGGGATGAGTTTGTCTTTGATAAACATGAACATGTATAATTTTATTATTTATTATGAGTAGAGGAATGCATATAAAGTATTAAATGTCTCTAAATACATGATTTTGGTGAATAAAGATGCTATTGTAATGATAAAGTGATATTATTTCATTATAATCATAATATACTAATGATATTGCATTTCTACTTATTGACATTGTCTATAAAATAAGTTTTAGTACTAAAATTGAATAATATTAAAATATATAAAAACTAAGGGAATCCAGTTCTATGGAGGGCTTTGGTGGTAAATATCGTGCTTCTAACTCTTTAAAATTAGATAAAGAAAACCAACATAAGAGGTCAAATTCACATCTTACCATAATGATGTATGTATTTAAAGAATAATTTCCATGTTGGAAGAGAAATATTCAATTTTAAGAACATAAATACTACAAGGTGATGATCATGTAATTATTTCTCTTATTGTTGTTTCACAAGTATTGAAACCAAGTACAGTTTAAAAGACCAAATTCAAAATAAAATTGAAGTATTTCACAAAAGTTGGTGAAAAAGTATGAGGCATATAAAAAATAACATGAATGTTATAAACAACACATGTCCCAAATTTATTAAACATTGGAGAGTAGTATGTGTTGATTTTTAAACATCTTGATGCATAAATATCCCTTAGGGGATATGATATGTTTTATGGTATTGATATATTATATGTTTTTGTCAAAATTGATCACACTAACAAAAATATAGGTGAAACATGACACTTTAAGACATGAAAACACTTTAATGAAAAACATAATATGGTAAACCCAATATTCAACACCCGTTCCTATTCTACTTGGTGGTTATAGTGGATCATTACCCATGTACTCTTATAGTATATATTGGTGACAATAGGGACATTTGTATACATTACTCCAGTGGTAGTAGAACTAAACCTTGGTTAAGTTCACATATGGACTCAATATTTTTTTGGTAATCATGATTAAAACATTTGGTTTATTCATTAAGGGAGGGTGTTAGATTATTTTTATAAACAAATAAATATAACACTATACTCTATGTGTTATATTATATTTTCTAGGTTGTTACTATTTTTTTAAGGTTTCATTATTCTCACCATCAAGCTTAATTTAAATTATTGTTAGTAATTAGTTATTTATTCTAAGCTTACCTTAATTTATTCTAACCTTATTTGAGATATTTAATGAATTGTACATTACAATAAAAATAATAGATTAAGGTTTTACCTCTATGTTACATTTATGATCCAAAATAAGCACTTTATTTCATTAATTATTTTCTATTTACATTAAAATTGGCCTCAAAATTTCCCAAGTGGAAGAATGTATCTGTAACCATCAAACATATGAATAAAATGCATATGTTATTGTAACTTTAACTTGAAATATGGTTTCATTTTAAGAGGATTTTATGGTTCCTTTTTACTGTTACCACCATGTTCAAATTTTATGAACTAATTCCATCCCTACTTAAATTATAATCCAACATATGAATTACATGTAACTAAATTCAAACATCGATGAAGAATAAGAAATGGAGGAAAAAATAAAAGTTCCCAAATGTGCATATAATAGATGGAAATAAATGAACTAGTTGGAAGAAGTAATGAGAGATTATGAAACTGCATATTTGACAACCTAAATAGAGAAAAGGTAATGGACCTACCAAATAAAAATGGAAAAAGATCCCAATATTAAGGGTAATAAATTGACTCAAAAAAACTATTCCACCCATGAAGACAAAGGCAAAAGGAAAATGACTACAAATGTTAACAAATAATCTTGAAATTTTTGTGGTAAACTAGACTATGTTGAACATTAACATTTCAATAAAATGGCATACTTGGAATAAGGGATTAAAAAATTTATCGCCCTCCCTCTAAAATAGATATATACATAAATTTACTATTTTAGTTCTATATCTATCTTTGTCTATTTTACACTATGTATCTCATAAAGTTTTCACATTCACAAACAACTCGGTTAGAGCCTTATTTAGAGATTTATCTATGGGTTCACAACTTGTGCATCAAATCACTAATTTTTTTATTTTAGAATTTTATTTTTTTATTAAATAAAAAATAATTCATAACATATATTTCATTAGAATATTTGGAAACAAAATCCTTAAACTATTCTTTACTCATGTTCAAAAAATCTGACATATATTTATAATTAGGTGGTTGATGATTATGGTCATTATCATTATTAGTGTAATGAAACACCTTATTATTATATCCTTACATTTTATGGATCTATAAATATTTATAAAAAAATCATTAAAATTTTCATTCTTGATATAAGTACCTAAAAAGTATTTCACATAAATTCATAGTAGATGAGTTGGGTATACCTTATAAAAAACAAAATAGAAAAATCATAAGTTTTGATTCTTTTCAAACTAAAAGTTGTGGTATGTTTAAAGCCATAATCATCAATATTGTTCAATATAAAAAGATCATGTGCATAAGTAATAATTAAATTATTTATATGCATACTAACTAATCTATGTTTCCTATCATAATGTCTATTTATTAAATATATATCTTAAGAGACAAGATTTTTAAGTCTTCCAACTCCTTATTCACCCTAAGACTGCTCAATATGTTTATGATGCTTCAAGATTTTAAGAAACATATGAAAATGTAGTAATAAAAAAGATAGACTAGTTGTGAAAGTCATTTAAATTTGTAATTATAATTTCCCTAAAGATTGATTATAAATTATATTATTTGTAATTCCAACCAATATAACAAGATATTCATAAATGAAGGTAACATATCACAATAAAATTCATTTTTGATTTAAGAAATAAAGAATGGTGCAAAAAAATTAATTGATTATTTTTTTCTATTTTTTGTTGATCAATTTTTTTTTATTTTTACCTTAGACCTTTTAATTTGTGGGTTATTAGGTGAGTAAAAAAATGCATGAGAAATAAAATAAAAATCTATCATGGTTTTCAGATTTCCATCACCTAAATATTCACCTCCTCCATCAATAACTACCTCCCCATCCTAAGTATACATAGATAAATAGCCAAAAGTTTGGGTTTTATGTAAAGATAATAGAGCAAATGTTAATTAATACTTGGATATATTTTAATTTGGACTTAGTCAACTACCTCTAGAAAAGTTTAGTATCATTATTACAAGGCAAAATATGATTCGTAGGAAAATAAAATTTGGATATTCCCCTATTTTACTTAGTGTATTCATGTTTATCATAGTAAATATTCATAACATTGACATAATCCTATAAATAATTATGTTGATGAGAATCCACTAGATATATATTACTGATATCAAACCATTTTTCCATTTTCTCTTTTTCTAACCCCTTCTTCTACACCATATGTTGACCATTTTTGATAACTTCATCCCTATGTTATTCCGCCACTCAATTTTTATTTTTGTTTTATTTTGTATCTAAATTTCATTATAAAACTCCATCCACATCTTCAAATTTGTATCACCATTATCCATTACATATTTAATTACATACTCTACTTATTACTTCATCATTTTCTCCATCTACCTAGTCCTATTCCTAATAATCAACTAACCACAAAACATTAGCTTCTAAAAACTTAAAAATTTATTTTCTTGTCAAAAATAACACTCTTTCTTATGTTTGTCACCATAACTTAGGCATACAATAATATTATTTTGATAATTTTATTATTTATATAAATTATAATTGATTATGATTCTAAAGATTCCAAAAATTAAGTACACGTTATTAATTAGATATATTTTAATCCTTATAAATTCAAAAAACATTAAAAAATTGCATTGGAGTGGGTTCTAGATTAACTAAAACTAGAGATAAAATTAAAATTAGTGTATTTATTGCATCATGATACCAAAATTATCATATAACAACTTGGTTTACATGAAACATATAATAAAAAATATTATGCATGATTTATAGGTGTGTTGGATTTTACACATATTTTGAGTATATGTTTAAAAAGTGGTTGCATAATGGAAAAATAATCCTATATTACAAATTTTTGGACAAAAAATGGGGTAAAAATTTATGAATAGACTTGTTTGAATGTTGTTGAAGTGAAAAGACACATGAAATCAAGATTTTTTTCTGAGCATTATTTGTTGAGCTTGACTTAAATCATGTTGAGTATTTTTCTTCAATTTGTTTCTACATATGTACCATAAATTATACATATTAAATTATATGAATTTACATTATAAATTTAGATTAAAAAATAGTAATTTGGGTTTATCTCAAGAAAAAAATTATACACATCATTAACACTTTGTTTTTTGAAAAGAGATTTCTAGGTTGTAAACAACAATTGATGCACAAAAAATTATACTTCAAAACTTATTGTCACCAATTGTCAAACTTAGTATCAAAGATATGATAAAATGATATGTATCATCCAATAGTGTCCAAAATCATATATATTTTTATTTTCAATCCAAAATTTTCATGTTTGTTGTTTTCACACCTAAAATAATTCAAATTTTGCACATATTGATCAATTATTAATCATACACATTTTTGCACTCCTATTATCTATTCCACACCTATTGTGCATGATTGAGAAAAAATAAAACCAAATAAACATAGTTTTGATCTAGGTTTTAAGGGTGATATGAAGTTTCATAGACAAAAGTATTCCAAACACATTAAATTTTAATTTTAATCTATTATAAACAACTTTAAAATTGAGTCTTTTTCTTTTGGTAAATCTAGTGAAGTCTAGACCTCCAATTTTTAAAGTAAACCAAAATCAACCTGAACTATATCTCATAAATTATAAACATTTTCTCATTATCAAAATCAAGGTAATACCTATAGTGATTATTTTTAACTAACTCATTATATAGTACATGGTCAACATACTCATTTAGTCGAGCATTGTCATGTTTGATATTTGACTACATAGTTTGTGAGGTGTGTGTGTTTTGGCTAGAAAGATAATTCAAGATGGATATAATATATTCATATATTTTCAAAATAATATAGGAGAGTTCATTCCACTATTGACGATGATTGATTTTATAGTCATGATGAGGACGTGTAAGATATTTTTGGTGTCTATCTTGATGATGAAAATCTCAACCTTGTAGATTTTGCTAATTTTTTTTATATTAGTCTAGTTTCTAACCCTTCTAATGATGTTCATATTTTTAAATTTAAAATGTTGATTTTCTAAATATTTACCATAATAATTGGGATATTGATAATGATTATATTCTTGGTGAGAGTTTTTAGATGTTTGTTGAGCAACACAATTGTTTTCTAGTTGAGGAATCTATATATGTTTCCCATGATGATGGTGAATTTAATTATTGATGTGTTTTGTGTCGGGGATCAACCAAAAATAGATTACACTTATGAAAGCAATAAACCATCGAATTAAATCAGATAGATAAGTAACTAGAATCAGATAATAGCAAAGAACAAGAGATATAATAAACCACCCTGAAAACTTGTATTGAACTCTTTACAAAAGGAATACAATTGAAGAAACTTCTTTCTTCCACACCTCTCTCAGATGCACAAGATCTCTCTCTAGATCTCTATTCCTCAAGAGCTCTCTCTCTCAAGTACAATCAACTCCAACAACCTAGATTGATACAACTCTGTACTGTTCTTCAACATTCACATATAAAGAACTACTACAATAATCACACTAAGCTAAGAAGATCTAATTCTACATATAGAATTAGGAAACTTGAGCATGCACTTACAACCAACAGTTAAGCCTCTTGAAAAAGGGCTCTAAAAACAATCTTACTAATAATAGGAATGCGAACTTAAGACTAAGACTTAAACTCATCATGTAAACACTCACTTTTGTCCTTGGAAATAGCATTCTGGATGCACAAGTAACCGACGCCGGTTCCTACCTGCTTGCCTATGACCGACGTCAGCTGATCATCTACCGACACGGGCATCTCTTCAACTGCACCAGACTGATGTTGGTCACTTTTGACTGATGCCGGTGACTGTGTAAACCTACAACTTTAGTAATGCACTCATATGTGAAGCTTTTAGGCTCCACACCTTAAGAATCTCCCACTTGGAGATAAATAGCTGCACCAGTACCTGTACAATAACATCTTCTAGCTCCTCCATCTTCAACTCAATCATGAAGACCAACAAAAGTTAAATGAAGATTTAACTTCTCCTTTGTAACCGGCTTGGTTAACATATCAACAGGATTCCTATCTGTATGGATCTTCTCTAGCTTCAAATCACCATCTTCCAATACCTGTCATATGAAATGGTACCTTAGCTGTATGTGCTTTGTTCTTGAATGAAAGGCTGAGTTCTTAGCCAAATGGATTGCACTCTGATTGTCACTATACAATCTGCAACTCCCATGCTCCCTTCCAAGCTCTTCCATGAACTGTGTCATCCATATCATCTCTTTGCTAGCTTCTGTGGCTGCAATATACTCTGCTTCTATAGTTGACAAGGCAACAACCTTCTGCAACTTAGATATCCAGCTAACCGCCGTTCCACCTACAGTGAAAACATATCCTGTAGTGTTCCTCCTACCATCCAAATCACTTGCCATATCTGAATCTACATAACCATGTAGAGAAGTATCTGAACCTCCATAGCACAAGTGCCTACTGTTGGTTCCTCTCAGATATCTAAGGATCCACTGAACTGCTTTCCAATGTTCCTTACCTGGATTGGCCATATACTTACTTACAACTCCCACTGCTTGGGCAATATCCAGTCTAGTACACACCATCGCATACATCAAAATCCCTACTGCGGAAGAATATGGAACCTTACTCATGTACTCTACCTCATCATGTGAATTAGGACATTGTTCTTTACTCAACTTAAAATGTCCAGCCAAAGTTGTGCTTACCGATTTAGCATCCTGCATATTGAACCATTTCAACACCTTGTCCACATAATCCTCTTGAGACAATATCAACCTATGATTTTTCCTGTCTCTCTTAATGCTCATGCCAAGGATTTTCTTTATTGCTCCCAAATCCTTCATAGCAAATGTTTGAGCTAATTTCACCTTAAGCTCAGAGATATCCTACATGTGTGATCCTACAACCAGCATATCATCTACATACAATAATAGAATGATATATCTACCATTATCCAATCTCTCAAAATACACACAATGGTCAGATTGACACCTACTGTAGCCATGCTTAGTCATAAACCTGTCAAATTTCAAATACCACTGTCTAGGAGCTTGCTTGAGGCCAAATAAGCTTTTCTTTAATCTGCACACTAACTTCTCCTTACCTTTGACCTCAAATCCTTCTGACTGTTCCATATAAATTTCCTCATCCAAATCTCCATGAAGAAATGATGTCTTAACATCTAGCTGCTCAAGATTCAAATCCTCAACAGCAACCAAAGACAGTACAATCCATATAGAAGTCATTTTGACAACAGGAGAAAAAATCTCACCAAAATCAATACCTAGCTTTTGTGCAAATCCTTTCACTACTAATCTGGCCTTATATCTCATCTGTCCATTCTCACCTTCTTTCAACCTGTAGGTCCATCTGTTCTTCAGTGTTCTCTTACCAGCTGGAAATTCAACCAAATCCCATGTTTGGTTCTCTCTTAAGGACTCCATCTCCTCAACCATGCCACGCTCCCACTGACTCTTAGACTCCACCTATATTTCTTCTTCAAAACTCTCTAGTTCTCCACCATCAGTTAGTAATAAATAGAATATCTAATTGGAGGCTTACTTACCCTTTCAGACCTCCTGATGGGTGTCTGAGGCTTGTTCACAACATGTTGTCCACCCAAATTCTCTGACAGTGACCGACCTCGGTCACCTCCAGACCTATTACTGGCCAACGCTGGTTCTGCCTGACCGACGCTGGTGCTTGTCCTATTGACATCAATCTCTGTATGACTGACATTGATTTTTGTTCTACTGACGCCAGTTCCTATCCTACTAACGTCGATCTCTGTGTTTTCCTACAAGTGATTATTTCTTTTTCTTGCGAGCTCATTTTGGACCGTCACCTCATCCAATTCACTATTGCTCTGCCCAGATTGATTTAGCTTCTTTAGCTGATCACTATACATCACTTTTTCATTGAAAATAATGTCACGGATCCTAATTATCTTGTTAGTTCCTACATTCCAAAATCTGAAACCAAAATCATCTGAGCCATAGCCAATAAATGTGCACCTCATAGACTTAGCATCCAGCTTCTTTCTATTTTCCTTATCTACGTGTACAAAGGCTTCACAACTAAAAACTTTGAGAAAAGAGAGATCTACCTTTTTACCTATCCAAGCCTCTTTTGGAATTCCACCATCCAGAGCTGTAGAGGGTCCTCTGTTAATTAGGTACACTGCAGTGTCAACAGCTTCTGCCCAAAACTCTAAGGGCAAACCAACATGCAATCTCATACATCTTACACACTCCATGATTGTTCTGTTCATCCTTTCAGCAATTCCATTCTGTTGAGTTGTCCTTGGAACCATACTTTGCCTATGGATTCCATGCATGTAACAATACTAGTTGAACTTATAACTGCAAAACTCTCCACCATTGTCTGATCTCAAGCACTTTAATATTTTGCCTTTTTCATTCTCAACCATAGCTTTCCAAATATTAAAGGTCTCAAATACATCAAATTTCTCCTTAATACAGTAGATCCTTATCTTTCTTGTAGCATCATTTATGAACGAAACATAGTACTGTGATCCTCCAATAGAAGCTACCTGAGCCGGTCCCCACATGTATGTGTGAACAAGCTACAACTTATGCTTCTTCTTTGTAGACCCAATCTTGAGAAAACTAACCCTTTTCTATTTTCCAAATACACAGTGCTCACAAAATTCTAGATCCATGCTTTTCAAATCTGAAAGCTTACCTTTAGACTTAAGAATTGATATCCCCTTCTCACTCATGTGGCCAAGCCTTGAGTGCCACAATTTTGCATCCACATCTAAAGTAGATAATACAGAAGGAGAATTGTTAGTAACACAATTACACAAATAGAGAGTACCTACTCTCTTACCTCTGGCCATAACAAGTGCACCCTTGGTCACCTTCCAAGATTCTACTGTGAGAGTTACTATACAACCCTCATCCCCTAACTTTCCTATAGAAATCAAATTTCTCTTCAAGTTAGGAACATGCATAACTTCTCTCAACACCCATGTGTTGCCATTCTACATTTTCAGATACACTTTACCTTTGCCAATAATTTTATAGGGTTCATCATCCCCTAGATATACTATTCCAAAATCTCCATGGATATAGTCACAAAAATATTCCCTATTAGGGGTAGCATGAAAAGATGCACCAAAATCTAACTCCCAAGATTCTATATTATTATGCAAAGAGAATAGTAAAGCATCTTGTGCAATACCTACAACCTTTGCTTCTTCTTTTCCTTCGTTCTGATTGTCCTCCTTAGGCTTTGACCAGCAATCTCTGCTTATGTGCCCCATCTTTCCACAATTCCAGCATTGTGGCCTTCTGCCATTTCTGGATTTGGATCTGCCTTTCCCCTTAGACTTGGATCTTGATTTCCCTTTCTTGCTCTTCTCTTTTTGCCTTCCCCTGCTCTCACAACTTAAAGCATTCCCAGATGTCTCTTCTATGCTTTTCCTGCGAATTTCCTCATTCAAGATAACACTAACAACATCCTCTACTTTTAAAATATTTGATGCAGATGCAGTATTACTAACTGCCATTACTAAGCTATGCCAGCTTTTAGGCAAAGAACATAATATTAAAAGAGCTTTTATTTCATCATCAAATACAATTTTGATTGAACTTAATTGATTTACAATACCATGGAAATCATTCAGGTGATTAGATACAGATCCACCTTCCTACATATGCAAATTAAATAGCTGCTTCATAAGATATACCTTATTGGAAGCTAAGGGTTTTTCGTACAAATTTGCTAGATTAGTCATCAACTCTACCATTGTTTTTGCCTGTGATAAATTATATATCACAGTGGATGCTAGACCCAGTCTTATAGACCCTAGAGCCTTTCTGTCAAGAACTTCCCATTCTTCATCCTCCATGTCTGTGGGCTTCTTTGCAATCCCACCTAATGGTAAGTATAGATCCTTCTGATACAGATAGTCCTCTATCTGCATTCTCCAATGTTGATAGTTTTTGCCATTAAACTTCTCCATTCTTAGTTTACTTTCATCTGCCATTGCTTCTTCCACTCAAATAGAAATCCCTGCAGAAACTCCTGTGAGCAACTTGTAATCAATACACACTACACAGATCTGAACCGCCTATTAGTGAACCTGAGCTTTGATACCAATTATTGGATATCAAACTCTAAACCTACAACCAAGGCTCTGATACCACTTGTCGGGGATCAACCAACAATAGATTACACTTGTGAAAGTAATAAACCACAAAATTAAATTAGATAGATAAGTAACTAGAATCAGATAATAGCAAAGAACAAGAGATACAAGAAACCACCTTGAAAACTTGTATTGAACTCTTTACAAAAGGAATACAATCAACTCCAACAACCTGGATTGATACAACTCTATACTATTCTTCAACATTCACATACAATGAACTACTACAATAATCACACTAAGCTAAGAATATCTAATTCTACATATAGAATTAGGAAACTTGAGCATGCACTTACAACCAATAGTTAAGCCTCTTGAACAAGGGCTCTAAAAGCAATCTTACTAATAATAAGAACATGAACTTAAGACTAAGACTTAAACTCATCATGCAAACACTCACTTTTGTCCTCGAAAATAGCATTCTGGACACACAGGTAACCGACGCCAATTCCTGCCTGCTTGCCTGTGACCGATGTTGGCCGATCATCTACTGATGCCGACATCTCTTCAACTGCACTGGACCGACGTCGATCGCTTTTGATCGACGCTGGTGACTGTGTAAACCTGCAACTTTGGTAATGCGCTCATATGTGAAGCTTTTAGGCTCCACACCTTAACATTTTGGTTATATGAGTTTATGGAGATTGATATATTTAACATATTTAATTATAATTTATGCATGTCAGTTATAAGTTGAAAAATTCAAATGAAAACTTACAAACTTTTGCCATTAATTTGAAAGCCTAAAAGGATAGCTTGATGGAAACTCAAGATGAAAATAGACAAGGGAATCATTAAGATATGCCTATATATATAGGCATATCTTAATGATTCCCTTGTCTATTTTCATCTTGAGTTTCCATCAAGCTATCCATTTAGGATTTCAAATTAATGGGAAAATTTTGTACACACACACACACACACACACACACACACACACACACACACACACATATTTAAGTTAATGATTAAAACTATTTCCATTTCAATGGGTTTATGTAAAAAAAATATTTAATCTCATCTGATAGAGGGGAAACATTAAGTTTTAAATTTTGAGCTTCAATATTTGACTTGTTATGTGTCACAACCACATTTTTTTTATACTAATAATCCAAACAATAATAAAATAACAATGTTAATCTATATTTTATCACAAAAACATGTAATAAGATCCATAAATTTATCACATCCAACATAGGAACTATATCAAGTGCATAACCCATTAATGAGTTTTTTAGGAAGCATTTTTAACCAACCAATATTCTAAAAGAGGTGCATTAGTGTGGTATTACCCACTCATCTCTACCCATGTACTATGTGGTGGCCTTCCTAACATATTAATTACTGAATTATGCCCTTACCTGAGTACCTATACATGCTATATAACAACTAGTACCTTAAGGGTAGTTTCAATAAATTTCAAGAACCAGTGGTATAGTAAGATCAGATTCAATAAAAGAATCATCATACTAAGATTGATTAAATATGATTTAATAAATAATAATAAATATAAAAGGATCAATTGAAAATTAATATTTTGAAAATAAATACAAATCATTTGAACACTTTCACATGTAAATTGACACATGAGGTTTGATACCACTGTTATAGGAAGTATGCAATCTTCAAGTGATGTTTCAAAAACCATGCTTAGGTTCTAATTAAATACACCTTACCATTTAAAATTAGGGTACACATGCATGACAAAATCATGCCTAATAATTCTATAAAGGCTTACGTTAGATTTATATTTCCCATTATTACTGACATAAATGGTACATGAGTTAAACAACTCGATACATATTAATAGTCTCAAGGAATAAATATACTTATGTTAAGCCTTGATTAAATATTATTCTTAAATATTTATACATTAAATTAAATCCATGATCTTATCCTAAGCATTATTATATTTCTTAATTGAAGATTAGAGCTTACTAAATCTTTGATTCCATAGAAGATTCTTATAATAGCAATATAAGCTCATAATTATTCTACCTTTTAAGGATAAGAGTCAACTTATTAAAATATTCAATGGTTTATTCCAAACATGGAGCATTTATTCCTCAATCACAAAATTTTTTAGATAGAAATATCTATATTCCTTTTACAAATTTAAACAAAGTATAATATAGAAAAATTTACCTTCAGCCTATGTATAAGATTGACTTAAAATTGATAAAGATTAATTATAATGAATTAATTTAGGAGCTGCCCATATAGTCCATGACACATAATAGTTCTTAGTATTTTAAAAGTGAAATGTTTATATTCTAGGATAACTTTATTTATAAGATATGTACGTATTAATCACTTAAGCAATTATCTCAATGTAATCATTAACACACATTCCAATAATGTTTTACAACTCTTCATATAATTATTTAAGTTGAATATAAACCATTAAATTTACTAGTTAAATTACAAGAAATTCATTTAAGTAAACCATATAGTTATAGATCGAGTATTGAATGAAGTCTCAATACTTTCATTAGTTAATCCATGTCACACATATATATTTTATAATATATAAATATTTGAAAATTCCTTTAAACATAACTTTTTACTTCATCAAATTACCACATTTGAATAGATATCAAAAGTAGACATATTTAAAGATAATGTCACTTAGCTTTTTCAAGCTTATGATTATAAAAATGTTTCAATTCTATATACTCTATGTAATAAAAGTATCATGCCATATTCAAGCTAACTTTTATATCTAAGTTCAAACATAATTATTTGCCTATTCAATATTCCAAGTAATTTCTTAACCATAATATCAATGATTATTGGTACAACCAAAGACATCAATACACTTACTATTCATTAGTCAACATGAACCAATGCCATATAAAATATCAAGATGCTACAAAATCAAATTTCTTAACTAACTTATTCCAAATAAGTGTCTAACTACCAGTATAGGATAAAGATCACATATATATGTTCTTTTAATAAAGTATTTATGAATAAATGTAAATTCATATTTAACTAGTAATATTAGATTATTAAAATAATCAAATAATCAACTATGATTATATCATTAATTAAACTTACATGTAATAATAAATTATTTTGTATTAAGTACAATTATGACAAATAATATGTTTTACATTCATAAGGAATTACATATGAATTTTAAATAATTTACAGTCAATTTTCATAACTCAAAGTAATAATAAATGAATCCAATGATTACACATGACTCAATAAAGCTAAACATGCCTCGCCAGCCTAAATGATCATAACCATAAGTGGCCCTAGACCACTACAACCATGAGTTGGATATGGATTCATATAGTAGAGAAATGGTGGATAAAGGAATACTAAGCAAACTAAGCTTGAAAATATTCAAATAAATGACCAAAATAAAGAAAAATTAAATATGTAAACCAATCCACCAAGATCCATTAACTTGGTACTTGATTATGACTACAACTCTCTTTTTGAGCTTCTTAATTTATGGTCCATATTTTATTCCAAAATATAATATAGCTCATAAATATGTATGCCATAACCTAATTGGTAGTCATTTTCATGTACTAACTTAATAAACATTTATGAGTTAAAATTAAACTCTTAAAAAGAAAATAACAATCTCAACCAATTTAAGAATTAATAAATTAAAACTTACATAAAGTTATAGGTCACATTATTGATCAAAATGGACTTTACCAAAAAAAAAAAAGCTTAAATGTCAATTGTAATGATTTACAAAATCATAATAAGGAAAAATAATCAATAGATAAATGATCTAAAATATAAGTCAATTAATCATGAATTGATAGTAATTTCCATTATCATTTACAAAATTAATCCACCAATTCAACATGATTTCATAAAATTGAGCCAAACCAATAATGAGAAAATAATACAACAAAAGTCAAACAATCATGTATACATAATAAAATAATAATATATTATTTTCCCACAAACCTTAAAATTATTTCAAACCCCTATGGGAAATCCATATGTCATAGCCCCCATTTTTGGCCATGGTTTTAAACAACCATCAGGCTATTTTTCCAAACATTATTCCTTAAAATTGATTGTACTTAGGTTAGGGTTTTTAAAATAATAAACCAAACAAAAATCCCACATTTGCGTATAACCTATCCATAATCATAATGGATAAAAAAATAATAACAAATAAAAAAATAAACCAGTTGGGTCATGAAACCAAATATAAACAAATTACAGTCTCTAACAAGACCATAATGGCTTGAATAAAAACAATAACCTAGTCAAGGGTTTAGACTTAAATACCAACCATGCACAGTCTCATAATAAGCCATAACCTTATTAAATAAAATGACTTTTCAGTGGTTAACAAAAGAAAAACATAAACACAGAGACTATACATAACCACCTTAAACAAATCCATAGCCTCAAAAATAAAAACCTCATAGTGATTCAAAAACCCATTCCACATTTTAACAACATATACACAATGGGTAAACAATAACCCATAGCCACTATGAATTAAATAATCATAATAAACAACAAAATAATTGAAAGTGTTTAACACATCCATGGCCAAGCTGTCCATGACCACCATGTAAAACTAATAGAAAAACCAAAGCTATGTTCCTAGTTAGGTTTTTATCCATAAACAAACAATGTAACAAAATAAAGACAATATTTATGGCTAAATCCCTAACTCAATTTTACATTCACAAACACATTTTAAAAATGAATAGGAATTTTAAAAACATCACATACTTGGTTGATGAAAGTTGACCATATAATATTTCCTCTTCTCTTCCAGCCTCCAAGTTCTATTCCCAAACTAGCACTACAAATACCATATGTGTATTCGAATAAACTAGCCAAATAATAGATACAATAATAAACCCCAGATAAATCTCCACAACTCCTACCTAGACATAAATATAAATGTATCAAAATATAATTCTAGTTCCCAAAAATCCTCATGTGAAACTGTATTACATTCCCCTTATCCACGATGCCAAAAATTTTAGTAGAGTTTCCCCAAGGCTTTGATCTCTTCCAATACTGAACCCAAATGAAATGCAATAAAACCCAAAAATACAAAGAAGCATCTTAACAACCCATGCATGGTAACTCATGTCAATTCCATGACACCTAAGTCATTTATCTAAATAGATCACAAACAAACTAATTACCAATGCTACCATGTGGGTCGAACAACCTAAAAAATGCTGCCAAGCCAAACATTGGCTTATCAAACATGCCAATGAAATAAACAAAGCAAGGTCCAACAATAATTCTCAAACCTTAGTGCTCAAGCCACAAACATAAATCATATAGGGTGTGTCCTTAAATAAATAATAACATATAGGGTGTGTACTTAAACAAAAAATAATTAAGATGTATCTATAATAGTCTATAACCAAATATGGTTGTTTTGAAACATTAATTCAAAGAACATTGAGATAAATGAGAAATGGAATAAGAGATTGATAAATAAAATAAATGTTAAAAAACATGATCAATTACATGACCAAATAGACTATCATAGTTCACAAGCATAGATTCAATGAAAACATAACAAACCAAAATGATAGAAAATGATAATATCAATAAGAGGATAATAGTCGCTAAGTAATTATGACTCAATCAAAGAGAAAATCTCAAAAATGGTAGCATCAAGTAAATCAATGTTTGAAAATACATAAAAAAATAACTTAAATCAAATAATAATGAAATCAATCATAAAATTATAACACATAATAGCTAAATTATAAACACTTAATGACTAAATCATTAATACGGACAAGCTCCAACTTTAAGTTAAAATTCACTATTTTGTTTATCCATATTATTTCTTCATGTTTTACTACCACCCTTGTCTAAACATAGCCTAGATCAAGTAACTATCCCTACAATTAATAAATAGAACATCAACAACATATATACATCAAATATAATACATGCAAAAAAAAAAAAAACATCAAATTGAATAATGAATTAGTACACATTAAGAAGTAATATCCAATGTTGTAATGAAAAAGTAATCCATAATTGTCTCATTAATTATAATAAAAATGTATCAATGTAAATCATATAACTATAAAACCATAGTAAAGCAAAAAAATATGTCTAAAATAGTTCATAGCTAGTCTATAACAAAAAAAATGAATTAAATGTAGGTTAATAAGGGTAATGACACATGAATTCTAAGATAGTAGGTATGGATCCTAGGTTTATGGATATTTAAGTAATATTATCAATTAATTTAGATTGTGGTGTTACTATAGAGATGTATTTTGATAGATCATATTGAGGACAACTTTTTATATTATGGATTGGGTTTTCATAAGACATTTTAATTGATTCATGCAATGTTACTATGATTCTTGATTACTTTTAATTATTTATTTTTAGATGATATGGAGATTAGTTTTATTTTAATGAGTGATTTTGGATTTGATATATATTTTTTCACACTTGGTTGATTCACTATATATTTTATCATATTTTTATTTATCTACTTATTTACTTAATGGATATTTTACACATTACTTACAATTTGTAGAATAACTATTTGTTGAGGGTTACAATAATTGTTGTGTATCTTGTTGGTCATGGATATTTTTATATATTTTTTGATTAGATACTTGTGTTCAAAATGTATGTCAATTTTTTGTTGTGGCTTATGTACACTATTTCCAAATATTTATGGATGTATATCACAGTTTGCATTATAGATATTTTAGATGATGTACCTAGATTTATATTTCCTATTTAGTTTGAGTGATTCTAGGTTGTGAGGAGTTGTACCATACATGTTACCTAGGGAATAGTTATTGAAACATATTGGAGATTACATGATATTATATATTATTGTAGATTATAGTTTATTATATAATTATATATAGTTTCATGTTGATTATTTTAGCCCTAAAAAAGGGACATGTGATAAGTCCCATGATTTTTATGTCCAATTTTATGAGAGAGTGATGTTCATATATTAAACTAATACATCAAACTTAAAATGTTTTAGATTTAAAATATTGGAACTATAGATATGATATATTTTTATGACTAACCATGAATCTAGTTCATCATATATTTTGAGTTTTGATGTAGTCTTGTTGCCTAAGGGGTAGTTTTTTATGTGTTTCCATGTGCATATCAATTTGGGTTTAAGATATTTGAATATCAAGATTGGTTCACACATTAATCTTGATAGAAATTGAGATAATCAATCTTTATAGTGTCATCATATCACACTTATAGGGTTTTGAGTTACTCATGAGCACCAACTTGAGTTATCTAGTTTTTTTGTTTATTTTAACACATGGAAAATTGGTACACATTATGAGTGGGTGTGATTACTTATATGGATTAAGATGGATCACAAGAATTTATTTAATCATTATTTGTGGTTATATTGTGTTTGAACACACCATATATATTAAAAAAATACATAGAATAGAAACTCGTGACTTAGGATTATAAAATATCTTTTTAGGAATATATTAAGTTAGTATTCCTAAGTATTTTTACTAATTCATATAGTAATTCACCCTTGACATATTACTATTATTAAGTTAGTTTTTGTGGTTATTTGAATTATTTTGGATATTTGTACCTATATTGTACCATATATATGTTTGTGAGAATATATAATATTTTTCTAATACATTTGAATATATAATTTGTTTATTTTAGTGTGTGTTTATAAATATCCTCAATTTTAAGTACAAGTGTGAATGTATATTAAATATTAAAAATGAAAAAGAGATACATAATTAATACCTAATGGATCTAATATGAGTTCTTGAAGCTATAGACTAGGTGCATCCATGCTTTATTGTCAACAAATTTGGTGTATCTAAAAATAAACTTGAATGCATGAAAGTGTATTAATTTCATAGTGAGATAATAGATAATGTAAAATGAGATAATTAAATAAATAATAATAAAGTTAATGAATAGAATTAGTGGGATGCAAACCGTGCTTCACTCTTGGGAACTTTAGTGATGAAATTGAAAATTGTAAATGAAATATGGGGAAAAAAATACAAGGGATAAAAATATATTTCTTGATTAGGGAAGTAGACATTTGGTTCTTATTTCTCTCTTTTGATTTTTCTTGGTCTTTATTAGTAATTAATATTTCCAGAAAATAAATTTGTAACTTGTGATAAAATAATTAGTGGTAGAATATCTTGAATAGTTTATTCTCACTTTTGAGCTGAGGGATGTACATGTTCCTAAATACCTCTCATATAACAAGAAAGAGTCATGTGCATCATGTGTTACCATATATAATATTAGGTGTTTTAATTATCAAAAGTACATATATAACACATGTAATTAACTATATAAATATATCATTATGCAAATTTATAATGTAAATATTGATAGGAATATGTGACCCATATGACCAAGTGTATCGATTAAAATGTGAAGTCAAAATATAAAAAATATATAATAAATAGACATATGGGTACATCATGCCACTAATTAAAATATATAAATGATAAAATTATAGGTATGTCTAGGTACATTTCCCACCAATGGAGATATATAAATAGAATAAATGAAGCTCATATGAAATGTATAGGTATGATGCCCTCAATGGAAATGTATATTTCATAGGATCGATAAAGACAAAGAAAAATGATATTCTTTAATGTATAAATGTGCCCATAAGAGGGATATATGTATAAAAAAATCACACATGAAATAGTATTAGTATGTAACAATATAGAAAAGATATAACAATATATGTATCAAGTGTGACAACATAAACTATGGATATATGTAAGAAGGATATGCGATGTGTGAGCCTGTAATGATATAGTCACTATAGAATAAATAGGCACATGGGTGTAGTAATATTTGTATAATTAATATAAGATTTATGAAGCTCATGGATATTTATATAATGCCCCTAAAGGAGATGTATAGAGAGGAACATAAAAAAAATTATGTGGGTACAATTCCCCCAATGAAAATCTTTAGGTAATGAAGTATAAGAATGCATGGGTCTAATTCCCTTAGATAAAAGAAGTAATGTAAGAACAAGAATGTGAAACCATGATGGAAAATGAGGTGTATTATACATGGATCATATACCATTGATGTAATAATATGTTATTAACAATAACATGAGATATAATCAGTAAAAATTATGGTATATATTTGAATATGATGCCCCTTAATGGGGATATATAGATAATAATGTTAGGGAGTTATGATTATGATGCATATAGAGGTATTATATGAACATGAAATGAATCAAGTGTTGAATTGGTGCAAGTGCATGATATTCATTATATTTATCAAGGGGTTTCCTTCTAATGTAGCTAGATGATTCACCGATGTACCAAGTTTCCCTATAATAATGAGGGGACACAACCAATTTAGTTTGATTTTCATTTATTCACCTTTTATACATTTTTATTATTTTGATTTTATTTTAATACTAAGTCACTAGCATGGAGTTATCTTGATTTTATATTCTTGGTATAAGATTTATTGAATCAATTTTAATAAGATATTAAATTTTTAGTAAAATGTACACACCCTTCATCTAACACTTATAATTGATGTAATAATTTTTATCTATATTAATAGTAATTAATGATACCTATAAGGGACATACTCAGAGAAATAATATGGATCTCTAGAGGGAGAATTATCTTGACACCATAAATAAGAGAGTAGGGGTTACCTTAATATGTGTCCTAACATTTGTATGATATGCTCATAGGGAATATTTAATCAAGTTATATCAAAATTCATCATGTTTAGAAATAGTTTTACTCAAGATATAGGTAATTATATTATTTTTAGCTTTAATTAGACCATTCCATTGGGGTTTATAAGGAGTATAAAATGTGTGTTAAATCTTATATTTGACACAAAAATTATTGATCACATTTTTTAAAGATGAACCATTAATAATAATAATAACAATGAATACAAAACTATGATATGATATGCATTATTATAAATCTATAGATTTATTCTCCCTTGGTTGATTTAAAATGAATACATTCAACCTATTTGGTAAAACATTTAATAGCTATATTTGTAAAATTATCACTTATGATGATGATGGATTGATTTTTCCCAACTAGATTAATCACCTAAATGAAAAATGGAAAATGGAAAATAATATTTTTTAGTTCTTGAGATGGTGTATGTTTTAAATTACTATGTTATTGACATTTTTCATAAAATTTTAGATATTATTGAAAATCATGTTCCATGAAGGGCCAATAATAACCCATTATTAATAATTTGTATAAAATTTATTTTCCACTAAAATTTCCATAAAATTCCTTATCATGAACCTTTTGATAAAGAGAGTCTATCCTCTTCATGTCTAAGAAATCTAAGAAAGTGACCATCAAAAGATATTTTTGAAAGAGTGTCTAAAATTATCCAAGGAGTTTAAGGAGAATCTGGCAGGAGGAGCCAAGGATAAAAAATTAATACAAAAAAGGATCTAACAAGATATTTAGTAGGCTATTTAGCTAAATATTTGTAATAATTTTGGGGTTATTATAATGATGAAAGATGACATGTTCCCTTATTTCATTTTGTTCTACTAAGTTGTAAATTTTTTCTTGTTTGTTTTATATGATTTCAAGATTTATCTTTCTTATGATGTAATGTATTTTGGGGACCCTATAAAAATCCACTATTTAACCACACCAACCCACCCAACCACACACACACACACACAATTTGAAAAAAGTGTCACCAATGATAACATATCAAATTCCATCTCTTCTAAAATTTATTTATTTATAGAAACATATTGAGGAAACATCAAATCAGATAAATTTTTATAAATATCTATAAACCACTCTAAATTATTTGTGTCACTATCAATAACAAACAATCTAATCCATATAGAGATTATAGTGAAATGGTTGGTTGTTATAATATATTAATAGGTAATATAACATGGTCATAAATAATATAAATATGAAGAAGGGATACAACATTATAATAACATCAACATGGAGATTATTTCTTCTAGGGATATTGTAAACCACAAAGTCATCAAAGTGGGAAACAAAACATTACATTAGATAATGACATGAAATTAATATATATTCTTTTAATTAATAGGTACATATCACTTGATGGATTATAAATTGAGAATAACTATAAAATTATATAGATTTTATTTTTAATTCCCACATAACATGCATAACTAGAATCAAATACTCATACTTTTCTATATTATTGGCATAGGAAAGTCTTAATCGATATGTTGATGACATAGTATAACCTTGAGGTGTCACTAATACCATGTCAGTCATAACACATAGATCAAACTTGGACACATAGTAGTATGTGTCATGTGTATTTTTCATGTTGGTATACCTAATAAAATCATATAAAAAAGAATCATCCATAGGATTATGGTCTAATAAGGGAGTTACAGCGAGGTGGTAAAAAATGGTTAACCATTTTACCAATTTTTGTGGTATAAATTTAAAATCAAACTCCATAAGTAGCATGATTCAATTAGCTATGAATATATAAATATAAGTTTTATATATGATGTATTCAAAGGATAAATATTTGAAATAATATGAGTCTCAAAATTAAGCATGTAATATCTAATTTATATCTAGAAAACACAATATATAAGCATAAATTTTGCATTTAGTTACATTTATTTTCATCATGAAATAATGTGTTACTGATGGAATAGGCAAATATTTCTCTATTTGTCATCATATTGTGATAATAGGTTACCCAAGTCGTGCTTGATGGAAAATATTTATAGTAAAAAAAGGATGGTCAAGAATAAGTGGCATTATAACTGGTTGATTATAAAGATATTATTTGATTAGGTAAAAGACCTTTTAACATTGTTTATCCCATTTAAATATATCTCCTTTGCATAGTAATTATGGAAAAAATTAGTGGTGAATATTAATAATTTGGATATTTTCATCTTTTTAAAATCTATCTTTTATCCAGAATTACCTATATAATACTTTGTCCAAAACAAAATCATATACATTACCATTTATTGTGTGAATAACCTAATGATTTATTAGAAAATGGGGTTTATTTTTTGAATCACCATCAATTTGATGGTTTGTATTTTAAAAATATGTTTATATTTATAAATATTATATGGGCCCTCTGATCACATTCACTATAAAAATTCTATGGCCCTATAATCACATTCATGAAAATTTTAGAGGGAAAATTTAAAATTTAATTAAATTCACCAATTATACCTAAAATTCTCACACACAAACATTAAATTAAGAACTATTTTCCATCCTTGTAACTTCACATTTAAAAAAAAAATTATTGCAATAAATCAAACATTTTTATATGCAAATCATTGTATAAAGCCTATATGTAAATCTATCAATCCAGTAAAACACTTATATTTTTATAGTTTACAACTTCATTTTTTTAAGACTCAATTTTATAGCTAAGCTTCATGATTTCACCCCAAATAACATTTTTATGGTCATTTATAGATTTTTTTTAATTATATAAAATTTTAGTAGACTATGATGCTTTTTGAGGCTTATAATTATTTTCTATGCCTCCAATGTTTTTCAAAGTGTACAATGCTTTTATAAGTCTAAATTGATTTTCAAGGCTTGAATTTTATAATAATGTGATGATTTTATAATCCTACGATACTTTTCATATATTGTGATGCATTTATAGATATGTTCTTGCAGTGCTTTTCCAGACCTATGATGATCTTATCTTATGTTGATTATTTTTTGTGGGAATTTTTCTTCCCTTCATATATACATTTTTTCTTACATATATTTTTGTTATCAATAAATATTTTTATTTATTTTACACATGTTGGTTCTAAATTTTCCAAATGTTTTCAATAAATTCAAAATATTTGTGAATATTATCCTTTTCATTATAAATAAATTCTAACATTTTTCAATTTTTGGCATGATAATGATTGTCATTTTTGTATGATTTTCCACTCTTGTCAATTAAAATCCTATAAGATTCACTAGTCATTATATGAATTTTTTAGGTAGGTTCCTTAAAATTTATCTAATAGTAATCTATAAAATGGTTTAATTTTAGTGGCTAACTAACCTATAAATTTTCAAATGGCTAGGAGTTTTCCTTATAAACCTCTTAGTTTTTCCAGTCTTGTGGGCAAAGGAATATCAATAATGGATTTTTATTTCTTAGGATGAACCTATATGACATGTTTGGAGATGATAAATCCAATTAATTTTATATATGCAACACCAAAGAAACATTTTTAAAGATATTAACCATTAATTGTATTTTCATAATCTTTCAATTTTTTTTCACAAATATTTGACAAGGTCTTCACGATTTTTTGATTTTTAAAAAATATCATAAACATAATATTATATAATATAATGATTGTAAATATGAAATATGAGTGTCATATCCCTTTGTGCTAACATTTTATAGACTAAAAGGCATGAACAATTAATAAAAATATACCCCAAGGAGTGTTAAAGGTAGTCTTATATTGATTAAAATGATTTATATTGATTTGATTATAACTAAAAATTCCATATTTATGTATAAAATATTTCTAAATTATATATCACCTCAATCTTATACACTTGAAAAATATATATCATGGATGTACCTTTAGCTTCTAGATCTTTCCTGTTGCCAAAAGGCTCGCATAAAATATCTCTCTATTCTTGATTTATTATCTTTTAGTCCAAATAATGTTATTATTATGACCTACACATTTTATCATGCCTAAAATGTTACAAACATGCTTATATTTTATCTCTACAAGTTATAAACCTACACCTATTTTCCAATTGTTCAAACACTTGTGTCTTAGTTAGATGCATACATCAACATAAGTGTCCAATACCTTAAAGTCATCAAATTTTTAAATAAAACATATCCCAAAGGTTGAAATAAGTTATTTAATGTGAGATATTATCCAAAGGTATTATATAAATATAATATAAACCCTCGTTCATTCCTCACCTAGAAAAGAATTAGCATAGACCTAACAACACACAAGGAAACTTAATAAAATCATTCTATCAAGAACTTAAGTGAGAAAAATATTCCTTACTTTCTCATACTTCTATATCAGTCATAAGGAAAACACATCTATAGGTCTAAATTACTGAAAGAGCTTCCATGATCCATATTTATAAAGTTATAAGCTAGGTCACTATTATACTTGATTATCACATATTACATGATTCACACATAATCCAATGCATATGGGAGAACTACATAAATTTTAGACCTTTTTTGGAGTATTTTATATGTAATCAACACTCATTACTAGACGGATATTTGAGCTATCTTGACACCATGTTCATACTAACCATTTTCCCCATAGCCACTATAAAGATGAACAATTATGGTTTTGGTATTTGACAAGAAGCAATAGTACATGAAATAGATATGAATGGACTAGAGTGAAGTTGACACATCCTACAAGCATCTAGGTGGTTGCATATAGATTTATAAGGTATTCCATATTAAACATGTACATATGAGTTAGTAGTAGAGCCACAACCATCCCAGGTTGATGCAAATGTCCATTACTAGAGAGTTCTAATTTATAGAACTAGGGGACTATTCTAGAATACATATCTAGACCTAAATTAGCATCAAAACCAACTAAGTATATTTTTTTCTTTATCATTTTAATATCTAGCATAACTATACCTTATATCTTTAGTATTTTAACATAATAAATTTAGTATATGTTTTATCAAAGTTTTGTAAATAATTGGCTTATTTTAAAGATAGTCTAATATCCATGTGTCTTAGGCTATTTATACCCATTTAACCCTATATTATACTTAATATATATTTTAGGGTTAAACCTTTTGGTAAACCTGATATGAAACTACTATTTCAACATCTACCATGGGAGCCATAAATTCTCCAACTCAAATACTAGTTTTAATGCCTATATATACCTAACCTATGAGTACACCTCATTTTGTGGCTTCTCAAACATCCAACCTAAAATACCAAGAGGTGAAATATAGTATCTAAAATAATAAACTTTTTCAAATGAAGGTGACAAATATTAAACAAAATTTTATGAAATCTCCTTATGTTATTGATTCACAAGAGATGTTGCATAATCCTATTTCACTAAAGATATCTTTCCACCCCTTGCCAACTAATTTTATTTCATATAACTTCACATTTTATGATGTAAAAGGTAGTATTTAAAAACATCTTCAATATTTTTTTGTAACATGCATTGATTATGACTCTAATGATCAAATTTTGACCAAATTATTTACAAAGAGATTAAAATACTATGATTTAAGGTGGTTATATGATTTAACAACTCAATCAATAAACATTTTCAAACCCATTTCAAATCTATTTTTTGAAAACTTATCTATTAACATTAACATAAATTTTTCTTATGCCAAAATTGTCAAATTTTAAAAAGGAACCAATGAACCTATCAATAACTATGTCTTAAGATACAATAAAATGTTAGCTAAAATGATCAATCCTATGAAAGATAAAGAATTTAAATATATTTTCAAGAAAATTTTGCTTTCCCCTTTATTTGAGTCCAATGTGTTCAAAATTTTTAAATTTTTTGAATACTTATGCCACATTGTTCGTAATCAGGAAATGAAACATATATCATTAAACAAACTTAAGTAGGTAGTAAATGCACAAACTAAATATACATCTAATACTAAATTTACTATCAAACCAAGTTATAAATTCAAACCTCATGAGCCTAAAAAATAAACGACCACCATAGTTAATGTGGTGTCACACCAACCTAATCAAATTATCTTGTCCAATGCACCATAAATATAATTTATGTGCTTACCTGAGTCTCCCTCTTAATTACTCCCATGACTTATAAAGTGTCATCATATATATCTCCCTCATCATTTAGAGGTTGATATGAATAGACCTATAGTTGAAGGGTATGATATGAATGTTTATTATTACTATTACCAAGTCTGTGGGAATTATATGAACATATGTTTTACCTTAAGGCATAATATCCAATACCTATTAGATGACCAAAATATTACATTTGATGATCCTCCAAATGATACATGTTCACAACCTAGTGGTTACCATAAATAAAAAATATTTAAAATTCCTTTATAAGATCATTCAAATAAGGATCTAGAAGTGAAAATGGCATATAATGTGCATCCTCCCCCATCTCATCATGAGCACCCATTGGATGGGATTATTAGTGCCTATACACATCATACACCTCCTATATTTTAAATACACTCCATTACTTTCAATAATAGTGAGATTAGGGATGATGACTCAGATCTTCATTCCTTATTCATTCGAGCATACCTTTATTACCAACATATACATAATGTTATGATTGACAATGGTAAAAGTGAGATCGACATACACATTTGGGTTACACCAATCATGATTTAAATCCATTGAACATATTTTTTAGAGCATTTAATGGGACATCATAATAAGGTCTTGATGATATTGCCTTACCTTTATTGGTGGATCCCACCCATATTTTTACTACCTTCTCAGTTATACCTTCCACATGTGTTTTTAATATTTTGTTGTGATAATATTAGATAAATAAACTTATAATATTATGTTATACAATGCATAGGTGTGTTAAATACATCCATGATAGTTGGGTAATTAAAATTTCTAAAATTCCATATGAACATCCTCTTGAACAAGAGAAATTTATACCCAGGTAGCTAACTATCAAACCTCCTATTGGTAATCCTACATAAAAGGGTAAACAATAGGGAATTCCCTTTAATAGGTGGCTAGTAATTGAGATACCATTACATCATATATTTAGAATGGATTCCATGGAATCCTTAATTATTATGTATCATATTTAGACATCTAGATCACCTACACATATTCCTATTATTTTTGTTCCAAAAAAACCACATATTATTTAGTAATGGGTTCCACAAACGTGTAATCCTACTATTTATACTTTAAGACCACATAGTATTATTTTACATATGCAAAGAACCACAAATACTATAGTGACATATATTTAACCTATACACACTCTTCAATAGTATCACCAGTTTATTACACTAGGTTCACAGTGAGGGGATATCTACAAGCATCCTTTGAATGTGATCATATGATAGTATTTTCCTTTCACATATTTAAAAAATACCAATTTAAAAAAAATAAAATAAAAAAATAAAAATATTTTCACCATTTACATAGCCTATTATCTCCTTCACATATATTTTTATGGTTCAATGTTGGTAGATGGGATATCAATATTTACTATACACATGTTTCATGCATCTTTTGAGTGTGATTCAAGTTTACATAGATATATGATCCATATAATTTTGTGTGTTGGGTTCTCCTTATAATCATGTCACTAGGACATTGGGGGCATCCACCTCTATGATCATGATACATATAGGATTCTAAACAATATTTCTAAACTATCACCTCAATATTATACAGCTAGAAACTACATATCATGGATGTACCTTCATCTTATATACCTTTATTGATACCAAAAGGCTCATATACACTATCTAACTATGCCTAATTTATCATCTCTTAGTTTGACCTATGTTATTATGATGACTCAGACCTGCTATCTTGCTTAGAATATTATAAACCTACTTATCTTTTGTCTTTGCAATTTTTGGACTTGCACTTATTTTCCAACTATCTAGACATTTTCATCCTAGTGAGATGACTACAATAATGAAAATGCCTATTCCATCACAAGTGTGTAATTCCCTAAATTAATATAAATTGTAAATTAAGTGTAACCCTATGGTCATTCTATGTGATTAAATGTGAGATATTATCTAAAGGGATTGGTATAACTATAATATTAACCCTCATTCATTAATAAACTATAAAATACATAAAACTACCAAGGCAACTTACCAAATCATTATATCATGCATTCAAGTGAGAAAATACTCCCTATTTTCCCTATTTCCATATTAGTCATAGGGATAACACATATACAGGTTTGAAGTATGGAAGGAACAACCCAAGAACTATATTTTCTAACTTATAATCTAGGTCACTATTGTACTTGCTTATCACACATTTAATGATTAAAACACTAGCCAACATATAGGGGAGAACTACATACATTAGAGGCCCTCTTTAGAGTATTAGATATTTAGAAAGTGCCCATTGATATAGGGGTATTTGAGGTAAATTAACACCATGTGCCCATTAAATTTTTTTTCCACATTCAATATGATGATGAATAACTATGGTTTTATTATTTGATAAAGAGTGATAGTCAATGACCTAGATCTAAATACACCAAATCAAAGGTGACACAGAACCCAAAAACATCCAAGTGGTTGCATCTAGATTCAACAGGTATTCCATACCAAACACTTACATCCAAGTTAGATAGTAACATCGACATAACCATCCCAAATTAATTCAAGTGTTTATGGATACAAATGCAAAAATTATAAAATTAGGTGATTATTCTAGAATCTAAATCCAATCTTATTCTTAACTATTCTAGATCTAGATATGTATTAGCATTAGAATAAGTTAAGTATCTTATTTTCATTATTATTAAAATATCTAACATATATGTACTTTATATATTTAGTATCTCTATATAATAAATTCATTTTATGTTCTATCTAAGTTTCACAAATAATTGGCCTACTCTATAAATAGTTTACCATCCTTGTACCCTAGGCTATCTCTTACCACTTTAACATAGATTCCCTTAATCTAGATTTTAGAATTAAACATTTGATGAACCTAATTTTTATGAATGAAAAATTTCTATTTCTTAGAGTTTTTATTCAAATAGTGTTTAAGATTACCATACTTTTTCATTTCTTGCTAATATTATTTTGCATGTAACCTAGGCATATCCCTAGATTATGAGGTATGCCTATTAAACACATTAAGCTTCACCTACTACCACCCAAGGTCTATAAAAAAAATGAGGAATCTAATCCTATGGATCATGAGATACCAATGTTGAGTGTGAAAAACCTAATGATGAGGATATCATTGAATAAGATTATAATAATGAAAACCATGAGTCTAATGAAGCCAATGAGCATGAGAAAATAGATCATGATCAAGTGCAAGCAATTACATTATTTCATGAGTGTATTTGTCAAAATCCTGAACATATTGATGAAAAATTAAGAACAATATTAGAAACTAATAAATAAATAAAAATGTATTTGAACAAGCAAGTCCATGTATTGATCATGTTATTCAAGTTATGGGTCATCCCCCTATATAAGAAACCCTCCTCTTGATCACATTACCCATTCATACTTCTAACTAGGGTATGGTATATGTATTTCAACATTTGTTTCCTGAAACTACTATTTCCACATATTATATGTGAAACCAAAATGTTACAACTCAAATACCAATTTTAATACCTATCTACCTAACCTATGTGTATACTTTCTTTGGTGACTTCTTAAATATATAGCCTAAAATACCAAGAGGTAAAATCTCTTTTCTAAACTATAAATTTTTTGAAAACTAAGATTACAAAGATTAAATAAAATTATATGAAATATCCTTATGTTATTCACAAGAGGTGTTGCATAATGTATTTCAATATAGATATATTTTCACCCATTTCCAATAGGTTCATATTTGATGATGGAAAGGGTGATCTTGAACAACATCTTTGATATTTTATGTAGTATACCTTGATTATGCCTCTACTGATAAAATTTTGACCAAATTATTTTCAAGGAGATTACAAGACTATGCTTTATGGTGGTTCTACGATTTTACCAACTCAAAAATTAATGACTTTGAACCCATTATGAATAAGGTTTTGGCACACTTCTCTATTAAAATTACCAAAAAGGTTTCCTATGCCCAAATTGAAAAAATAAAATAAGTAACTAATGAAATTATTAATGAGTATGTCTTGAGATATAAGATAATATTAGCTAAACTAACCAATTCAATGGTAGATAAGGAGCTTCAAGAGATTTCAAAATAAAGTTTGATTTCTCCTTTAAATGATTCCATTTTATTCATAAATTTTAAATCCTTCGATGGCTTATGCCATATTATTTGTGATCATGAAATGAAACTTATCTCATTCAAAAAACATAAATATGTTTTAAATACACCATCTACATTTACATCCAATACCAAATTTTATATCAAACCAAATTATAAGGTAAAATCCCTTGAGCCTAAAAAATAAACAACCAAAATGGTTAATGTGGTGTCACAACAACATAATAGATTGTCTTATCCAATGCACTATAGAGATAATTTACATGTTTACCCAAGTCTCCCACTTCATTACTCCCATTACTTGTAGAGTGTCATATTATATCTCTCCATCATCTTATATAGGTTGATATGATTAGACCTATACCTAAAGGGTATGATTCAAATGCTTATTATGACTATTAACAAGGGTCTATGCATTCTATGAACAAATGTTTTACCTTGAATCATAAGATCTAAGACCTCATTGATGACCAAAGGATTAAATTTGATGATCCTCTAATGGAATCAATTTCATAACTTGGTGACTACTATAAACACTCATTTTTAGCCATTTTCATGTCTAAACCAAGATTTATTTCAATTTCTAATAAATGATGCAATTTAAGCCTAAAAATCACCTAAATTTTCCAAATTCATCTAAGAGAATGAATTACCTAGAAACATGTCAAGGCTTGATTATTTAGGGTAATACCCTATATGCACCAATAACCTATCTTTGATTCAACCCTAGTCAAGTTGTTTCCTAGCAAATTAAAATTCTTGGCCTATCAAACTATTAATACAAAAACATTTAAAACAATTACCAAAAGCCAAAAATCACTAAATAAGATTAATTAAAAATCAAATCTTAATTATCTTGATTAAGTAAAAATTTTAAGTTAAATTTGGGTGTCTTCAAATAATAAAAATTTATGGATGAGTGAGATTTCAGAGCGATGAAAGATGATAGGGTAGTAGTGGTAGTAGTAAGAGATGCAAGTGATGTTAGGGCAACAAAAATAGGAATGAGCAAGGGGAAGTAGTTAGGAAGGAATTTTATAGAGGTGAAAATGTTAGGGAATAAAGTAGAGGAAGGAACATAACCAACAAATGTATTTTCATAGGTGATCAGAAGTGAAGGGATTTGGGGTCATGGCTCTATGGAGGATACATAGCATATTAGAGAACCAATTTTCAATTTAGATGGAGTAGAGGTTAGAGTTTATAATTTAAATAGGCCTATAAGGGGTAGATTAAAATCCTAAAAATATGTTTTTGATCAAGATTTCAAAAAATTTGAGAAATTTACCCTAGATTTAAAGCTTTTTGGTATTGGACTAGGGCTATAACGCCAATTGAAAGATATAGGTCAGTTAAAGTCTACTTCTCCCATATAAAATTAGGGTTTTAAGGATTTAACTAAGGTGTCTAGGGTTTCTAAATATATTTATACTTTATAGATTAATGTTTTAAATCCCTTTCACTCTTGTGTATAATTCTACAAAAAATGCTTCTCTAAGATAACCTTGATTTTGAATCGATACTAATTTCTAGAAGTCAACTTTAGCATGAAAACCTTTTAGCAGAGGCCTCAAATTTGGTGTAAGATTCACAAGGTATCCTTCTATGGGTTTTAGCTCAAGAAAATACACTTGAATCAAATTTTTGGGAGACGTCCCACTATTCTTTTTAGACTTTCCCCCAATTTTGGATATTTTAGATGCAAAGCTTTTAGTGATTAGTATGGAAAAAGGAAAATCTCTCTAATAGATATATGTGTAGGGAAAATTCCCTCTTAGGATATAATTTTACAATGGTCTTTTGAAACTTGGCCAACTATACAAGCTCCTCTATCATTGCTTTCTAATGGGTTTTTCATTATGTAATTTTTTCTATGGAAGACAGGGATTTTATGTGGAAGAATGGTCCATGATTTTTAGGAAAACAAGGGTTTTATTTATGCTCATGGGCTCATTTTTGTGATCCTACTACTATGGTTATCTCAAATTCCCCAATATGGATCAAATTGTACACTCTACCTCTAGCTGTGTAAAATCTTGATCTTTTTAAGTAGCTAGTAAGTTGGGAGTCTTCATAAAAATTGATGATTTAGTGGAGGAATTTAGGATCTTTTTTAGGGTGTGTTTCATGATGGATCTTTCCAAACATTTCCATCATTCCATTCATATTTATTCATCCCATGGATTATGAACCAAATATATCAATGTCTAAGGACTACCATTTAGATGCTTTAAGTGTAATCAAAGCACTCATAAGATAACTTCTTATCCTAAGTTTGGTTTTAAAGGATCTCAAGATTCAATTTTGTAGAAATACATCAAAAATATGGGTTGCCCAAAAATAAATTTGGTTTATAAAATTTAAATCTCAACTGAACCATAAAAAAGTTAGAAATCACATGTAAGTCCATAAGAGGTTGAGGTTTAGGTGGTAAAAGAATTTAAGAATAACTTGAAGGTAGGATATCCTTCTTCTCCTCAGTTGGATTAGGAAAATTTAATATAAAATATAGGAGCTATTCAAGAGGTATAAGAAATTGAGAACCGGGTAAAGGTTGGGAAACTCTCTAATCCTCAGTAGGATCAAGAAAAGGTTTCTAAAAAATCTAGAGTTTTAGCATCAGATAAATTCTCCCCAATCTTAGAAAAATCCTAGGAGATGGAATATTTAGAAGAAAAAGAGGTGAACCAAGAGGAAGAATAAGAATAAGAGTTAGAAATTAGGGCTATTTTGACTATAACCCAATCCTCTAGTTTTATCCAAACTCCAAACTATGACAAAAAATGGAAAAGAGGTAGGAAAATGGAAGAAGAAAGAATTCAACTAGATTCTCAAAATTACATCCTCGGTATAACTAAGTGGATAATTGAATCTATTCTTTCTAGTAGGGATAGATGCATGTTGGCAGTAAAATGTTGATTCTTAGGTTAAGCTAGATTATTTTAAAATTATTTTGAAAGTTTTTTTTAAAGTTATTAGTAGGATTTGAAACTTATATTAATTTTCTTCATATATTAGAATGATTTGTAACTCATATTAATTTTATTCCTAGAGTTATATCTATCAAAAATTTGAAAAGGGTTTCTAGTTTGGAAAATCTAGGTTGGTTCTCAGCTTTTGTTTTTAGGAGATTGGACCTCTTCTTGTGCTCCAAAATTGGTTTGGGCTCCAAATAAAATCTAAGCACTGATCTAAAAAAATAAAAATTATAAGTTAAATTAGATAATTAAATTTATTTAATAAAAGGATTTTTTCAATAAACATGAGGTCAAAGTCAAGGGAGCTAATAAAATGTTATATTAATTCCTAAAATTCAAGAAAAGGTGAGTATTAACCTCATAAATATCTTTTATGAGTTGTCATAGCTCATAAATATCTAAAATGAGTTGTCAATCCTCCATGATTACTTTGACCCAACCCAAGTTTAACATAACTCAACCTAGGTTATTTTAGACTCAACTAAAGATAGAACTAAACCTAACCTCCATAGGGTTAATTTTACTTTTGAGACCTATAAATACAATTTCCCTCACTCTACCCAAAACAGATTTTGTGTGTGAGGTTATTATGTAGGAATGCCTTATAGAATCCATCAAAGGAATGTTATAATGCCAAATTAATATCAAGCTTCCAACAAGACAATCCAATCCAAGCCAAGCCAAGCAAAGCCACATGTCGCCATTGAAGAAGTAATACCAAGATGGAGATAACATTGATAAAAGTCTCTAATGCCATAGACCAAGAGAGAACATATTATATGATAATAAGTGAACACTAATTGTGACAAGGGAGGTAAAATTGTTGTATGTGTTTATCTCTTTTAGTAGTTTTGTTCATTGTGTTATGCTCACCATAGTACTTAGGAAAGAGTGATTTAGTTTCATTTCATTGTTATACTTGTATTTTATTGATATTTACTCACAAGGAATAAATGACCTTTGTGTGCTCTTTGGATTCTTAAGATACATAATGGCACACCTAATGGGACAACATGCATTCAGTATGGACCAAATGAATAATATGAAAAAATTATAATTCATAAAAAGAGAACTCCAATATTTAATTTTAGAGTTTTAGGATCACATTTCTTATCATTTTATTCTATTTATAATTAATGAATTTGCCTTGTGTAATGATTAATTCACCCTTTTTATCCCCTAATTTAAATCTTCTATTTTGTAGAGACAACTTCACATTTACCACTTCACTGGTAATGATGACATTGCTCTGTATTGAAAACGGTGACATTGACCTATATTTAATCAACAATTTTATGTAAATGGTGACATTGATAAACATAAATGACAACTTTAACCCTATTATTTTATTGCTTCATCAGGTATTTTTACTAGTGATTTTAGTCATTTTGCCTAATGTTAAGCTATATTCGATGACTTTGCCTAGACTTATATATGACTTTATGACTATCTAATGGAGACTTCACTAGAAACCAAATTCTATATTTTTAATTCCATAGAGAAAATAATGAATTCACTAGAATTGGTGGCTTCACTCTAATACAGGATTGGTGGCTTCACTTTGTGTAGACTAAAAACCCAAGAGTTAAAAATGAAAAGTTGTTTGTTGATTGCCTTTTTTTACAAGAACCTAAGTGGAGAAAGAGAGACCTATACACTTCTAAGTATCATACAAATTTTCATTTTAGTTCTTAAAATTGACCTAACATCAATTATCTTTTCACATTTCAATTTTACAAGAGCAAACAAGGCCAAGGGGTCAAAACTTCATTCATATCTAACTTGGTGATTTTAAAATGAACATTAACTTTAGCTTAGAGATCTTAAGAGATTTTTATTTTTTTTGTTCTTTATGTGTTAGTTAGTTTCAAAGTTACTAAATAAACTTTATTTGTGGTAAATTGAAATTTTCATGTATGCTCTCCCATCATCCCCTATAGGAACTCAAGTGATCAAAAACACCTTATTTATTTCCTTACTTGTTTATCCTATAATGGAAGTAACATCACATATGCTCTCCCAAGCTCTGAGTGACTTGGGTGACCTAGAAATGACCTCTAAAGTTATTCCTATTTTTCATTTGTTTATTTTTATATATTGGCTTGTGGGTTGGACTTCATCACCTCCTCACATGTTTTTTAGAGTTACTTTAACCTAAGGTTTCATCTCCCAGCATCATACCAACCCCACTCCATAGTGGGGTATATAAATTGGGAATATGATACTTGGATTGAATAATGGATAAAAAATTAGCCTACTAATCCTAATAAAAATCTAGATCATTTCATGCTAAACATCAGACTTTACTAAGTAATACATGGATAAATTCAATGCAAATGACTAGACATTTGTATAGCAAGTTAGTGAGTTTCAATATAATTGATGTGATGAGACCTTATGTTATCCACACTTTGGAACATTTAGATCATTTATAGACTTGTATATTTTAGTCAACCCACTTTTCCATAGAATATCTTGCCAAATTTTGAGTGCTTCGTACTCTAAGTTTGTGCCACGTTTTAATGCTTGATAGATAGAGGGGGCCTTGAAAACTCTAATTATGTGTACTTTTTAATTTTTGGATTAACACTTAATTCCTTTTGAGTATTGGTATATTAGTGGAAATTTTTGTATAAGTTATGCACACCTTGTTAATTTTAGGGATATAATGTGCACTCAATTCTATTTCTATTTTCTTTTATTAGTATGTGTGTTTGGGTCTAAAATTAATTGTTTTTTGTCAAATCAAAAATCAGTCAAAAACCTTCACATTTTTTCACACCACTTTTAGGTAAGAGGTTTTACTCTACCCATTTTATTTTAAACATTTTCCTTGGATTTTATTCCAAAGCCATTTGTGTGCCACTTTTTTAATGAAGCATTGTTACGCTGCCCATTTTTGTTTCAAAAATTTGTTTTGGATTTTTGTCCAAAACCATTATCTACCATTTATTTGAAGGAACATTTTCACACTACCCATATTGTTCTAAAACCTTGCCTTGATTTAAACTAAGTTCCAAAACCATTCATATATTTTATTTCAAAATGCGTGGTTATGTTGACCATTTTTAGTCTAGCCTATTTGCCTTATAAAATCTGAGTCTTTTATATTAAATTTGAAATTTAATGTTTTGAAGTGAAAATCCTAAACTAATCAGGGTTACATTGAAGCCTCACCTAAATTGGGCTTAGGTGGTCTAACTCTTATGCTTGGATTGAGTTACTTAGATTGATTTCTTATTTGGTCTAAATACCACTTACTTAGACTTAGTGGTTGTTTATTATTGTGATCATCATCTTCATTGGCACCTTCAATATAAAATAAATTCTTTTCAGCATAATTATGGTCTATGCTCCATTTTATATTACAACCATAACACAATCCTTTATCTCACTTCTCCTTAATTTGTTAAGGTGTCAGTCTGGTGGGTTGAGGATATGATGGTGTTAGAAAGGTGTGATTATGACAGGTATTGAAGGTTTTCCATTTGACCATATCTTTTTACTCTACCATGTGTAACCATGAGATAAATTCTGATATAGATGTTGGGTTAAACATTTGAACATCTAATTAGATGTTATCTTTGAGACCACCCAAAACTAGATGAGTCAAATTTTCTTTAGTGATGTCTTCCACCCATAAGTATAGATTCTAAAACTGATGAATATAATCCTTCATAGTTATTATTTACCATAGTTTGGATAACTAGTTAAAGTAGTTCTCAGAGACATTATTATGATAATGATTCAACAACTCATCAGTGAAAATAGACCATGTAATAAGACTACCATTATTTTTCTTTTAAGCACATAACTAGTGATACCAAATAAAGTGCTCAAGTTCTAGCTATAGAGATGCCACAATCACCTTCTGAGAACTACAAATTTGATGTAGATCAAATAAATTCTCAAGTTGGGTAATCCAATTTAGTGGACCCTTACCATCAAACTTATGCATATCCACTTTGGGCAACATCAGTTTCACACCAGAATTGGAGTTGTTAGTGTTGAAAGGATGAGGACCTAAATGATGAAGTGGAGGGTTGTTTAACTGTAACTAAGCTGAAAGAGAAACCAATGAATCAATGATCTGATTCAATTGATTACAAACCCCATTAATCTCTCCATGCATCATTGAAACATTAGTTTAAATTACAAAAAATTCTTCATGCTACACCAAGCCTTTTATGTCAACCTAAAGTTGAGAAATCAATGGATCTAAATTTCCATATTCCATGCCACTAGTAGGAGTCTTAAGAGTTTCTTTCCCCCCTTTTCATCCCCATGTAGAAGGACTAACCATATACAAAACTTATAAGGGTTTTTTCCTCAAGAAAAGTATACCAGGGAATGGTACTATTATGATCACCTCACCAAGATGAATCCAATGATTACCTTTGCATACTAGGGTAAAACATTTTGGCACAAAAAAGTGTATCAAAAAAATATACCATTGTGATCATCTCATTGAGATGAATCTAATGACTACAATTATGCAAGGTGAAAAAAAACATTTCCTAAACTTTTTTTTTAATTTTTTTTTCAAAAAAGTGTTTCAAACAATACTATGCAAATAAAAAATAATTATTATTCCCAAATTGAAAGTTATTTTTTTTGCTCCCTCCCCTTATAGAAATTACACCTCGCTAGATCAAAAAAACAATGTTATAGAGAACTTACCCAAATCAAAGCTTTGATACCACTTGTAATTAAATTACTTAGATGTTCACATAGAATGCTTTTATATCACATAGAATAAGCAAATATGAGAGATCACACAACAATATTTGATAGAAGAGTAGAATACTAGATTATATAACAAAGCCACTTTGAGGGGGTAACCTCCACAACAATGCACTAAGAGAAGAATATTTAACATGATGATCAAAGACTAACCACTACCTATTATATATAGTCCACTTAGCCATGATTATTCCATAGGCTAACCTAACTAAGAATATAGAGAAATGTAACAAGAATATAAAAGAGGTATGTATGCCATAAGTTGGCCACACATATTCAAAGACACACCAAAGGTTAAGGGTGTAACATCCTTTATGCTAAGTTTTGTTTCCATGTGCCTTGTTTAGAGTTTGTTATGGTGAGTTATGAAAATTCCTAGTCCCATGTATTCAAGAGTATTTTATGACCCAATTACCATTTCTTTTGTGAGTCAATTATTGTGTCTTTCCAAGCCAATTACATTAGAATTAGATTTTTTTTAGGTCCTTGCCATTTATCGACCTTATCCAAGCTAATTACCTTAGATTTAAATTGATTTCGAGTTCTTTTTTTTAGATTGACCTTTATTTCCAAGTCTATCATTGTTTTTCTTGCTAATGATTATAACCACCTTTGGGAAAATAATTATTATCCTTTAGACCTAGTTCATGATTATTTTACCTTTGTCTAGATACCTTTGCCACTAATTATAACCACCTTTTCATTACCTTTGTTAGACCAATTTCATGTTTTTATTCTACCCTTACCCTAGACTTAGATTAATTTTTTAACCCTTTAGACATATTTTACAAATCCAAGGGTTGTTTACCTTAGACTTCAGTTGTTTTCCACATTTTAGACCTTTATTTTTCAAGAGACCTAGTCATAAATTTGAACATGCCTCATTATATATGTAGTAGGACTATGTACAATCTGGACTATGAGAGCTATGTTCCTAGTGACTCTTTTGTTTAAGAAACATATGGTGATGATATAACATATGAGATGGATTTATATCCATATTATACTATTCTATATGAAGAATAAAGGCAAGACCCACTAGTACAATATTGGTGAGTGAACCATCCTATACAAGCCAAGATCAAGAGTAAACATCATAATATGTTACTTAAATGATGTAAATTATAGATAAAATCCAATAAAAATAACCTTACTATGTAAAAACACTAAAAATTTATAATCCATACTTTTTTGATCACCATTTGATAGAAAAAAAGAAATTCTAGTTAGGGTAGTATAAGTAGGAGCCAAATTCCCACCAAACTTCCTACATGAAAGTATGTCTAGTTTTATTATAATGCCTACTAATGTGCTTCATAACTAATAATTTAATAGGCATCAACTAGTTACAATCAAGATTTAGCTCAAATACCTTAATAGAGCCAAATTTCACTTGTGAAATGGAAAGTTCCAATGGATGATCAATTATAATAAGTAAAATAAGTGTACCAAAATTATCTTAACCTAACTTATAATTTCAATGCATTAGTAATTTAAAATATACTAATTATAGAGATATCTTCTTGAACAGGTCCATATACTGATTATTTAGGTAATTCAAATTAGAACATAGACCCCTTTAGATAAAACACACTAGTAGGAGACATGTATAATGTCCCAATTATGATAGAAGAAACTATCACTCAAATGCAAGACCTCAATAAAAATGTAGTGGATATCACACAATTGAATTCTAATGTGAACCAAAGTGGGTCTAATATACCTATGAGCAACACATAGCATATTCATATAATCAATTCCTCAAGTGGATTGAAACAATAAGGGACAAGTATGCCTATTTAACAAACACAACAAGTAACCTCCACTCCTCAACTAGATACTTACTTAAGTGTGTAATAGGGGGAAACTAGATAAAAATAATAGACAAACATACCACCTCAAAAAGTGAAAAACACTACACAACCTCAATAAGTGGAAATAATAGTTCTACCACAACAAACACAAACTAATATACCTAAAAAACAATATATGTTTCCTAATACACAATGTGTTTTTATTGGTAAACAAGAAATTCTACTTGTTCAACAATAATAAATGCCAAATCCTCAACAAGTTTCTAATCAATAATATGTGTTTAATCAATAATAATATTCTAATTTAAAGTATGTACTAGGTTTTAGGAAATATCTACTTTTCACCCATAGGTACTACACATACAATAAAGATCTAACTTATAACAACTTTAAAATAGGGTTTTAACCAATAACATGTTCCCTTTAGACAATAGGGTTTGATAAGTAGACAACAAATTCCTTTCCAAACCCAACAATACCAACACATTCCACCTAATGAAATGTTGTTACCATAACCTAAATTTTCCAACCAAAGCTATGTGGCTAACTTTAACGAAAATGTTTTCCAACAGCAATGTATTTCATATCAATAGTATAATCCCAATGCATAGATACTTATACCTCATTGTTCAACAAATCCAACAAACATTTCATAGTATGTCATTTCTTCATACCAAGGTAATCTACCTTCGACTGCACAACCTCAATCACATAAGACACATCATCCTTATCTCAAGAGATATAAGAAATGAAGGATGCAATTTAAGACATTCAAACTAGAAAGCAAATAAAGAAATTTAGACTAGATGAAATATGATCTCATCCATTTGATATAGATTATCTTCAAATACCATTTTCTATGGGTTATGAGCCACCCAAATTGGATAAATATAAGGGTAAAGGTGACCCCAAAGAACATTTAAAATAATTCTTTATTTATTGATAGCTATTGGCCTACAATGATTTATATTTGTTTCTTTTATTTCTAATAAGTTTGGTTAGATAAGCCTTATAATGGATTTTGAAAATTCTAAATAATTATATACCTAAATTTGATGACCTTTCTAATAATTTTTTACAAACTTTCTCTTATAATCTCATACATGAGATTATAGTGATGGATTTGGGCCAATCAAAATAGAAAAATGGTGAAAGCTTCACTACTTACCTGCATTGGTGGAGAGCACTCATAAGCCATTTCACTCATAATTTGATAGATAATAAATTGGCCAATGATATTTACTAGGAGTCTATATAGTGAAATATTTTATCATCTCAAGGTGAAATGTGATCACACATTTGAAGAGGTTATTAATAAAGAGATATAGATTGAAAAGGTCCTTATCAATGAAGGGATCATCAATCTATATTATTCCATCTAGAGCTAGAACCAACATGAAGGACAATAGCAGAACAAAATGAAAATCCATAACAAAAACCAAAACCCTATAAAAATACTAAATTCAATACCAACTCAAGCTAAAAATAATGAAAGACCAAAGGCCTACAAAAATATAAAGAATGTTATTGGAAATGGGGTCACTAAATCACATCATGTAAAAATGGTTCAAACACTAGTTGTCCATTTATCTCTACCCATTTAACAACCACCACCTCCATTCATTCAACAAAGGCCCCTAAAAAATTACACATAAAATCAATCCTAATTATAAGAACCTCCTCTAATGAGAATAAAAACCATTTCTAGAGCATTCAGTGACCTTGTGGAGTCCATCAAGTTTGTATTTTTTAAGTTAATTTAGGCAAATATGATTAGCTATCCCATATTGAATCCATTCTCTAAAGTAATTCCTTTTCTTGACTAGTACAAAGAACATGAATTTTTTGAGTCCATTGTGTCAAGGGAATTCTATATTCTAGTGCATATAACTAAGGTGTTTGATTGAAAATATGATGGAGAATAGCGATATGTAATGTGATACCCATGCTCTAATGACTAATTTTAACTTGGGAATCTATCAAAATCCATTTCCTTAACATAAAAAGAACTAGTGGAAACAACAATAACAACAATAGTGACAAATAATAGTACCAAAATAACATCAAAATTAGCAACATAAATAATAATAGAATGATCAAAACCAAGGGCAAACTGACCAAACCAACCAAGGATGCCATCATGACATCATGTATACCTAAAAATATATTTTAGGACATATATTAGGCTATCATTTTTCCACTTTTAACATTAATTACTAGCCAAATACCAATAGACTAAGACCTTCACCTAATAATGCCTATCAACCAAACAATGCCTACCAACCTCCTTATATTGGTAATGCTTCTTCAGACTATGTTAGCATCTAGGCTCAACATCTCTTTATAATTACCATTCTATGTCCATTTACTTCTCCAACTAATTACAAAATTCCCATACCGAATTGAGATTGCACAATTATAACTTGAAGAGCCAGGATTACCATCAAAACAATGCAACCCAATTCCACAAATGATCTTATTTAGACCTCCATGTTTGTCAAAAAAAATCCAATTTACAAAACTAAAGGGAATTCCTATGACATTATGGAGGAACTAAAATGGACACCTGCATAAATATCCATCATAGATTTTTATGTACATCTAGAATCCACAAATAAATACTAAATGAATACCTGAGCCAATATCTTACACTTAATGACATCATGCTAGATAAATTTCAAGCCAAGGTAGGACATTTGGCCCATAGCCAATGACTTACCTTTGACCAAAGTGACATGCCATTCTTGGGCCCATTACATAATAACCTATTTTACATCAAGGTTCACATAGCAAACCATAAGGTTAAATGTGTCCTTGTAGACAATGGTTTAGACCTAAACATTGCGTCTCTAAAGTTGATAAAGCATTTCAAATATATAATGATTGATCTATAACTAAATACTATTATGATCAAGGTGTATGAAAATGAGGAACATGAATCATAAGGTACTATCAGCTTGTTAGTTGTCATTGGTACTTTGAACCATGATAGTCTATACCATGTTAGAATTATCTTAAAATTTGTTATTGGGTCAACCCTAGATTCATGAAATCAAGGCCATACCTTCCACTCTACATTAATGTATTAAATATACACATTTAGGTATGGAAGTGACTATGTTAGTCGATCTCTAGCCTTACCAGTATTTTAAACATTTTGAGGTGGATTACAAGAGCTATAATTATCATTTTGGCCTAAATCCTATGCCTAAATATCACAAAAGAAATGTTGATAAATCCAAATCCATTCAATCAAGCCTTAAATCCAATTACATTAACCCTAATATCCTAACTTTTACCTCATCTATAACTCCACCAAACATTGCCAAACATTTTTATATTTCTTACAAAGGTATAGAGAGTAAAATACCCATGACTCTTTCCACACTACCAAGTTTCCATATAAATCAAAAGCCTATGAGAGACCTAAAGCCAAAAATACTTGCATAGAGTGTCATACCAAGGTAAAATATTATCTTTCCAAACCCATTATTTTTAAACCAACCTTGAACCTAGAATATGACCCCTTAGCTAAAGATAATTCATGGATTTATACTGATGATTTAGCTGACTATTACCAAAGTGCAAATTATGTCATCCCTAATCATATTATGGGTAATCAAAATTATGAAGGTAGATTCTTAGGGATACATCAATAAAGGATGATCAAGTTGAATTTAATGACCAAGAATAAAGGAACCCATGGTATTGGATTAAAACCACCTAGGGGTGACCATACATACCTTATTCAAGTTCTTACACCATCAACTAAAGAAGATGATGCCGATAGTGATGTAGGGTCTAATTATAGAATCTATGATGACCTCTCCAATACAAATTTATTTAATCCCTATACCAATTTTAATGTAATTCTTATTTATCACCTTTTTCCATTTACCCTTTATCACCCACAATTGATGGTCTAGGATAGAAAAAAGTTGACAAGCTACTGGATGATTTTGAGAATGATGAGTCCATTTATAAATTTTTAGGTTTGAGGGATCACATTACTCGAGGAGATCACAAGAAGGGATTTTCTATCAGATTGGATATTACTACCTATTTTAGAGAGTGAGTGAACTTGGCTAAAATCAAAAAGAAAATCAAACATTTAGGTCTAAAAGTTTCAATGGGGTTATATAATTTTTTTATCTAATCTCATATTATAGAGGGAAAGCATAAAGTGTTAGATTTTGAGCTTCAATATTTGATTTGTTGTGTGTCACAACCAATTTTTTTTAATACTCATAATCCAAACAATAATAATAGAATAAAGTTCACCTAGATTTTAGCACAAAAAAATGTAATTACATCTATAACTTTGTTATAGCCAACATAGGAACTAGACTAAGTGCATAAACCATCAATAATTTTTTTAGGAAGCATTTTTAACCACCCAAAATTCAGATAGAAGTGGGTCAATGTGGTCTTACCCACTCACCTCTATTTGTGTACTATGTGGTGGCCTTCCTAATATAATATTTACTAACTTATTCCCTTACTTGAGTATCTATACATGTTATAGAATAACCAACACCTCAAGAGTAGTTTCAACAAAGTTCAAGAACTAGTGGTAGAGTAAGATCAGATTCAATAGAAGAATCATCATACTAAGATTGATTAAGTATGATTTACCAAATAACAAGAAATAGAAAAATATCAATGGAAAAAGAATATTTTGGAAATCCATACAAATCATTTTAACACTTTTTCATTTCATATGCAAATTGGCACTTGAGGTTTGACACAATGACTATAGGAAGTATGCAAGCTTCAAGGGATGTTTCAACAACCATGCTTAGGTTCTACTTAAATACACCTTACCATTTACAATGAAGTTACACATGCATGACAAAATCATGACTAATAATTCTATAAAGACTTAGGTTAAATTTACGTTTCCCATTATTACTGACATAAATGGAATATGAGTTAAACAAATCAATACATATTAATAGTCTCAATCAATAAATATACTTATGTTAAGTCTTGATTAAATCTTGTTCTTAAATATTTATCCATTAAACTAAGTCCATAATCTTAGCCTAAGCATTATTATATTTGTTACTTGAAGATTAGATCTTACTAAATCTTTGATTCCATGGAAGATTCTTATAATATAAATATAAGTTCATAACTTATTTTACCATTTAAGGATAAAAGTCAACTTGTTAAATTATTCAATGGTTTATTCCAAATATGGAGCATTTGCTCCTCAATCACAAAATGATTTATCTATGAATATTTATATTCCTTTTACAATTTTAAATGAAGTATACTATAGCAAAATTTACCTTCAATATATGCATAAGATTAACTTAATCTTAACGAATATTAATTACAATGAATTAATTTAGGATCTGCCCGTACAGTCCATGACACATAATAGTGCTTAGTATTTTAAAAGTGAAATTTCTATATTCTAGGAGATTTTTATTTAGAAGATGTGTACATATTAATCACTTAAGAAATTATCTCAATGTAATCATTAATAAACATTCTAATAATTTTTTACAACCATTCATATAATTATTTAAGTTGAATACAATCCATTAAATTTATCAATTAAATTACAAGGATTTCATTTAAGTAAACCATATAGTTATAGTCTGCGTATTTAATGAATTCTCAATAATTTCATTAGTTAATCCATATCACACATATAATAATAATAATATAATAATAATAATATTATTGTTGTTGTTATTATTATTATTATATTTGAAAATTACTTTAAACATAACTTTAAATTTCACTAAATTAACACATTTGAATATATATCACAAGTATACATATTCAAAGAATAACGTCACTTATATTTTTCAAGATTATGATTATAAATAAATCATACAAAATATCCTTAATAAAATTATGTTTTAATTCCATATACTCTATGTAATAAAAGTACCATGCCATATTCAAGCTAACTTTTACTGCTAAGTTCAAACATAATTATTTGCTTATTCAAATAACCAAGTAATTTCTCAATCATAATATCAATGATTACAAGTACAACCAAATACATGAATACATTTAATATTCATTAGTCAACATAAAACCAATGTTATATGAAAAATAAAGATGCTACAAAATTTTAATCAAATTTCTCAAACAACTTATTCCAAATAAGTGTCTAACTACCAGTATAGGATAAAGACCATATATCTATGTTCTTATATCAATGTATTTATGAACAAATGTAAATTCATATTAAAATAGTAATATCATATTAGTCAAATAATCAAATATGATTATATCATTAATTAAACTTACATGCAATATTACATTATTTTGTATTAAGTACAATTATAACAAAAAAACATGATTTACATTCATATGGAATTACATAAAAAATTTAATTCATTTAAAATTAACTATCATAACTCAAAGTAAGAATAAATAAGCCCAATGATTTCACATAAATAAATGAATATAAACCTACCTCACTAGTCTTAATGATCCCAACCATAAATGGCCCTAGACCACCCCAATCATGAGTTGGATATGGATTAGGGTAGCAGAGAAATGGTGGAGAAAGGACTAATAAAAAAACTAAGCTATTCAAAACATTCAAATAAGTGACCAAAATAAATAAAAATGAAACACATAAACTAATCCACAAATATTCATTAACTTGGTACTTGATTATGATTGGAGCTCTCTTTTTGAGCTTCTTGATTTATGTGCCATATTTAATTCCATAATATAATATGGCTTGTAGATATATATGACATAACCTGCTTGGAAGTCATCTTCATGTACCAACTTAATAGAAATTTATGAGGTAAAATTAAACTCATAAAAAGAAGATAACAATCTCAACCAATTTAAGAATTAATAAATTAAAACTTACATAAATTTATAGGTCACATTATTTGCCAAAACAGACTTGACAAAAAAGGTAAAAACTCAAATGTCAACTGTAATGATTTAAAAAATCATAAGTAAAAATAATCAATAGATTAATGATCTGAAATATAAGTCAATGTAATCATGAACTGATAATAATTACCATTATCATTTATAGAATTAATCCACCAATTCAAAATGATTCCATAAACCTGAGTCAAACCAATAATAACCAAATAATACAATAAAAGTCAAACAATTTTGTAGACATAATAGAATAATAATAATATATTATTTTTCTACAAACTCTACAATTATTTCAAACCCCTATGGGAGCTCCATATGTCATTACCCCCATTTTTGGGCATGGTTTGGAACAACCATTAGGCTATTTCTCCAAACATTATTTATTAAAATTGACTATACTTAGGTTAGGGTTTTTAAAATAATAAACCAAATAAAAAACCCACATTCATGTATAACCTAGCCATAATCATAATGGCTTCAAAAATAATAACAAATCAAATAAACATAACCCAGTTGAGTCATTAAACCAAATATAAATAAAATATAGTCATTAACAAGACCATAATGGTTTGAATTAAAAAAAAAAAAAACATAGTCAAGGGTTTATAATTAAATTCCAACCATGCACAATCTCATAATAAGCCATAACCTAACTCAAGAAAATAACTTTGTAGCAGTTAACAAACCAAAAACATAAACATAATGACTATACATAGTCACTTTAAATAAATCCATAGCCTCAAAAACAACAACATCACAGTGATTCAAAAACCCATTCCACAATTTAACAACATATATGCAATGGGTAAACTATCACCCATAGCCACTATGAATGAAATAACTATAATAACCAACAAAATCATTGAAAGTGTTCAATAAAGCCATGGCCAAGTTGTCCATGGACACCATGTAAAATCAATAGAAATGTTGAGAATGTTTTCTAAGTTATGCATAGATTTTTCATTGATGTCATAAAAGTGTCATTGATTTCAATCTGATTTGTCTTTGTTGTTATTGAGGTTGAGTTCAAGAGCCATGCACTTGAGAGAACTAGTGAGAAGGTATAGGCTTGGTAGTATGATGAGGTGAATAGTATAAGGATTTTGATAAGACTATTGGTAGTGTGTGATAATTATATAAGGTTGTATGAGATTATTATTAGGTTTTTATAATATTATAAGAGGTTTCAAGGTGTGTTCAATGTCTAAGTATGACTCATAGTTCAAGGCCTAATGTGTAAAGAAACCTAGTGTGGCCTAATAAGGGGTAAAGTTTAATTTCCAAGGTGTTATAGATAATGAGATATTTTTTAGAGGTATGAGATGTTGTTTTAAGTGTGTTTACCACTTTTTAGGTCAAATTTTAAAGGATAATTCATGAAATGTGATTTTGAGGTTTTTTGTGTGTATAGAATGAGGTATTACAGACCTGAGAATGATTTTATTATGCTCATTGATAGTGAAGCATTTACATGAGGATACAATAAGTTCATGTTAGTTTGGTAATGATCCTAGCTCAAATTTCCTATCATAATTTTTTGGATTTATGACTTAATTTTTATGAACTATTGTTAAGAATGGAAGGTAGTTTAAACCCTCTCTAAAACCCTAATAGTGACCTAATATGGAATTTGTGATTTAAAAATAATAAAAATGGTTTTCATGACATATTTTAGTGATTTAAACATGTATATGACTCTCCAAATTACCTAAAGGTTGTATTGGTATATCATAAGAGTGAGTGGAAGTTACATGAAACCCCTTATTTCTCAAATTTTTGATGTAACAGGTAGGGTTGACTAGGTCAAAGCATTAAAATGATTGAAAGATAATGTGTGAAAATTTTAGTTTGTGTTCATGTAATTTTATTAGTATTTTATATAATTTATATATTATAAAATGGTCATGGAAGTTGGCCTATCACTAAAAAGGTCTAGTGAGGAAGACAATGAGAAAAATAGGAATAGGTAGGAATGAGATTAGGTATGTGTTTAGAATGTATTAAGGATGGATCCTATTGCATAGGGTTATTATTAAATAAATTTAAAACATATAAATTTTTAATATAATATTTTGAGATGCTTATATACAATTATAAATTTATTTTCAAAGTGACCTGTCTAACATAGTGAGGTCTATGTAGGGTGAAGACATAAGATTGGCTTGTAAGACCAATAATGATATTTAAAATTGTAATATATTTATTTAAATATGTTATAATTATTTCAAAGGATAATATAAACCTATTTAAATTTCATTAAATTGAATCTACAAATGTTATAAGTCATTGTTTCCATGACTATGTTGTGGAGCATTCAGGTAATTTTTTGTGTGTTAGTAAGATTGATTATATTGAGTCATTATGATAGATTTGAAGAATATAATGCATATTAAGTATTTATATATGTATAATAAGTTAATTTAAATTTAAATTTATTCATTATAAACTCCTATGAAGGTGTGAAAAGGCAAAGGTTCTTGACTAGTTTATGAGGCTTGTCTGTAATTCTAAGCAAGCATATAGAAGTGGTCAGTTTGAGGTCTTTTGCCTAGTATGGTGAATTATAATAGACATGGTGATGAAAATAAGGTAATTTATGTTATATAAATTTAATTTTATTATATTTTTATGTGTAAAATTTGAGTGTATGCCTCATATATTCAAAGCAGACTTTTTGGTAGTGAGAAGGGCTAATTGTGAGTAGGCCTAATAGTGTGGTTCAAGGTGTAAAATGAGATAAATGGTGTTGGGAACATAATGTGATATTATAAATGGTATAATTAAATTTTTTTTGATGTTTTTAATCCATTTATGTATGTTAAATATTTTCCAAGGTGGTAAAAGTGAAATGTGTGCTTTGAGAAGGCCTAATTGCATTAGGTCTCTATTAAGCCTAAAGGTGGTTTTGGTCCATATGAGTGGTGACCGACCTATGTAGAGGATTTTTCACTTTTTAAATGTGTTTTATATATATATATATATATATATATATTAAAATGGTGATATAAGTATGGATATGTTTGTGGATGACCAAGGTGTGTAATAGCAAGAGTCATGTATAAAAAGAAGGTCTAATAAGCCTAATTTGACTAGTTAGAATATTGAGGGTATGAATGAATGAAATAGATGTTTGGAAACTAGGTATAGGGTTTAAATACCATAATTTAGGTGTGTTTAATATTTAATTAAGTTATAATAGTGATTATATAGGTTATTAGTAAGGTCATATGACCTAAATCTACCAAGAAGAGGGCTAGTTGAGCAAAGAGGCTTAATAGGCTATTTGAGAAAGATAAAAGAGTGTAAATAGAAAAATAAGGTGATCATAATAAATTGAGTGATAAAAAGTGTCCAAAGGTGATCATATTTTTTAGGTGTTTTATTTGGTTTTGATTCACCTAGGGGGTTGATGCCTCCTTGCAAGTTAGTGCTTGTTAAAGGACTAGTTGAGTTGGTGCTTGACTAGTGAGGGGTTGGTGATCCTTATGGGGATAGTGCCTTACTATATATTGATTAATTTATTATAGGAATATAATCAAAGTTTTTTTTAGTTATTTTTATTTCCCATGAGGGTTTCCCATGTATATCTTGTGTTATTTTTCTATGTTCCTACTTCATGCTCATATGAATGGTTGATTATACATTGTTATATCTTTATATTAGTTTGAATGATTAATGAATGATAAGTGGAATTGAAATAATTTTTTTTAGATTTATTCACAACCCCAACCATATTTATTATGATTCTAATAATTATTATCATATCAAGGTTACTTTTGTAGGCCTAACAGTCTAAGGAAGATCTCTGGAGCACATGTATGGATTTTGATAATGAAAGTGTTTATTATGATTGCAATGGAGATATATCTATAGTAATTGAAAAAACTTGTAAATTTTGTTCAAAAGAGGAAATAATATGGAATAATTCACCTATATTATAATTAAATTAAATTCTTTAGAGGCATAATTAAAGCAATATGCAATCAAGATGAAGACATATCAAAAATTTGAAGAGAGTACTAAAGAATTCAAAAATATGTTGAATAATCAAAGATATTATCATGATAAGATAGGTATTGGATTCATAAAAGACCAAAAATATATTAAGGAGAGTTAGTTTCCAAAATTTAATAATCTATCAAGGAGTGATAGTGCAATAAGAATGAAGACCTATGTATAAGTAGTCAAGTTTGAAGTCAATCATCAATAGTATAAGAAGGGTTTTATTCCATCAAAGGATATAAAATGTAGTATAATATCATCTAATGATCACAAAAATACAAATATATTTAGATAATAAAATTATTTGGATTCTATCAAGGGTTATTTTTTCTCTTGTAGTCAATATGGACATAGAGTTGTTGACTGTAGATGGAGAGGTAGAACCCTATGTTATAATTGTAACCAAAGAGGACATATTCCAAAATATTTTAATACAATACTTATGAGGAAGACCAATCAATTTAATAATATATATATCCATGATAATAAATAATGGATCAAGAAAGTAGACACTATGGGTAAGATGAAGGAGAAATAGGAATCTAGAGGATATGAATCTATGATAGCTCAAATTGACTTTCATACTTAGAATAAAGATTTGAAGTGGTACATAGATAATGGATATTCAAGTAAATTTAAAATATTTAACATCAAATTAATCACTTTGAATAAAAATTACGCAGGATCAATGAGGTTTGGATATAACACATCTACTAATATAGTTGGCAAAGGTTCTTTGAGTTTGGATAATGGGAAGACCAAGACATAAAATGTATTGTATTTAAATGGATTGAAACAAAACTTGTTGAGTGTAAATCAAATTTTCACCTTAGTACATACCATAACTTTTCATGATAAAGGATGTGAGATAATAAGATCAAAATCAGGGATGTTGATTGTCAAATCCAAGAGAATTGAGAATAAATATATGTATTGAATGATAACACAAAAGAGAAGTGCCTTATGATCAAGGTAGATGAAAGTTGGATATTTGATATAAGGTTATTTCATTTTATATTTTAAAATATGGTTAATATCAATTGCAAGGAATATGTGAAGAACATGCCCAAAATTTCCAAACCTACAAATGTTCTTTGCAAGGCATGTCAACATGGTAAGTAAACTAGGAGGAGATTCAAGTCTAGATTATAATCTACCACTATAAATTTATGACTAACTCATACTAATCTATGTGGTCCTAAAAGGATTCAAATAATTCAAGGTGACATCTACTTCAGGTTGCTTATAGATGACTTCACAAGAATGATCTGGGTAATATTCTTGAAAAAGAAGTCAGAAGCTCTAGGGAAGTTCAAAACTTTCAAGGCTTTAGTTTAAAATGAGATGAATGTGAAGATCAAGTGTCTTAGGTATAAAAAAGGAGGATAGTTTTCATCAAATTAGTTTGATGATTTTTGTGAGGTAAATGGAATAAGTAGATAGTTTGTAGCTACTAGAACACCTTAACATAATGGGGTGGTTGAAAGAAAGAACATAATTGTTTAAGAAATGGAAAGGACCATGTTGAATGAGTCAAATTTATCTGATGGGTACTGGAGAGAAGCTGTGGGTACTAAAGTTTACACTTTAAACAAAGGATATATTAGGATCAATGGTGATAAGACTCCATATGAATTGTGGAAAGGTATACCTACTAGTGTTGAACATTTCAAAGTGTTTAGAAGTAAGTGCTATATAAAGAGAGATGAGGAGGACTTAGTCAAATTTAAAGGTATAATGAAGTTATTTTATTTTTATATTCATCATTTAGCTCTACTTACAGATGTTATAATAAGAGGTTTCAAAAGATAGTAGAGAACACAAATGTAAAGATTAATGAGACAAATAAATCTTATTCTCAGCCAAATAATGATGAAGGAGAAATAGAGATAGATGAGAATGAATAATAAATTTAGGAAAGAAAGGACTTAAAATTTCCTTATATATTGATTCAAAATGATCATCTTGAATCTTAGATCATTAGCAACAAAAGTGCAAGAATAAAGATAAGGAGAATGGTGAGTAATGTTAATCAAGAAGATACTACATTAGTGTCTAAATTTGAAATTAAAATCTATGTATAATTAAGTGAAGATAGGTTTTAGATAGATTACATTAATGATGAGTTAAATCAAATTGAGAATAATAAGAATTGGGTATTAGTACCTAGGCCTAAAGATAAAAAATATCATTGGTATAAAATGGGTGTTTAATAACAAGTTGAATGAGAATGGAGAAATCACCAAAAACAAGGATAGAATAGTATGCAAGGGATATGATAAAGTAGGAGTGGAATTTGAGGAAATATTTTATCTAGTAGCAAGGTTAGAAGCTAGTAGGCTATTTATTACCTATGCAGGTTTCAAAGGCTTCAAGATATACCAGATGGATGTCAAGTCATCTTTTCTATGTGGTAACTTGGATGAAGAAGTGTACATTGAGAAACCTAAATGTTTCCATATTTATTTATAATAATGAATATGTATTAAAGTTTAAGAAGGCTCTTTATGGTCTAAAATAAGCCCCTAGAGCTTGATTTGCTAGACTAGACAAGTATCTTTTGGACCAAGGTTTTAAGAGAGGAGTTGTAAATAGTGGTGGTCTGGATGATATAATATTTGGTGGAAATAGTGAGAACACGACCAAGGGTTTTTTAGATGTGATGAAGTTAAAATTTTAAATGTCAATACTTTGAGAACTATCCTTCTTTCTTGGACTTCAAATTAGTCAATCTAAAAAAGGTATGTTCATTTCATAGGACAAGTATATAAAAGAGATGTTAAATAAGTTTTAAATGAAATATTACAAGGCTATAAGTAAACCTATAGTTATATGATGTAAGTTAAGCAAGGAGGATGAATATTCAAGATTAAATTAGACAAAATATAGATCAATGATTGGGAATTTATCGTATACTATTGCCTCTAGACCTGATATCATGCAAGTAGTAGGTCTTGTGGGAAAATTTCAATCATATCCTTAGGAAATTTATATACAAGTAGTCAAGAGATACTTAGGTATCTCAAGGGAACCATGAAGTATATATTATGTTACCCAAGGAAAAATAATTTTGATCTAGTAACCTATACAGATGCATATTAGGCTGGGAGTCTAGATGATAGAAAGAGCACTAGTGGATGAGCCTTATCCTTAGGTGAGTGTCTAGTCTCATGGATAATAAAGAATCAACCATTAGTGGATTTATTACTTGTGAGGATGAGTAAATTAAATCAACTTCATGTTGCAGTTAGGTGCTATGGATGAGACAAACCTTAAAAGACTACAAAGTGGAGTTTGATGGTCCTAGTCTTATTTTTTATGATAATACTAGTGACATAAGTGTTTCAAATAATCATGTGATTCACTCAAGGACCAAAAAAATTACTATAAATTATCATTTATTAATATTATAGGTAAGTGAACAAAGTATTAAGCTTGAATTTATGTCTAATAAGGATTAGATTTTAGATATCTTGACTAAGCCTCTTCCAAATGCTACTTTTAAACATCTAAGATAGGAATTGGGTATGATTCCTACTCCTAGTAGTCACTAATAAATTCAAGTTCTTAGGGAGGAGTTAATAAGGAGGTTATTTAGGTCTAAGATTAAAAAAGAAGTGCACAAGATGTGAGGTCAAAGGGGGAGTCATATCAATTTGTTAAGAAGAAATCAGAGGTATGCAGTGAGATAGGGATATCTTGTTGATATGATATTTTATTCCTATTTATTTAATTTTATTTCAAGTAGTGATTTTTCATTAATGTCAAAGGGGGAGATTGATCTGTATGGGTAGATGTATCATATAAAGAGAAGTTTCTTTAAATGATTACCATCAATGAATGGTTGCCATCAATGACAAAGGGGAAAATTATTGAGAATGTGTCATAAGGTATGAATGGATTTGTCATTGATGACATGAAAGTGTCATTTCTGTAAGTTTGAGTTGTCTTTATTGTTCTTGAGGTTGAGTTCATGAGCCATGCACTTAAGAGACCTAGTGAGAATGCATAGGCTTGGTAGCATATTAAGGTGAATAGTCTAAGGATTTTGAGAAGAATATCAGTAGTGTGTGAGCATGGTATGAGTTTTTATGACATTATTATGAGTTTTTTAGAATAAAACAAAAGGTTTAAATTTGTGTTCAAGTTCTAAGTATGTCTATAAATTTAAGGCCTAATATGCAAAGAGACCTAGTGTGGCCTAATAAGAGGTCAAGTTTAGTTTAAAAGGTGCCAGATCTCATGAGATAATTATCATAGGTGTAAGAGTTTTTTTCAAGTGTTTTTACCAAGTTTGAGGTCAAAATTTTAAGGAGGAATCATGAAATATGGTTTTCAGGTTTTCTGTGTGCATAAAATGAGGTATTACAGAACTAAGAATGATTTTTTTTATGCTCATTGACATGTGAAACCTTTGCATGAGGATATAATAAGTTCATGGTAGTTGGCTAAGGTTCCTAACTCAATTTACTAGAATTATTTTCTAGGTTAAGGACCTAAGCTTTATGAGTGATTGTTAAGAATGGAAAGTAGTTTAAACCTTATTGAAAACCCTAATAGTGACTTGATAAGGATTATGTGATTAAAAAGAGATCAAAATTATTTTTATGACATAATTTTTTGATTTAAAAATATATAATAATCTCCCAAGTACCTCCAAGTGGTATTGGTCTGTCAAAAGAGTGAGTGGAAGCTATATGAAACCCCTTATTTCTTGGGTTTTTGATGTAGAAGGTAGGGTTGATTAGGTCAAAGCATGAAAATTATTGAAGGATGATGTGTGAGAATTTTATTTTGTGTCCATTTAATTTTATGAGTAGGTTAAAAGCTTTATATATGTTAAACCGGTCATGAAAGTTGGCCTATTGCTAAAAAGGCCTATTGAGGAAGATAATGAGGAAAACAAGCATAAGTGGGAATGATATTAGGGATGTATTTTCATGGATTAGGGATGGATCAAATTTAAAAAGGTTGTTATTAAATAAATGTAACACATATTCAATTTTAATATAATATTTGGATATGTTTATATAAAAGTAGAATGTTGCTCTCAAAGTGACATGTCTAACACAGTGAGGTCTATGTAGGGTGAAGACATGAGATTGGTCAATAAGATAAATAGTGATATTGAAAATTTTAATATATTTGTTTTAATATTTTATAATTATGATTAAGGATAATTTAAACCTATTTAAATTTCATTAAATTGAATCTATATGTGTTATAAGTCATTATTTCCATAAACGTGTTGTGGAGCATTTAGGCAATTTTCTATGTGTTAGTAAGATTAACATTCCTAGGTCATTAAGCATAGATTTGAATAATATAATTAATATTAATTTGTTATATAGGTATCATAAGTAAATTTTAGTGTATTTTTCTTCATGAAACATTCTTGTGAAGGTGTGAAAATTCAAAGGTTCTTGACTGGTTTTTTAGGTATATTTGTAGTTCTAAGTGAGCATATGAAAGTGGTCAATTTGAGGTCTTTTACCCAGTATGGTGAAGTATAATAGAAATTTTGATTAAAAAAATTCATTTAGGTTAAATAAATGTGATTTTTTTTATATTTTTATGTGTAAAAGTTGAATTTATGACTCAGATATTCAAAGCAAAATTTTTGGCGATGAGAAGGGCTAATTGTGAGTAGGTCTAATGGTATGGTTCAAGGAGTGAAATGAGATATATGGTATTGGGTACCTAAGGTGATATTATAAATGGTATAATTAAATAATTTTTAATTTTTTCATCCATTTATGGAGGCTTAATATGTTCTAATGTGGTTAAGGTGACATGAGTGCTTTGAGAAGGCTTAATTACATTAGGTCTCGATTAGGCCTAATGGTGGTTTTGGTCCTTATGAGTGGTGACCAACTTATGTCATAGTAATTTCACTTGTGAAACATGTTTTTTTATATATTACACATGTTTATCCAATTATGGATATGTTTTTGGCTGACCAAGTTGTGTAAGAGCAAGAGTCATGTATAAAAATAAGGTCTAATAGGCTTAATTTGACTAGTTAGAATATTGAGGGTATGAGTGAATTAAATAGAAGTTTGGAAACTAGGTATAGGTTTTGAATAAAATAATATATGTGTGTTTAATATGTAATTAATTTATAATAGTTATTCTACAAGTGATGATAAAGGTCATATGACTTAAATCTGCCAGGAAGAGGGTTAGTTGAGTGAAGAGGCCTAATAGGTTGTTTGAGAAAGATTGAAGAGTGTAAAGAGAAAAAGAAGGTTATTATCATTATTTGAGTTAAAAAAATGTGTCCAAAGGTGATCATATGTTTCATGTGGATAAGTTGGTGCTAAGTCACCTAGGTGGTTGATACCTTATTGTAAGTTGGTGCTTCTTAAAGGACTAGTTGAGTTCGTGCTTGACTAGTGAGGTGTTAGTACTCCTTGTGGGGTTGATGAATAAATATATCTTGATTAATTAATTATAGGACTATAATGAAATACATGTTTTAGTGGGTTTTATTTCCAATGAGGGATTCCCACATATCTCTTGTGTTCTTGTGTTATGTTCTTGCTTCATGCTCATATGAATGGTTGATTATGCATTGCTATATCTCTATATTAGTTTGAATGATTAATGAATGATAAGTGGAATTGAAAGAATTTTTTTTACACTAATTCACTTTCCATATCTTATTTATTTTGTTTCCACTAATAAAAATAGAAGTTATATCCCTAGTTAGGATTTTACCCATAAACAAACAATGTAGCAAAATAAATCCAACATTTACGGCTACATCCCTAACTCATTTTTACATTCACAAACACATTTTCAAAACAAATATGTAATTTTAAAAATATCACTTAATCTATTTATGGAAGTTGACCATAGAATATTTCCTCTTCTCTTCTAGCCTCCAAGTTTTATTCCTAAACTAGCACTAAAAATACCATATATGTATTCAAATAAACCAGTCAAATAATAGACACAAGAACAAACCCTAGATAAATCTCCACAACTCATGCTTATACATCAATATAAATTCATTGAAATATAATTATAGTTATGAAAAAGACTCATGTGATACTATATTACATTCCCCTTAGCCACCATGCTAAATTTTTTGGTAGAGCTTCCCTAAGGCTTTGATTTCTTCCAATATTGATTCAAAATGAAATGTAATAAAATCAAAAACCCAAAGAATCATATCAACACCCCATACATGGCCACTTGAGATAATTCCATGACCCTTAAGTCATTAGGATAAATGAAAAAAAACCAACTAATTACCAATGCTACAATCTGGATTGAATAATCTAACAAATACCCCCAAGCCAAACCTTAGCTTATTAAACATGATAATGAAATAAACAAATCAAGGTCCAACAACAATGATCAAATGTTAATGATCAAGCCATAAACATACAACATATCGTGTGTCCTTAAACAAAGAATAATAGATAGGGTGTGTCCTTAAACAAAGAATAACATATAGGGTGTGTCCTTAAACAAAAAATAATTAAGATGTATCTATAATAGTCTACAACCGAATATGGTTATTTTGAAATGTTAATTCAGACAAAATTGAGATAAATGATAGATTAAATAATATGCTGACAAATAAAATAACTTATAAAACACATGATCGAATATGTGACCAAATAGACTATCATAGTTTACAAACATGGAATCAATGAAAACATAATACACCAAAATGATGGAAAATAATAATACCAATAAGAAGACAATAGTCACTAAGTAATTATGACTCAATCAAAGAGACAATATCAAAAATGGTAACATAAAGTAAAATAATATTTGAAAATACAAAAAAATTGACTTAAATCAACTAATAATGAAATCAATCATAAAATTATAACACACAATAGTTAAATTATAAACATATAATGACTAAATCATTAATACCAACAAGCTCAAACTTTACGTTAGAATTCACTATTTTTTTAATCCATATTATTTATCCATGTTTTCCTATTGCTCTAGTCCAAACATAACCTAACTCAAGTACCCATCCCTATAGTAAATAAATACAATATCAACAACATACAAACATCTAAATATAATACATGTAGTAACAAAATTTAAATAATACATCAAATTGAATAATGAATTAGTAGACACTAAGAAACAATATTCAATGTTGTAATTAAAAAGTAATCCATAATTGTCTTAGTAATTATAATAAAAATGTATCAATGTAGATCATAAAACTATAACACCATAGTAAAACAATAGAATATGTCTCAAATAGTTCATAGCTAGTCTATAACAAACAAAATGAACTAAATGTTAGTCAATTAGGGTCATGACACTGTGAATTCTAAGATAGTAGGTATGGATCTTAGGTTTATGGATATTTAAGTATATTATCAGTTGATTTAAATTATGGTGATACTATAGAGATGTGTTTGGATAGATCATATTGAGGACCATTTTTTACATTGTGAATTAACAATTACATACCTAATTTTGGGGTTTGCATAGGACATTTTTATTGATTCATGTAATGTTACTTTGATTCTTGGCTACTTTTAATTATTGATCTTTAGATTATGTGGAGATTAATTTTATTATAATGAGTGATTTTGGAATTGATATAAAGTTTTTCACACTTGGTTGACTCACTATATATTTTATCATTTTTTATTTATCTAATTATTTACTTAATGGATATTTTACACATTACTTATATCTTGTAGAATAACTATTTGTTGAGGGTTACAATAATAGTTGTGTATCTTGTTGGTCATGGATATTTTTTTTTATGTTTTTTTATTAGATACTTGTGATCAATATGTATGCCAGTTTTTTGTGTGGATTATGTACACTATTTCCAAATATTTATGGATGCATATTATAATTATAATTATAGATATTTTATATGATGTACCTAGATTTATATTTCTTATTTAGTTTGAGTGATTCTAGGTTGTGAGGAGTTATCCCATACATGTTACCTAGGGACTAGTTACTGAAACATATTAGAGATTACATGATATTATAGATTATTGTAGATTATAACTTATTATATAATTGGATATTTTTTGGTGTTGATTATTTTAGCCTTGAAAATGGGACATCCAATAGGTCCCATGATTTTCATATCCAATTTTATGAGAGAGTGATATTCAAATATTAAACTAATACATCAAACCTAAAATATTTTAGATTTAAAAGCATGGAACTATAGATATGATATATTTTGATGACTAATAATGAAGCTAGTTCATCATATATTCTAAGTTTTGATGTAGTTTCATTGCCTAAGGGGTAGTTTTTTATGTGTTGACATGTGCATATCAATTTGGGTTCAAGAGATTTGTGGATTAAGATTGGTTTACACATTATTCTTGACATATATTGAGATAATTAAGCTTTATAGTTTCAGTGTAGCACACTTATAGGTTATAAGCATCAACTTGAGTTATCTAGCTTTTTAATTTATTTTAACACATGGTAAATTAGGACACATTATGAGTGGGTGTGATTCCTTATATGGAATGAGATGGATCACATGAATTCATTTCATCATGATTTGTGGTTATAAGTTCTTGAACACACATCTATATTAAAAAATTACATATATTACAAACTCATTAGATTTAGGATTATAAAATATCCTTTTAGGAATATATTAATATAATATTCCTAATTATTTCTATTAAGTCATAATATATATCACCCTTGACATATTATTTTTATTAAGTTATTTTTTGTGGTTATTTTAATTAGTTTGGGTATTTGTACCTATATTTTACTATATATATGTTTGAGAGAATATATAATATTTTTATAATACATTTGAAAATATAATTTGTTTATTTGAGTGTGTGTTTATAAATGTACTCACTATTAATTACATTTGTGCATCTATATTAAATATTTAAAATGAAAAAGAGATACCTAATAATACCTAATGGATCTAATATGAGTTATTGAAGATATAGACTAGGTGCATCCATGTTATGTTGTCAACAAATTTGGTGTATATTCAAATAAAGTTGAATGCACAAAATTATATTAATTTAATAGTGATATAATAGACAATGTAAAAATTAACTAATTAAATAAAAAAAATAAACAATTGAATGAATAAAATTGGTGAGATGTCAACCATTCTTCACTCTTGGGAACTTTAGTGATGAAATTAAAAATTGGAAATGAAATATGGGAAACAAAACCCAAGGGATAAAAATCTATTTCTTGATTAGGGAAGTATAGATTTGGTTATTATTTATCTATTTTGATTTCTCTTAGTCTTTATTAGTAATTCATATTTCCAAAAAATAAATTTTTAACTTGTGATAAAATAATTGGTGATAGAATAGCTTGAATAATTGATTCCCACTTTTGAGGTGAGGTATGTCATCTACAATATTAGGTTTTCTAATTATAAAAAGTACATATATAACACATGTAAGTAACTATATGAATATATCATTATGAAAATTAATAAGGTAAACATCGATAGGAATATATGACTCATATGACCAAGTGCATCAATTAAAATGTGAAGTCAACATTATATACATACATATATATATATATATATATATATATATATACATACATATATAATATATAATATACATATATATATACATATATATATATACATATATATATATATATATATATATACACACACACACATATATATATATATATATACATACACACACACACACACACACACACATATAATAAATATACATATGGTAACATTATGCTACCAATTAAAATATATGTGTATGTATATATATATACATACATATATATATATATACATATATATATACATATATATATATATACATACATATATATATATGTATACACACACACACACACACACACACACACACACACACACATAATAAATATACATATGGTAACATTATGCTACCAATTAAAATATATAAATGATAAAAATCTAGGGGTGTGTGGGTACACTGCCCCCAATGTAGATATATAAATAGAATCAATGAATCCCATACAAAATGTATAGGTATGATTCCCCCATTGGAAATGTATATTTCATAGGATTGATAATGACAAAGAAAAATGTTATGCTTAAATTTATAAATGTGCCCATAGGAGGGATATATGTATAAACAAAGCACACACACAATAGTAGTAGTATATAACAATATATAACGATATATGACAATATATTTATCAAGTGTGACAACATAAATTATGGATATATGTAAGAAGGATATGGGGTATGTGAGCTTGCCATGATATAACCACTATAGAATAAATAGGCACATGGGTGTAGTAATATTTGTATAATTAATACAAGATTTAGGAATCTCATGGATATGTTTATGATGCCCCCAAAGGAAGTGTATAGAGAGGAACATTACCCAAAATATGTCAGTACAATTTCCCCAATGAAAATCTTTAGGTAATGAAGTATAATAATGTATGGGTATGATTACCTCAAATAAAAGAAGTAATGTAGGAACAAGAACATGACACCATGATGTAAAATGAGGTGTCTTATACATGGATCATATACAATTGATGTAATAATATGTTATTATTGATAACATAAGATATAATCAGTAGAAATTATGATATATATTTGAATATGATGCCCCTTAATGGGGATATATAGATAATAATGTCAGGGAATTATGGGTATGATTTCGCTAGAGGTATTATATGAACATGCAATTAGTCACTTATAGAATTGGTGCAAATGTATGATATTCATTATATTTCTCAAGGGGTTTCTTACTAATGTAGCTATATGATTGGCCAATGTACCAAGTTTCCCTATAAAAATGAAGGGACATAACTATTTTAGTTTGATTTTTCATCTATTCACATTTTCTACATTTTTATTACTTTGATTTTATTTTAGTACTAACTGACCAATATCAAATTCTCTTGATTTGATATTATTGCTATAATATTTATTTAAGCAATTTTAATAAGCTATTAAATGTTTAGTAGCATGTACACACACTTCATCTACCACTTCTAATTGATGTAATCATTTTTATATATATTCATAGTAATTAATGATACCTATAAGGGACATACTTAGAGAAGGAATATGAATCTCTAGAGGGATAATTATCTTGACACCATAAACAAGGGAGCAGGGGTTTACCCTCATATGTGTCTTAACATTTGTACGATATGCTCATAGGGAATATTTTATCAAGTTATATCAATCTTCATCATGTTTATAAATAGTTTTACTCAAGATATAGGTATTTATATTATTTTTATCTATAATTAGACCATTCCATTGGGGGTTATAAATAGTATGAAATGTATTTCAAATCTTATATTTGGCACAAAAATTATTGACCATATTTTTTTAAAAATGACCTATTATCAATAATAATAATAATGAATACCAAATTATGATATGATATGAATTATTATAAATATATAGCTTTCATATCCCTTGGTTGTTTTAAAATGAATAGATTCAACCTATTTGGTAAAACATTCAGTAGCTATATTTATAAAATTAAAACTTATGTTGATGATAGATTGATTTTCTTGAGCTAGATTAATCCCCCAAATGAAAAATGGAAAATGAAAAATAATAGGTTTTAATTCTTGAGATGGTGTATGTTTTAAATTACTATGTTGTTGACATTTATCATTAAATTTTACATATTATTGACAATCATGTTCCATGAAGGGCCAATAACAACCCATTATTGATAGTTTGTATGAAATTTATTTTCCATAAAATTCCTTATCGTGAAACTTTGTTAAAGAGAGTTTATCCTCTTCATGTTTAAGAAATACAAGAAAGTGACCATAAAAAATATTTTAAAAAGAGTTTCTAAAACTGGCCAAGGAATTTAACAAGAATCTAGCAAGAGGAGCTATTAGCAACCCAGATAGCATCTTGTTTGAAGGGTGTTTTCTTAGTGTCTCCTTCATACATGGACTAACATTGGAATGATCTAAGACTATGAGATAGTTGTATCTTAGACTAGACCTCTAGTTTTGATTAGGCTAGCTCCTCTAATGTATCACTTATGTTTTGCCAACTAAAACTTATTATGTTTTTTGGGATGAAAAGGGTTAAAAGGAAACTGAAAGATAAATCCTATTCTACTATTGGTGATACACCTGTATTTCTAGTTCATCCACTCAATTTGAGCTCATATAACACTGATAAGACATGTAAATCACTGAATCTACAACTCCAAAGGACTCCTATGCAATAATATTTCTTAGGCTTTATCAAGTGATCAAAGCATGAGGGAAATGATGCAATAATATTGATTAAAGGAACTAACTAGTCAATATAGTCATTGTTAGTCAGTCAAATGACACCAAACACTAAACGTGACCTACATAAGATGACATACTAGTAACTAGGTGATATCAAAACTTGCCAAGAGAGAAAGTACTACCATATGTTCAAATCAAACTAATCTAACACACTTTACCAAAATATAGGAATCTAAAAATAATCATTTATTTATTTCAAAAGGTTACAAATATTAATCTTGGTAGAGTTTAATCATGCCCAAGATAGAGATCCTAAAAATTAGCTTGAAACCCTGAATACATAGCAATGAGAATAGAAAAATCCAAGAGATTGGCATATAAGAGAGAAAATAGGTCAAATAAACATCATTTCAAGTCAAAATTGAGTTAAAATCTGATAAAAAATAGTTTTCAATATATCTCCTTTGTGTCAAAAAGCCTTGTATGCTCCCTTTTGAAGTTAGAATGAGGTGGTGGGCCCATTTGACATATCAAATCTCTTATTGCATATATGATACACCATTATTTGGTGTGTTAAGTACATTTTAATTGAGACCAAGATAAGTAAATGTCTTATATTTCATGAAAACCATGGAAAATGCATGATGCTAGTCAACTAGTCAACTTAGAGTGATTTGTAATGAAGACTAGTTAACTCCACTTAAGCCCTTTCCTTGCATGAAATGGAACTTCAAAATTGAATGTGCATGGAATATATAATATAATTGAGTATATAAATCATGAAAACTCAACATGAACTCCTTTATATTCATTCAACACTAATTTCCTCATTATTTGATTGCTCAAATAGGCCTACTAGGACAAATAGACCTAATAGCCTAACTTATTGGATTTGATTACCTTAGAACCTACATAAAAACCATGAATATTAAAAATACAATTATATGTATGCCTATAACAATTCCTCATATCATGAAATATATCCTTTTGATAAAGAAACCCTTACAACTTAGTTAAACTAGTTGACTAGGTCAATTTAACTTGATTTTTTTGTGGAGTGGTTATTTTAGATGAGATAATAAGGACATTTACAGGCATATTTTTGACCATTTGATTATTTTAGATAAATAAAAAGTTCCAAAATTTTATCTCCATGGATTGGATTTCATGTAAACTACTTTGTACCTCATTTTTTGTGTTGTTTCCTCTCAAAAACCTATTTTTTCACATGATTCATATAATTTTGTACATAAAATTATAATTTTTGGTAATATCTAAGTTTAATTCATGTTTTAAGAGGTTTTATGTTTATTCATGAGATTTTTGTTGCAATAAAATCAACTTTTCTCAAAACAGGTCATTATGAGGGTTTGTGAGAGTTTGGGAGATGAACCTTCTTAAAGATATCATAAATTAAAATCCTCAAAACCCATATTTATTTGCATAAATATTTATTATATATACCTCCTCAACTTCCTTGAGAATATTGGGTTCCCATGAAAAAGGTATGAAAAGATACCTACGTAAATAAATTTGCTTGTAGGGTTTACAAGCATTTTGGACATGCTTATGCTCTTAGTAATTTTCCATAAATAAAATAACCTCAATGAACCTAAATTTTTCATTAATTATATTTACATAAGGGAAGTTGAAACATGATAATAGAATTTGGCCAAACTCTTCATGTGGTGAAAGATATTAGCACTTGATTAGGTGGCTCGAATGGATGTCTTGACTACAGAATTCAAATTTCCACTTAAGGACCAAAAGGATCTTTTATCCTTATCTTATTTGATTTAATACATATTAATGTAAAATGTAACATCTAATACTATCATTTTATATGTGTCATCTTGCTTGATAGGTCTAAAAATACCTTTTGGTGTTATAGACCTTCTAGGCCTAAAACTAATTTTTGATGGTTAAGGAACCTGTAATGTAGTGTGAGGGTTAGAATCACATTTTTTACATTTTATTTACCTTATTCAACTTTCACTCTCCTCTTTAAATGATTAAAAATCTAACTTTGATCTTTATGCCTTTGAGACTACCGATAGGGTCTCTTGCATAAATGGCCTATGTGACCTTAGATCACTGATTCTACCTATTATCTCATTTGTATTGATATTATAAAAATTTTATAACCTTGAAAATTTATTATCAACCCATTTTAAATTTATATACATCTTGAACAATTCACAAAACTAGCAAAGTCCTCTAGGAGCATATAGGCCTACTTGCTTGTTTAAGCCCTCAAAGGAAAGGCTTGATTTTAAATTGGAGGATAATCATTATCAAAAGGTGTTTAAAGGTTTATTACTACATTATTATGTGGCTTAGACCTTCTTACAACCTTAAAACCCTAAAAAATTCTCCTCACTTGTTCTTGAATTGTGTAAAAATAACAAGTGTTTCCACCTTTGTTAGGACCTTTAAGATGGAATGGGGTGGGTTTTCAAGTCATAATGATTATGTGTACCAATTTTTAGGCCTTGATTCCACATGTAGATGCCAAAACCCTCAAAATTCTCTTAAACAACCTCTTGATGTTTATTGTGTATGTATTATGGGTGAATATGACAACATATGAGTCTCTTCCTTAACCTTATTTACACCATATAATTTTTTCCATCATGGTTCAATTGTAACATGGTATATTTAATAAATAAACCAATTATCATCACCTTATGTCAAGCTTTCCTTTTTGTTCTGTCATGGCTATTTTTCCCTTGTAAATCTATGTATGCATTAAAATGTCTTGACTATTCTTATGAGTTTGAGTTTGTCCATTGAGTAACAACCTATGAACACCATTTTGAAATTTTTTTTTGAACCTTTATATTTAGTATAACACCTCTAAAACTTGTAACATTCACTAATTTACACATATTAACTATCTTGACTTCATGTTGTTTTCTCAAAAATAGAACCTATAGGTTAGGGCTTGTAGGTTACCTATTGAGACCAACACCCCCTATATTTTTTTAAAGGAGGACTCTCGTATTTATTTCTATAAAGTCTATAATCTATATTGAATGTGAAGAGTTATCTTATCTTGTATTTTTTAAAGGCAAATCAATTTTGAAAGAGGAACATGTGCTTTGATATATTTGATCATCTTTACACTTCATGGTTTAAAATTTCTCATAATTATTTTCAAGGTGGTTAATTGTAGGTTCCATGGAAGAAGATAAGGTTTCTAAGGAACAAAACCTAAAAGGGTTTAAGTTTAAACATTTGCAAGAAAATACTAGTGGGGAATTTTATTTCCTTTTGATTAAATGATCCTAAGTCTAAATTTATATTAAGATTCAAATATTTTTTTTCTTTAAAACATGGAAAAATATTAATATAAAACCTTAGACTAAAATTAAAACATGATCTGGTATTAATTTAAAACTTAAATGCCCTTTTTTAGATCTAATGGTGATCATTTGCTTAGAGGTTTCAATCCAATGTTATGAATTAAATATGACACCCAAAAAGAAGTTAAAAGTTGTTAACCACTCAGGATTTAATCCAATGGTGATCATTTTCTCAAAAATTTAAAGCCAATGGTGTGAATTAAATTCAACACCTGAAAGGATGTTAATAGTTATTAACCACTCAGTACTGGATTCAATGGTTCGCATTACCTCAGAGGTTCTCAATCCAATGGTGTACATCAACCTAGAAGACTCAAGATCTCCTAAAGGTTTTTATGTGTGGCACTCTTTCATTGGACATTAAAAAATTATCATCTTAAATTTGATAGTTTCACTCGCATCATTTGATGTCTGAAAGGACATATTTGATAGGACCAAACCCATCAAATTTAACTTAGATAATCCTTGAATTTTTGAGATATCTCGATGGTTTTACACATGGCATTTAGTTATTAGATCAATAAATTTCATTATTTTAAATTTGACAGGTTCACTCCTATCATTTGATGTCTATGAGGACATATTTGATGGGACTGAACCCATCAAATTTAACTTAGACAATCCCCAGAGCTTTGATATTTCCTGATGGTTTTACACATGGCATTCATTTATTAGATCAATAAATTTCATTATTTTAAATTTGATAGGTTCACTCTCATCATTTGACATCTATGAGGATGTATTGGATGGGATAGAACACATCAAATTTAAATTGAAATAGAAAGATTTTATTGTCTTAAATTTAACATGTTCACCCTTATCATTTGACGTCTATGAGGATGTATTTGATGGGATCAAAACCTAAAATTTAACTTAGAAAATTTTTAAAGCCTAATCAAAGGGGCATTTATAAAGCCTTTTAATAAATTTGTAGTTTTATTACAAAGGCAAGATTGAGATAGAAAAATATTGGCCTAAGTCATTTTTACTGATTAAAAGGGAAAGCATCTTGCAGGATCCAATGGTGATCACTTACTCACTAGATTTGATCCAATGATGCGATAAAATTGAAGACTTTTCAAAGGCCTTGAAAGCTTGACACATGGCATAATCAATAAACTCAAAGATTGATAAACAATGAAATGCAAGGACCTAGATTTGGATTTTCAAAGCAAAATAAAAGGGAATTTTGAAAACCAATGGTTACTCTTCAAATGGAATTTATGAAAAATTACCACAAAAGGCATAGAACCCTACCACATAAGCTCTACGTAAGTATGGAAGATACAGATGAAAGATATTTCATGATTGAAAACATAGGAGATATGATAGTAAAGTTCCATCATATCTAAGGCATGTATGAGATCAAAGTTTGATGTTTTGGTCATTAAAGAAAAGGAAAACCCTAAACCCTCTATAAATAAGGCTAGAGTTGGTTCAAATTGATTATGTGACACTTAAGATAATTACGAACTGAATTTAGAGTAGGTGCCTTAGTAAGAACTTTGATAGCTTTAAAATTACAATATAATGCTATGAATGGCAGTGGGTAGGTAAAAAATAAAAATAAAAGTATGGCTTTATCTAACTTTAGATGGTGAAGGAAGGGTCTTTAGAGACATAGAGTTTGATTCAACATCATTGAATGTACATGGAATCAAGAATTAGTCTGAATTATTTTTCTTTGTCGAAGAGTTACAACCAATTACCCAAGAAGAAAAGAGGAATGCTTTAGTGTACCAAAGATACAAGGACTTAGTATCAATTCAAATGACAAACCTTCATTATGAAGCTACTAAACTAGAGGTAATGCATTGCATCAACCTTCTTGTTCTTATTTTCATTGATTATAGAGTAGATGGAGAATGGATTATTTATGATAGAAATGTCAATAAATTTACATGCATAGCTTCCATGGCCTTTGATAATTATTATAAGCTCCCTTTACCTCATTTTGATCTTCCATATTTGAGAGATTGGACAAATTCCCAAAACTTGGATTTAGTTCTTTGACCTTAGTTAATCTAAGGTTTCCATGTTTTTAGGACCCCTAATGGTGAGATTCGTATTACCCAATTCAGAGAGGGTGTTAGGGTAGCTATGATCTTATTGAATAGAGCCTTTGGTGCCTCTTCTACAACTTATGTGAGTAAGGTATAGGTGTCTTATGTCCATCACATGTTGGAGCAGAACCTAACCCCTCCCATTGGAGACTTAATAATTTTATTCTTGGCCAAACAATTTATAGCCATCAAAAGAAAGACATCTAAACATTTATTTATGATGTATTACCTCTTATACTCACTCTTGGCCTCTATTAATTTCCATGGCATCTAAAATTAGCCCCCTGATGGTAGGACTACCATTTCCCATCATTACTCTAAAATAAATATTAAATATAGGAATCATATGCAATTCATATGTGATGGTGTCTTCCCAGTCATTTTTGAGATAATCACTAGTATTCCTATTCCTAGACTTCATCCTCTAATAAAAAACAAGTGGAGACCATGGGGGATGTGTTGTTCTATTTAGATTGCACTATAATAAGGATAGAAGGAATCATGGTCCAACCATATAGATTAACCATATATGTTCCCATTAAGCTTATAGAGGAAGAAATTGCTTATCAAATCATCTAAGGCATAGATTGGCACTGCAAGAAGAATACAAAATCTCAAGTTCATCCCTTCCCACTAGACATTGGTAGAATTATAACCAAGGATTAGAAATAGATAGAGATCATGGTGGTATATATGAACTCTTTTGATTTCCAATTAGATGATCTTAAGATGTGGGACCCCAATAATAGAGTGGCTAACCATATTCAAGATAGGAAGGTCCCAAAGACTGAGTACAAGCATCAACTAGGTGTGGGAGATTATATTTACACAAAGGCAAAGAAATTTGAAGAAGTACTATCTAAGGTTAAAAAATATAACATAACTATAGAATTTATGCTGGTTAGGGATAATAATCCTTCAAGAGAAATATGGTAGTTACATCCTTTACAGTATCACTTGTTACTAGGACCATCTGGGACTACACATCAAGAACCACCTATTAGGGACAATCTTCTAAGCATCAGTAGGGAGAATTGAGAAAGTAATCTCAAATTGAGAAAATTGAGGATGCAAAAGGAAAATGTAAATTTATAAGTGAAGAGGCCAAGATTGAGCAAAGACCTATTGAAAGCCTCCAAATTTACGTATCCCCACTAAGGCATTATTCCCCAATAGAAGTTATTAGTATAATTTATTTGGAAATTAGAGAAATAGTAGAGAGTTTCCTTGCTAACATCATAGCTACTTATGGTATAGATAAGGAAGAAGACCCATCTAAGGAAGTAGGTAAGGAATTATTTCCATTGCGCAGTGGAAAGAGATAAGCAAAATTAGCCTTAGTTCTTTTGGATCCAAGAAAGAGGCCTATTTTAACTTTCACTCACCCTACTAATGAAATAAAACTCTTCAGTGATGAGAATCCTATTTATGGACCAACCATTCCTAATTGGTTTATTTATAAGAAGTTTTAGAAAATCCCATCTCTATCTCCTTCACTAGCTCTGACTCGAGTATACATAGGTGTTTAGGATAATGTCAAGCCATGGATTTAGGATAAGTTGAACAAAAAATTAGAGAGAAATATCCAAATTATTCACAACAAGGAAATATAATGGGTTGGTACCCCAAGAGCCTCTAGGATTTCAAATCTAAATATTATTGAACAATCATAGGTGAAAGAGTTTGATCCTTAGGTCTAATTTACTCCAAAGACATCAACTATTGAAAGAGTAGTGATCAAGAAAATTACTATTGGTACTGATTACTTCACCTTTAATAAGGTGGATCCATTTATAGGATTAACTCATATTCCAAGGTAGGAAGTAGGGGAGAATCCTATTTTTCAAGAGGATGTAACTAGTGTGGTACTATCCCCATCAAAAATGACCTTGGCTAGAGTTCAAGGATTGAAATAGAATATTCTCAACTTGGAAATAGAAAAGTAAGATTTGGAAGCTTAGGTCTTCTTGACAATTCCTAAAAATATATTTTAAATGCTAAATAAATCCTTGATGGATGCATTAAAGAATTTGAAAATCATCAAGTCTAGATTGAATGCTTTAGAACATCAAGTTGAGATAACACAAGCCTTAATAACCTAGTGGAAGAATTCTCAAGCTTAGATGGAGGAGCTCATCAAGGTGCATAAGACAAAGTAGGCCTTAAACTTCAAGATTATCAAAATCAAACATCTGGATATCCTCATGGTAGTTTTGGTAGATAAAAAAGAATATTTGATCAGCTAGAGGAGTGATGTTAAGGACTTAATCAAGAGAGACACAAACTTGGTAAACTGGATTGAGAAACTTTTAGGGAATATGTTAAATAACTCTTCTCAAACCACTACTTTAGGCCTAATTGATGATGAAGAATTAAATCAAAGGGTTGGTACCCATATCCAAGGCATCAAAGATAGCCAAGGTCATTTAGCTAAGTACAACTAGAAGACCTTTGATACCATTAATTTTGTAGGGAAGTAAATTGTAGAAGCATAATGTGTCAAGGAACTTGTACCTTGGGTAGATAGTGAATTTGACAAGTTAGCATAGAAAGAAGAGGAATGTCTAATGAAGCTTGTAGTGGATTTTGAGCTGATCAAGGATAAATACACCAAGGTGAAAGACTTACTCAGATAGGGCTAATTGGAAGGACCCGCCAATAAAATTCCTAAAAGAATATTCTTTTTGTAAAGTATATGCTAGTCTATTAGCATATACTCTTTCTTGTCAAGTTGGCATGATTTTTTTTTGCATTATGGATTTGTGTAAAAGACAACTATCCTTATCCACATTCTGGATATTTTTGAAAATTAACTAGTTAACTACCTATGTTTCCTATAAATAAGTATATGGTTACCATTTTTAAAGAGAGTTTTTGAGCATGATACCAGGAGTATTTAATACAACTAAGGAATTATGAATAGATTGTTTGGATATTTTTTGTTAAATGTCTATGCTATCTCTCAATTATAGGGAGTTATCTTGAATTTGAATGATTCATATTATTTGAGTTACATTATTTTTCATAGGGTTGTTAATTTTTGTTGAAGGCTAAATTGATTATAAAGATCTCAAATATACTTTAATTTATTTTCTCTATATTTGTATGTACTTAGGTTATTCAGATCATAATAGAAATACTTTAAAGTAAATTTTTTTCTTACTTATGATTCATATTTTTCCTTTGAATTTTGCCTAATTTATGATATAATTTGAGCTTATACTAATTTATAACATAAATTGGTTCAAATGTGCTCAAAGTAATTGGAATTTTGTCATAATATTTGAGATGAAAACCTAAAATCATGTTTCTTTATTCCTCATCCTTCCTTTTTATTATTTTTATCGATATTCACTCTAGCTTAGAGGTCATTGTTAATAATCATTTAGTTTAACTACCGAATCCTCATAATTATTAAGTATTCAAATAGTATAGACCCTGGTGGCTCCCAACCACTAAATCAAATAAATATTTTGGATAGTTTATATACTTTGCTTCTATTCCACCATAGACAATCACTGAATAGTCACAAACTACAACTCATGCCATGGATTCTAAAAATCCTAAAATGAGAAGTGTTATTCAGCATTAAGAGAACCTATGGTACAATTAGAAGAATCAACATTACCCTTATGACTATATAGGCCAATTAGGTATCAAATTATGACCCCTATATGAGGTGATATTATCAAATAATATACCTATACTATAGTACTTGGTGATCCATGAAGCATGTGAAATCATAAGACCTTTGAAGTTACCTATCTCACTAATCTTTCATGGCTATAGGTGGGTTTTAGTATGCCTTATATGGGGTGTAACCATCCAAGTATATCATGTTAATTACAAGACTTTAAGGTTTTCATGGTGTAAATTAAATACTTTAATCTTACCCATTCATCATGCAAATCATGTATTCTTATTTGTCTAGAATGTTTTTGAGTTGTAACTTTGAGAGAGTGAGATTGTATCTATGAAGAAGTCATTTGTATGATTATAGGTGGAGTTTTATCATGTTTAACCATGCTTGTGTTTTCTTGGATTCCCTATTCAAATGATCTTTGATGATTAATATCTCTTGTTCCCTTGAATAATCTTCTTTAATTGAAAATAAACATGAAACCTCCTTTATGCCACTTTGCTTGAAAACCCTTGTACTTTGAGATAGGCCTGCATTTAGGCATGGTTGTATCTTTGACCTCTTGGAATTGAAAGTTAAATGAGTTTTACCCCTTTTATATCCTCCAAATTCATAAATCTTAATTAATTTATTTTGAAAACCATGTATTTATTCACACCATACTACCATGACATCACTATGAAGATAAACTTCTCCTTTATACAACTTTGATGACTATACCTTTGTGGCATGTAGGTGTGTGCACAAACACTTGATAATGATTTGGGAGTAATGACCATACACAATGTGTTTATGATTTTATCTCTAGTATAATGATGTATTTAAACTCAACACCCTATTTTTAAGGTCACAAACCTTGAAAACCTTTTCCTTTCCATTTTTCATATATCCCTTTTTCCTCTTCTTAATCCCTATTTTAACCTTAAAGTTTTATATTCCTTTTATCTCTTATTTTGAGGTTTTTCATCTTCATACTTAACTATTCATTAATTTCAATCTAGTCTTCGTAAGCCTTGGTAGACTTATTGATGAGATTGAGACATTGACCTATTATAGGCTATGACCTTAAGGGTAGGCCCATAGGTGTATATTTGTGCTTATTTAACCTTATTTGAACCTATATAACTAATTCTTGAGATATGTTTATAGAAATGGATTCTTTTGTTTATTACAACTCATTCACCACACATGTACATCATGATTATTTTCACAAAAGTCATGCTCTTCCCCACTGTAGGATGACTATATAAATGATTGTGTTGTATGGATAGAATTAAAATTAGCCTTAAAAAAGGCTCAAAACCTAAATTAAGCATTGTATCTCTCCCCTATTCATGCTTGATATGACCATTTATGCATAGGATATTAATAATACACCTTCCCAATATGCTTGGATTTTTTACTTGATGAAAATCATGATTTTACTATGATCTTGTTATAGGTTAACTTCTCTTGGCTATAGCTTGATGGTTTCAAGGTGCATAACCAGTTTGAGTGATCTTGATGCTCTTTTACTTGTTCTTGATTCCTTATGTGATGGATGATGGAATGGAGATGAATGGAGGGGGTGATGACATGAATGGAGGATGCAACACTTGAATGAAGGTTGAAAATAAGCCTTATAATAGTGTAAAGGTAGTGTATGACAATCTATATGGAAGTGAGTGAGATGGGGTGACAAGAGGACCATAGGAGTATGACAAGAATAACTTAAAGGGATAAATAAAAGTATAATCCCATCTTATAACTTATGTATTAGTTTGGATTCCATTGGAGGAGGATAACAAGTTGAAATTGAAACCTAATACTATGTTAAGTTCTTTAAATATGCTAAGAAACCTTAGTTTTTTCTAAACAAGGATTTATTGAGAATTCTTGAGAACACATGGGTGGATTTTTCTATGAATCTTGGAAAAATACTGAGAATTTTGCTTGGAAAACATAAGAACATGAAATATATCCCTAAAAACATGAAACTAATAAATATTTCAAACTTTTTCTCTCTCATAGACCTTACAATTCTTCTTTAGAAGCATGCCAAACTATAGATTGTACTCCTTGTCTTCTTGAGATTTGTATGACCCACAAATATGTGAAAATAGACTGATGGCTATCATGGAAATGAAATACATGTCGCTAAAAATCCATATAAACTTAAATTTTATTGAAACTATTCCCTAGTGAGGAGAAATTATAGAAAACCAACTACCTTCTTGGATGCAAGTCTGTGGTTGTATGCCTTGACTTCAAATGGATGATTCATGAGGGAGAGAACCAATTTGAGGACCACTTTCTCTAGTAGGAATCTATGTGAAAATAAGTAAGGTGACTATAGGGGATAATTTTTAGGCCTATTTGGTATCCTTAAACCATGAAGTTCTTTTGGGAGACCTATCATGACCTCATATTGCTATTCATAGCCTTAGTTGTATGATTAGCCATACAATTATATACTCTTAAATGAAAAATGCATGAAAAATGGCTTTTCTTTGCCTTTTATTCTATATTGAGTCCCTCACCAAAAAAATTAGTGCATGGAGAGGAGCACACGAGTATTTTGCATGTATTAACATGAAAATAAACCTTTTACATGCTTTTGGGAGCCAAATTTGGCACATGAGAGCTAAAAATGACCCTTTTTGGGATTAAAATTGCATTAAAAGACTTTTTAAACTTATGAAACTTTAGGAATAAGGTCATTACATGTATTTTAATATATTTTATGGTATTATGGATAATTTAATGGCCTTTTAACTCTAATTTTGACATTTAAAGGCTCAAAATTTTCCCTTTTAGGCATAAATACACAATTTTACACCACCTAAAATAGGCTTGCAACTACCAAGAATTGTTTCAAATGATAGGGCTTGATATGTGGCCTTATCAAGACAAATTACCAACATTTTTAATGACTCACAAGGGTTGACCAACCTGTTGGTTAAAATAACTCACTGAATTTCACATGATAATGATAATCTAAGACATTGCCAGATGACTTTCTTGATTACCAAATAGACCTTTGAACTTTGTAACACCTCTTTTGACTATGAAAACAACAATATTAAAAGGAAATAATGATTAAAATAAGAATCAAGGATAACTAACCTAAAGAAATAAGAAAACAAGACAAATACAATAGAATGGAAGTAGACTACTGCTTTTGCTAATCACTTATTAAAACATGAAAAATAACCTAAAACACTAACCTAAAATGAAAAGCTTTCCTCCAGGGTCAAATGGAAAGCTATTTTATCCACCATGTAACTTTGAAACATGATTTCTACCTCTTGGTACCTTCTTCTTGTAAATAGGAGGACTTGTGCATTAATGGCTTCTTGATGATACAACTAGATCTCCTACTTCCATTCTCAGGTGCATGGATTGAAGATATGGATCTAAGACCCAATCATCCTCCTCCCATATTCTTTTAGTTTTGTAATAATAGTTCTAATTATTCTTCATTCATAGGCTAATATTATTTGTCACATTCTCATTCAATGATTATATTGGAAACTTAATTGAAATGGTTGGATTGGTGTCTTCATTATGCTCCATTTGAGGTAGTGGTTTGTTAAGATCTTAAACTTCTTGATAGGTGTTCAAACATGGATACACTATGTCATTAATCTCTTCTTGATGAAAAAATATAGAAATATTATTTACAAGACATTCCTCCATCTCTATATAGAGTGGAGATAGACTATCTAAATTTGAACAAAGGCCCTCCAAGTCATCCCAAAAGTTTATCTCTTTATTATCAGTTGAAAAGACATGGAGTTCATTAGTATCCTTGCCATTTTAATTACATTGATCACACATTTCCAATGTTTTGGATTCATATAAAGGTTCTTGATTTTCTACACTTGTTTCATTTTCATATTTATTAAAGAATGACATCTCATCTATCCACTCAAGCTCCATCTCATCTTGACTTGGCATCTCCATAATAGCATCACCTTCTTGAAGCTCCAAAATATTGGTGGAAGCTTCATATGAATCTCCAACCTACTGTCCTATCTAATCATTCAAATATACCATATTAAGCTTCTCAATCTCACTCACAAACTCATGGTACAATTTCTACTAATGACCATTTACTTTGGGAATGTCCTCAATCTTAGAAATGACTATATGTGAGTTATTTTCATGGATTCCTTCTATAGAAAGAGTTGTTAGTACCTCACATTTATCAGCTACTATAAGTTCTTGAGAAATATTTTGATGAAGAACAACTGTTATGTGATCAAGAAGATCTTGATAAATAACCTCTTGATGCTCAAATAAAACCTCTTCTTCTTTGGCATCATGAAAGACTGAATTATTCTTATCCTTGCCAAGTGGTTTCCCAATAATGATTTATTCTTCTTGGTCACTCAGGTCACCCTAATTTTCTATAATTTTAGTTGAATCTTTTTCACTTACCTCATAAAGGAGAGGATCCTTCTCAATAATTGTCATGAAAAATACCTAAAAATAATTAAAAATATTATAAATCTCTAATGGTGCTACCATGGATGCTATATTTTGTTCACATGACTTCTCAGCTTGGACAACTATCACCTCCTTTATCTACTACATATTTACTAAAATATATTTCCATGAAGGGAAGGCCTTGGGATCTTGAGAAGGGAGGGGTGTGGGATAAATGAATTCTTACTTGCTTTCTAGAACAACATTTAACTATTGCATTTGATTTTAAGTTGAAAACTTGGGTTTAGGAACCTCTTATATATAAGGTATTGTATCTTAGGGCATGATTGGGAAATTTCTTTAGGTGGAATTGGAATCCATGAATAATGACATGGGAGAGGAGGTAGTGACTTTAGATATTGAGATTGTTTACTTGATTGTTCTTTTTTATAGGCTAATATCTCTTCAACAGTCATTTAGTTTACCCTTTTCATATCTTCCATCTGATCATGAAATTTTAGTGAGTTTTGGAAGGGTGGTTGATCTTAGAATGAATATGGCTCATATGGAGGATAATAATTTTAATGAGGGGAATTATAAGAAGGGGAATTATAGGATTGGTATGTATTATGGAAGCGCTGATAGGAGTGAAGATGAGATGGATATGGATCATGGGGCTATTGATAAAGAAATGGGTGACCAAACCTTACTCCATAGGCTTCTATAGCCTAAAAAACACATGAAAATCAACTTAATTATGAACAAAATTTGCTTTTTACCTCAAAGATAAATACCATATGATTACTTAAAATCTATTCTAAAGACAAATATGCTATAAATATATATTTTAATTATTAGATCTATGTCCCATCAGGCATGCTAGAACTATTAGCAATCTAGATAACACCCTACTCAAAGGTTGATTTCTTAGTATCTCATTCATACTTGGACTAACATTATAATGATATAATACTGTGGGATAGTTGTACCTTAGACTAGACCTCTAGTTTTGATGAGGCTATCTCCTTTGATGTATCACTTATGATTTGATTACTAAAACTTACTATGATTTTTGGGATGAAAAGGGTTAGAAGGAAATTGAAAGGTAAATTCTATTATACTATTGGTGATACACTTGTATTTTTGGTTCATCCACTCAATTTGAGCTCATAAAACACTAATAAGATAAGCAAATCATTGAATTTAAAACTCCAAAGGATTCCTATGTAATAGTATTTCAAATAAAGGTTTTATTAGGTGATCAAAGATGAGGGTTATGATGGAACAGGACTAATTCAATTAATAACTAGATAATATAACCATTGTAAGATTAGTCAAATGACATCAAACACTGAACATGACCTACATAAGATGACATACTAGTAACTAGGTGAGATCAGGGCCCACCAAGGGATAAATTTCTACCACATGTGTAAATCAAACCAACATATCACACTATACCAAAATATAATAATCTTAAAATATTCATTTCAAAAGGTTATAAAGCTCAATCTTGGTAGAGTTTAATCATGCCCAAGAGAGGAATCCTAAAAATTAGCTTGAAAGCCTGAATATATAGCAATGAGAATATGGAAATCCAAGAGATTGGTATAGAAGAGAGAAGAGAGTTCAAATAAACATTATTTCAAGTCAAACTTAGTTACAATTTAATAACAATAGTCTTCAATATATCTCATTTGTGTCAAAAAGCCTTGAATGTTCCCTTTTGGCATTGAAATAAGGTGGTGGGCTCATTTGAATTATCAAAGCTTTGTTTGCATGTATGATGTCATTATTTTGTGTGTTAACTCCATTTTAACTAAGAATAATATAAGTAAATGTCTTCTCTTACATGAAAAACATGGAAAATGCATGATGCTAGTCAACTAGTCAACTCAGAGTGACTGGTAACGAAGACTAGTTAACTCCACTTAAGCCATTTCCTTGCATGAAATGGAACTTCAAAACTGAATGTACATGTAATATCCACTTTAATGGAGTATATTAATCATTATAAATCAACTTGAACTCCTTGCTAGCCATTAAATGCTAATTTCCTCTTTGATTGATTGCTCAAATAGGCCTAGGAGCATAACTTATTGGATTTGATGACCTTATAACATGCATAAAAACCATGAAACCAAAAAATGTAATTATATTTAGGCCTATAACAATTCCTAATATCATGAAATAACTCTTTTTTATGAATAAACCCCTGTAACTTAGTCAAACTATTTGACTAGGTCAATTTAGCTTGAATTTCCTATAGAGTGGTTGTTTTAGATGAGCTGATAAGGACACTTCCAGGAAGATTTTTTACCATATTATTAATTTAGTATGAATAAAAAGTTCCAAACTTTGATCTTCATGGATTATATTTCATGTAAGCTACCGTGTACCTCATCTCTTGTGATTTTTATCTCAAAAACCTATTTTATACCATGATCCATACAATTCCATACAAAAAATTATCATTAATGTGACCCTATCTAAGTGTAATTAATGTTTTAAAAGGTTTTAGAGTGATTCATGAAGTTTTTAATTCAATAAAATTGACTTTTTCTCAAAATTTATCATTATGATGGTTTGGGAGGGTTTTGGAGGTGAACCTTCTTAACTATGGTTCATAAAGTAAAATTATCCAAAACCATAATTATTTCCATGAATATTTATTATAAATACCCCATTAAATTCTCTAATAATAATGGGTTTCCATGTAAAAGGTATGAAAATATACGTACATACATAAATTTATTTATAGGGTTTGCAAGTATTCTAGACATGCTTATGATCTTAGCAATTGTTTATAAAGCATAGACCCTAAACCAACATTGATTTTTAATTAATTATAATTAAGGGTTGTAAAAATATTCTAATATCATTTAGCCAAACTCTTCATGTGGTGAAAGATATGAGCACTTGATCGGGTGGCTCGAATGGGTGTCTTTACTATAGAATTCAAATTTCCTCTTAAGGATTAAAAGGATATTTTATCTTGATCTTATTTACTTTAATAAATATTCATTGAACCTTTAAAATATAATCCAAGAATTATATATGTGTCATCTTTCTTTATAGGTCTAAAAATTCCTTTCGGTGCTATAGGTCTTCTAGGCCTAAAACTCAGTTTTGGCCTAAAACTAATTTTTGATGGTTGAGGTACCTGTGAGGGAGTATTAGGATTAAAATATTTTTTTTACATGTTCCTTACCTGATTCAACTTGTACTCTCCTCTTCAAATTATCAATAATGCCTTTGAGACTGCTTATAGGTTTTCTTGCAAAAATGGTCGGTGTGACCCTAGATCACTGAGTCTACCTATTATATCATTTTTGGTGAGATTATTAAAATTTTATAACCTTTAAAATGTCTTAGAAACCCATATACAAGTTGTAGACATATTTAACAATTCATAAAACAAGTAAAGTCCTATAGGAGCATATAAGCCCGATTGCTTGTTTTAGCCCTCAAGGGTAAGCCTTGCTTTTAAATTAGAGGATAATCACTATAAAAAGGTTTTAAAATTATTATTATTGCCTTATTATGATTTTAAAACCTTATTATTTGGATAAGACCTATTATAACCTTAAAACCCTTAGGAAGTCTCCTCACTTGTCCTTGAACTCTCAATTGACTAGGAGAGGACTGTTGAAAAATAATGAGTTTTTACACATTTTTAAAGACCTTTAGGATGGAATGGGGTGGTTTTAAAAATCATAATGATCATGTGTAACAATTTTTAGGTCTTTTTTCCACCTATAGATTCCTAAAACCCTCAAAATTATCTCAAAACTGCCTCTTGATGCTGACTATGTATGTATTGTGGGTGAATATGATTGCATATGAGTCTCCTCCTTAACCTTATTTACACCATATAATTTATTCCATCATGTTTAAATTGGTACATGGTATATTTTATAAATAAACCAATGATTATCACCTTATGTCAAGCTTTTCCTTTTTGTCCTATCATGTCTATTTTGTCCTTGTGAACCTGTGTATGCATTAGAATGTCTTGATTATTCTTATGAGTTTGAGTTTGTCCATTCAAAAATAGCTTATCACCACCATTTTTAATTTTTTTTTCACCTTAATATTCAATATAAAACCTCCAAAACTTGTAACATTCACTGATTTACACCTTTTAACCATCTTGACTTAATGTTGTTTTCTAAAAAAGAGAACCTATAGGCTGAAGCCTATAGGTTACCCTTATGACTATATAGGAAAATTAGGTATCACGTTATAACCCATATATTAGGTGATATTATGAACTAATATAATTATAATATACTTCTTGGTGATCCATGAGGTATGTGAAATCATAAGACATTTGAATTTACCTATCTAACTGATCTTTTATGGTTGTAGGTGGGTTTTAGTATACATTGTACAAACTGTAAAAGTCCAAGTGTATCATGTGAACTAAAATAATTTAAGAGGTTAATGGTGTATATTGAATACTTTAATCTTACCCATTCATCATGTAGATCATGTATTCTTATTTATCTAGATTGGTTTTGAGTTGGAACTTTAAGAGAGTGGGACTGTACCTATGAGGAAGTCATTTGTATGGATGTAGGTGGTACTTTCTCATTTTTAACCTTTCATATGTTTTCTTGGAGTCCCTCATAAAATTATCTATGATGATTAATATATATTTTTCCCTTGAATAATCTTATTGAATTGAAATTAAACATGAAACCTCCTTTATGCCACTTTGCTTGAAAACCCTTATACTTTGAGATAGGCATGCCTTTAGGCACGTCTATAGCTTTAACCTCTTATAATTTAATGTTAATTGAGTTTGAACCCTTTTATCTCATTAAAATTCATACCTCTTACTGTATTTCTTTTGAAAACCATGCCTTTCTTCACGTCATACTACCATGGCATCACTATGAAGACAAACTTATCCTTTATACCACTTTGATGAATATACTTTTATGGCTTGTAGGTGTGTGTAAAAACACTTGATGATGTTTTGGTAGTTTTTACCATAAAAAATGTGTTTATGAGTTGATATATATCATAATTATGTATTTAAAATAAACAACCTCTCTTTAAGGTCTCAAACCTTGAAAACCTTTTTCTTATCAAACCTTGAAAGCCTTTTTCTTGGTTGGCTATCAGTGTAGATTAGTGTTTCATTAGTCCTATTTGAAAATTACAAGAATATTTATTGATAAATATTTGAAGTTTATTTTTCCTCATTATTAACAAGAATTGTTATGGTTAATTAGTCTCCTTAAGCCTTGAAAATTCCTTGAACTTGTCAAGTCATATGACTGTTATAGGTGGTGATGACATTCAGGCCTATAGATCCCTTTTTCCTCTTCTTAAGCCCTATTTAAACCTTATAAGGTTGTATTACTTTTATCTCTCCTCTTAAATTTTTTCATATTGATACTTAACAATGAATTTATTTCAATCTAGTCTCCTTAAGCCTTGGTAGTCTTATTTATGAGATTGAGACATTGACCTACTATAGGCTATGATCTTAAGGGTAGGGCCATAGGTGTATATTTGTGATTATTTAACCTTGTTTGAACCTATATAACTATTTATTGAGATATTTTTATAGATATGAATTATTTTTTTGATTTAAAATAATTTTACACACTTACATCATGATGAGTTTCACAAAAGTGATGCTCTTCCCCACTGTAGGATGATTGTGTACATGACGATGTTGTATGGACATAATTGAAATTATCCTTATGGAAGGCTCAAAACCTAAATTGATCATTGTATCTATATTATATTCATGATTTGTGTGACCATTTTTGAATATTCCATTAAGAAGACACCTTCTTAATATCCTTGGATTTTTTACTTGGTTACAATCATTATTTTATTGTGATCTTATTGTAGGTCAACTTCTCTAGGTTATAGCTTGATGGTTTCAAAGTGCATAACCTTTTGAGTGATATTGATTCTATTTTACTTGTTATTTATTCCTTATGTGATGTATGATGTAATGGAGATGAATGGAGGGGGTAATAACATGAATGGATGATGGAACACTTGAATGAAGGTGGAAAAGAAGCCTTACAACAATGTAAAGGCATTGTATGACAATGTATATAGAGGTGAGTGAGATGGGGTGACAAGAAGACCATAAGAGTATGCCAATACTATATTAAATGTAAAAATATAAGTATTATCCCATAATATACCTTATTTATAAGTTTGGAGGCCATTGGAGGAGGATAACAAGCTGAAATTGAAACCTATTACTATGCTAAGTTCCTTAAAATATGCTAAGAAACCTTAATTTTTGTTAAATAAGGACCTCTTGAGCATTATAGACAGAACATGGGTGGTTTTTGATATTAATATTGGATAAATTTTGATAATTTTTCTTGGAAAAATCAATAACATGAAGGATATCCTTGCAAACATAAAACCAAGAAATATTTGAAACTCTTTCTCTCATAGACCATACAATTCTTCTTTAGAAGGATTCCAAACTATAGATGGTATTCCTTATCTTATTGAGATTTTTTTGAAAAAAATAATTGTGAAAAATGAATTATTTATACCATTTAAATGAATCATATTTTCTTGAAAATCCCTACAAACTTGAATTTTCTTAAAATGATGCCCTGGTGAGGAGAAATTATAGAAAATCGACTGCCTTCTTGGATGTAAGACTGCAGATGTATGCCCTAAATTCAAATATATGATTCATGAGGGAGAGATAATAAATTTTATAACCAATTTATCTATTATTAATTTTTTTGAGTCTAGTTTATTTTGACAAAATTGTAGACCTGAAACTTCTCTTTCCTAATGGTACCAACTACAAACATGAAGGTCTATCTTTATGTGTAAAGAATCAAGGTGATAATAGGTGACCAATTTTGGTTCTATTTTACCTAATTTATACATTAAATTATTATAGGATACCTTTAATTCCATCCTTATAATGTTTATATCATCATCTGTATGATTGGTCGTACAATTCTGTACTCTTAAATGAAAAATGCATGAAAAATGGCTTTTCTTTAACTTTTATTCTAGCTTGAGTCCTCCACCAATAAAATTAGTGAATGAAGAGTAATAAAAAATTATTTTTCATGTATTAACATAAAAATAAACCTTTTACATGATTTTTGGAGCCAAATTTGGCACATGGGAGCTAAAATGACCTCTTTTTGGCTTAAAATTGCATTAAAAGACCTTTTCAACTTATGCAACTTCAGGAATAATGTCATTACATGTATTTAAATATATTTTAGGGTATTTCAGATAATTTAATGAATATTTGACTCCAATTTTGACATTGAAGGGATAAAAAAATTCCTTTTAGGCAAAAATACATAGTTTTAGACCACCTAGAATAGGCTTGTAGCTACCAAGAAAAGTTTTAGATTATAGGGGATGGTATTTGGCCTTGATAGGAAAAATAAAAAATAGAAGATAAAGATAAAAATAAAAATAAAAAGAGGATATATAAGATATTTAGTAGGCTATTTGGCTAAATATTTGTAATAATTTTGGGGTTATTATGCTAATAGAAGTTGACGTGTTCCCTAATTTCATTTTGTTCTACTGAGTTGTATATATTTTCTTGTTTATTTTATGTGATTTAAAGATTTATATTTATTTTTATGTACTTTTTTATGGACCCTAGAAAAACCCACTATTTAACCTCTCTCTCTCTCTCTCTCTCTCTCTCTCTCTCTCTCTCTCTCTCTCTCTCTCTCTCTCTCTCTCTCTCTCTCACACACACACACACACACACACACACACACACACAAGTGTGTGCACACATGCATGCATGTGCACACTCACACACACATTTTGAAAAGAACATCACCATTGATAAAATATAAAATTCCATATCTTCTAAAATTTATTTATTTATAGCAACATTTTAAGGAATAATTAGATTGAGTAAATTTTTAAATATATATATATATATATATATATATATACCACTTTGAATTATTTGTGTCACTATCAATAAAAAACACATCTAATCCACATGGATATTATAGTGAAATAGTTGGTTTTTATAATATATTAATAGTTATTATAACATGGTTATAAATAATATCAATATGAACAAGGGATACAACACTATAATAACATCAGCATGGAGATTATTTATTCTAGGAATATTTTAAACCTCAAAGTCATTGAAGTGGGAAATAAAATATTGCATTATATATTGACATGAAATTAATATATATTCTTTTGATTGATAGTTACGTGTCACTTGATTGATTATAAATTGAGAACAGCTATAAAATTTTATATATTTAATCTTTAAAGCCTATTTAATGTGCATAACTAGAACCAAATACTCATACTTTGCTATATTATTGGCATAGGAAAGTCTCAATCGATATGTTAATGGAATAGTCTAACTCTGAGGTGTCATTAATACCATGTCAGTCATAAAACATAGATCACATTTGGACACACAGTAGTATGTGTCATGTGTCTTTTTCATGTTGGTATACCTAATAAAATCATATAAAAATAATCATCCATAAGATTGTGGCCTATTAAGGGAGTTATAGTGAGGTGGACAAAAATGGTTAACCATTCTACCAATTTTTATGGTATAAATTTAAAATCAAACTCTGTAACTAGCATGATGTACTTAGTTATGAATATAAACATATAAGTTTTATATATGATGTATCTCAAAGGATAAATATTTGAAATAATATGAGTCTCAAAATTAAACATGTAATATTTAATTTAGATATGGAAAAAACAACATATAAGAATAATGCTGTTGCAATCCCCATTGGAAAGTCGAATTGTCATATTGCCGAAGCTTCTGCTGCCCTTTAAACCATCAAACTAGCTGTGGATTCAGGATATTCTAAATTATGGTTGAAAGGGGACTGATTGAATATCATAAATATTCTAAACAATAAAAATTCTATGTCATGGACTATAGAGGCTATGGTGATGGAGATGAAAACTTTAATCAAAAAATTTGAAAAAGTAACAATTACCCACACCTACCGTGAAGCTAGCGGAGTTTCAGATTGGTTAGCAAATTATGCAGTCCGAACAGGACACAAAGTGAGGTGGAAGGAAACATTAGAAAATAATGTGGATCTTAGAGCGCTCATTCATCATGACACAACTCATGCAAAGGAGGGAAAGATTAGATTGTAATAGAAAACTAATGAGTTGGAGGAGTGGCTTCGCGGGGAAAGGTTTACAATCATTAAAAAGGAAGGCCCTCAAGAATGAGAATCGGATCCTAAACATGCCTAAAAAAAGGCGAGTTTTGAACCAAATTGGTAGCAGGTGGGATCATTGTATAGTTTACAGTGATTGGGTATCAAAGGAAATCTGCATGGCTCGCGTAAGGAAAGGAGAACCAAGGAAGCAAGAACCCAAAAACTGCGAAGAGTGGAGAGCGAAACAAGATGTCTGGAGAATCCTGCAGAGAGGGAAGGTTGTGAACTATATGGAAAGGCTCCATGGTTCAAAACCTCATATTACAATAACTTTTTTCAAAAACTAGATTGATGATAGGGTCACTCTGCATGGCATCACAGTGAATCTAACAAAGGAATTTATAGCAGAGGTTACGGGGCTGCCTATGGAAGGATTAAAATTCTCCAAGCAGACTAGCATTTCAAATGAGGCCTTTTGCAAATTCCCTAAGATAGACGTTGAAGAGCAGAAGCTGGTAAAGAATGGGGATTTCTATGAACTGGAACAGATTAAGGGTATATGGAGGGATGTCTTATGCTGTATTCGGGAGTACTTCATCCTCGATGGAAAAATCAAGAGAGTCCACAAATTCCACTTTGTATTCCTAAATCATTTTAGACACAAAGTAAGAATTTCCTTTCCCTTTTATCTGCTTTTCTCTTTGGTCCAAAGTTTGTTCGCTCACAGGAAGAAGGAAACGCGTCCTATTCTGCATGAAGGATTAATTATGATAATCGAAGGCTATTGCAAGAATAAGGCCATGGTTAAGAACCCTTATCTAGGGAAAAACAAGGATTCATAGAGTAACAAGAGTGAAATTTTTAAAGGGAAAGATAAAATCAAAATCAAGCCCCCTAGTGTCAAGAATTAGAATGTTGACGAGGACACAGAGTGGGAGAGAACTAATAAGTCTGGGGAGGAAAGCTTAGAGGAAGAGGGAGGAATAGAAAGCAGGAATACAAGTTCTAATGAGGAAGAAGAAGTTCAAGAGAAGAATGAGAAAGGAGTCAACATAGAGGAGGAGTCTGAAAATAGTGAAGATGACTCTGAGGAAAACCAGTAAGTGTTTGAGTATGATAAAGTACTAGATGACCCTGTTGAGGATCCTATTTTTATAAATGAGAGGGAAAACACAGTTCAGGCTGACAACCAAGAAACAAACCTGGAAGTTCAAGCTGAAACAAAGGAACAGAATCAAAGGGGAAGAGAGGATCACTTTGAAGAAGGCAGGAACAGTCCTAATAAGAACATAGAAGAGTGGAGTGATAAAAGGCAGAATGATGGAAGGCACACACCTACGAGATGGGTTAATTGCAAAGCAGAGGCTATCCTCCGAATTGATTCTTGGATGTTTAAGGAGATAATGGATCTCAAAAGGAAAATGGAAATTATGGAAGACAACCAGAAGGTAGTTTGGAACAAAATCAATAACATGGAAAAATAGATGAGAGACATCCCCATTAAGCTCAAAGACTATGAGAACAACCTAAGGGAACTCATCAAGGAGAGCAAAATGAAAATGGAGGAAGTTACATCTAACATATGTGCTGCAGCTGTTAATATTGGAAAAAGAGCTAACGAGGAGATCAAATCCTTGGAGGGGCCTAGCAAAAGGATGAGACAGAGCTCAAAAAAGAAAGCTATGCAACAGGGAGCCATGTCAGTGGCTACTTCCATTTAGGATACTATTGTGAAAGGTAAGGAAGCAATGAAAATGATTTTTGAACTAGAAGAATAGTCTGGTTCTTCTAGTTGGTTGTGTTATCTGGTCATGTTTCTTGGTTTTTTGTAATCTTTTGACTATGGTGTAGCCAGGTCTATGTAAAACCTGGGTTTTGACTTGTGGTCTTTCAGGTGGTTTCAGGTCCATATAAAACCTATTTTTGCTACTTCTCTGTAGTTGATTTTAGGTTTTGCCTGTGGTCGTAAATGCTTCATCTTTCTATCCTTGTATCAGGGTTTTGCGGTCCCTTCAAAACCTATTTTTACCTTAATCTAAAACATATAAGAATAAATTTTGGATTTAGTTATATTTATTTTCATAATGAACCAATGTGTTTATGACGTAATAGCCAAATATCTCTCCATTTTTCATCGTATTGTGATAATAAGTCACCCAAATCATGCTTGATGGAAAATATTTATAATAAAAAAAGGATGGTCAGGAATAAGTGGCATTGTAACTGGTGAATTATAAAGATATTATTTGATTAAGTCAAATTCATTTTAACATTGTTTTTCCCATTTATATTTATCTCCTTTGCATAGTAATTAGGGAAAATTTTAGTGGTGAATATTGATAATTTAGATATTTTCATCTTTTTAAAATCTATCTTTTGCCCACAATTACCTATACAATACTTTATCCAAAACAAAATCATATACATTACCATTTATTGTGTGAATAACCTAATGCTTTATTAGAAATTTGGGTTTTCTTTTTTGAATCACCATCAATTTGATGGTTTGTTTTTTAAAAATATGTTTATATTTCCAAACATTATATGGGCCCTCTGATCACATTCACTAAAACAATTCTATGACCCTATAATCACATTCATGAAAAAATTAGAGGGAATATTTAAAATTAAATTAAATTCACCAATTATACCTAAAATTAACACACACACACACATACTTACAATTAATAACTAATTTCCATCATTGTGATTTCAAATTTTTTTTAAATTTATTTTAATAAACCAAGCATTTGTAGATGTAAATCAAGAAATATATTTATCCAATTCAAAACAATTCTAGAATTTTAGTATAAAGCCTACATTTAAATCTATCAATCCAAAAAAACACTTACAATTCTATATTCTACATCTTAATTTTTTTTAAGACTCAATTTTATAGATAAGCTTCAAGATTTTAGCCCAAAAAACATTTTTATGGTCATTTATATAATTTTAGTAGATTATGATGCTTTTTTAGGGTTATAATTAGTTTCTATGCCTATGATGTTTTTCCAACCTTAAAATGATTTTATAAGTCTAAAAATATTTTCAAGGCTTGAAATTTATAATCATGTGATGATTTTATAAGCCTAAAATAATTTTCATATATTGTGATGCATTTAAACATATGTTCTTGTAGTGCTTTTCCAGACCTGTAATGATCTTATCTTATGTTGATTATTTTTTGTGGGAATTTTTCTTCCCTGTATATATGTTTTTTTTCTTATGGAGATTTTTATTCTCAATGAATATTTTTATTTATTTTACACATAAAATTTCCAAATGTTTTCAATAAATTCAAAATATTTGTCATTATTATCTTTGTCATTATAAACAAATTCTAACATTTTTCAATTTTTGGCATGATAATGATTGTCTTTTTTGTATGATTTTCCACCCTTGTCAATTAAAATCATGTAAGATTCACTAGTCATTCTATTACTTTTTTAAGCAATCTCTTTAAAATGTATCTAATAGTAATCTATAAAATGGTTGAGTTTTAGTGGCTAACTAACCTACAAATTTTCAAATGGCTGGGAATTTTCCTTATAAACCTCATACTTTTTACTATCTTATGGTTAGAGGCATATTAACAATGGATTGTGTTTTCTTAGGATGACACTATATGCCATGTTGGGAGATGATAAATACAACTATTTTTCTAGATGCAAAACCAAAGAAACAATTTTAAAGATTTAACCATTAATAGTATTTTCATAATCTTTCAATTTTTTTTCAAAAATATTTGACAAGGTCTTCATGATTTTTTTTATTTTTTCAAAATATCATCAACATAATCTTCTATAATATCATGATTGTAAATATGAAACATAAGTGTCATATCCCTTTCTATTGACATTTTATAGATTAAAAGGCATGAAAAATTATAAAAGTATATTCCAAAGAGTGTTAAAGATAGTCTTATATTGATTTAAATGATTTATCCTGATTTGATTATAACTAACAATTCCATATTTATGTATAACTTTTTATAAACTATATATCACCTTAGTCTTGTACACTTGGAAAATATATATCATGGATTAACATTTAGCTTATAAACCTTTCCCATTTCCAAATGACTCACATACAATATCTCTCTATTCTTGATTTATTATCTTTTAGTCTAACTAATGTTATTATTATAACCTAGGCCTTTTATCATGCCCAAAATTTTATAAACATGCTTATCTTCTATCTCAACAAGTTCTGGACCTACAGCTATTTTCTAATTTCCCAAACACTTGTGTCCTAGTCAGATGCATATGTTAACATAAGAGTCAAGTGCCTTAAAGTCATCTTATTTTCAAATGAAACATATCCCAAAATGTAGACTAAGTGATTTAATGTGAGATATTATCCAAATGGATTGTATAAATAAAATATCAACCCTCATTCATTCCTCACCTATAAAATACTTAATATAGACCTAACAACTCACAAGGAAACTTAGTAAAATCACTCTATCAAGCACTCGAGAGAAAAAAAGCTTCCTTTCTCATATTTTAATATCAGTCATAGGGACAACACATCTATTAGTATCAAGTACTGAAAAAACATTCCATGAGAAATTTATAAACTTACAAGATAGATCACTAATGCACTTTCTTATCATATATTGAATGACTCACACATAATCCAATGCATATGAGAGAAATACATAAGTTTGAGACCTTCTTTAGAGTATTGGATATGTAAGCAATGCTCATTAACAGATGGATATTTGGGGTAGGTTGACACCATGTGCCTATTAACCATTTTTCCCATAGCCACTATGAAGATAAAGAATTATGGTTTTGGTATTTGACAAGGAGAAATAGTCCATGACCTAGATATGAATGAACTAGAGTGAAGGTGACATAGAGCCCAGAATCATCTAGGTGGTTGAATCAAGTTTTAGTAGGTATTCCATATTAAACACATACATATGAGTTCGATTGTAGTATAGACACAACTATCCTAAGTCGATGCAAGTGTCCATTACTAGAGAGGTTAAACTTATTGAATTAGTGGATTGTTTTGAAAAACATATCTAGACCTACATGAACATCAAAATCAACTAAGTATATTATTTTCTTTATCATTGTATTATCTAACATAACTATACCTTATATCTTTAGTATCTTAACATAATAAATTTAGTATATGTTTTATCTAAGTTTTTAAAATAATTAGCTTACTTTAAAGATAGTCTACCATCCTTGTGCCTTAGGCTATTTCTACCCCTTTAACTCGAGATTTTACTTAATCTATATTTTATGGTTAAACATTTGGTAAACCTGATATGAAACTACTATTGTTAAATCTACCATGGGAAACCTAAATTATTAAACTCAAATAACATTTTCAATGCTTATATCTACCTAACCTATGAGTACACATCCTTTGGTGACTTCTCAAATGTCCAACCTAAAAGACCAAGAAGTGAAATCTATTATCCAAACTATTAAACTTTTGAAAACTAAGGTGACATATATTGAACAAAATTTTATGAAATATCCTTATGTTATTGATTCACAAGAGGTTTTTAATAATCCTATATCACTAAAGATATCTTTTAACCCCTTACCAACTAATTTTATTGCATCTAAGTTCACATTTTATGATGGTAAGGGTAATCTTGAAATGCATCTTTAATATTTTTGCGACATGCCGTGATTATGAATCTAATGATCAACTTTTAACCAAATTATTTACAAGGGGATTAAAATACCATGATTTAACGTGGTTATATGATTTACCAATTCAATCAATAAAAAATTTCAAACCCATTGCAAATATATTTTTGAAACACTTATCTATTAACATTAACAAAAATGTTTCCTATCCCCAAATTATAGAATTCAAACAAGAAATTGATGAACCTATTAATAAATATGTCTTAATATATAACAAAATGTTAGATAAAATGACCAATCCTATGGTAGATAAATAATTTAAAGATATTTTCAAGCAAAGTTTGATTTCTCCCTTATATGAGTCCACTGTGTTCAAATTTTTTATAAAATTTGATGACTTATGCCACGTTATTTGTGATCATGAAATGAAACTTATATCATTGAAAAAAATTAAGTAGGTAGTAAATACACCAACTACATATACATCTAATATTGTTGTTACTATCAAACCAAGTTATAAGGTCAAACATCATGAGCCTTAAAAATAAACAACCATAATAGTTAATGTGGTGTCACACCAACCTAATCAACTTGTCTTATCCAATGCACCATAAAGACAATTTACATGATTACCTGAGTCTCTTGCTTAATTACTCCCATGATTTATAGAGTGTCATATTATGTCTCTCCCTCATCATATAGAGGTTGATATTATTAGACCTATAGATGAAGGATATGATATAGACCTATAGACAAAGGATATGATATGAATGTTTATTGTTACTATCACCAAGTCTATGGGCATTTGACAAACATATGTTTTACCTTGAAGCATAAGATCCAATACCTCTTTGATGACCAAAATATTATATTTGATGATCCTCCAATGTAATCATGTTCACAACTTGGTGATCACTATAAGTAAAAAATATTTAAAATTCCTTTGTAAGATCATTCAAATAAGGATCTAGAAGTGAAAATGGCATATAATGTGCATCCTTCCCCATATCATCATGAACACCTATTGGAGGGGATTATTATTACTTATACACAACATACACCTCATATGGTTTAAATACACTCCATTAATTTAAATATTAGTGATATTAGGGATGATGACTTAGATCTTCATTCCTTATTCATTAGAGCATACCTTGATCACAAACCTATACGTAATGTTATGATTTACAATGGTGAAAGTGAGAGGGACTTACACATTTGAGTTATACAAATCATGATTTAAATCCTTTGAATAGATTTGTTAGATCATTTTATGGGGCATCACAATAGGGTCTTGATGATATTGTCTTACCTTTATCATTGGATCCCACCCATATTATTAGTACCTTCTTAGTTATACCTTCCATATGTGTTTTTTATATTTGATTGGGATAACCTTAGATAAATACACTTAAAATAGTACCTTATATAATGCATGGGTGTGTTAAATACATCCATGATAATTGGGTAATTATAGTATCTAAAATTCCATATGAACATTCTCTTGAAAAAGAGAAATTTATACCCAGGCTAATAACTATCAATATTCCTATAGTTAATCCTCCATAAAAGGGTAAGCAAAAGGCAATTACATTTACTAGGTGGATTGCAATTGAGATACCATTACATTATATATTTGTAATGGATTCCATGGAGTTCTTAATTATTATGCATCATATTTAGACATCTATATCAACTACACATGTTCTTATTAATTTTGTTCCAAAAAAAACACAAATTATTTAACAAAGGGTTGCATGAACCTGTACTCCTAATATTTATACTTTAGGACCACATAGTATTATTTTACATGTGTAAATCATCATAAATACTATAGTAACATATATTTTACCTATATATGCTCCTCTATAGTACCAATAGTTTATTGTGTTAGGTTCATAGTGAGGAGATATATATGGGCATATTTGAATGTGATCATAGGATATTATTTTCCTTTCACATATTCCAAAAATACTAAATTTAAAAAAAAAAATTAAAACCTAAAAATATTTTCAACATTTACATAGATTATTAGCTCCTTCACATATATTTTGATGGTTAAATGTTGGTAGATGGGATATTAATATTTAATATATACACATGTTTCATGCATTTTTTAGTGTGATTTAAGTTTACAGATATATATGATCCATATACTTTTGTATGTTGGGTTTTCCTTATAATCATGTCACCAGGACAATGGGGGAATCCACCTCTATGATCATGATATATCCAATATTTTAAAAACTATTTATGAACTATATATCAACTCAATCTTGTACACATGGAAAATACATATAATGGACGTATATTAATCTTTTATACCTTTATTGATAACAAAAGGCTCACATACACTATCTCACTATGCCTAATTTATCATCTCTTAGTCAGACCTATGTTATTATGATGACTCAAACCTTCTATCTTTCCTAGGATGTTATAAACCTACTTATCTTCTATATTTGTAATTTTTGGACTTACACTTATTTTCCAACTATCCAGATACTTTCATCCTAGTCAAATGCCTACATCAATGCAATTGTCTAATTCCCTAAAGTAATATAACTTGTAAATTAAGTGTATCCCTATGGTTATCCTATGCAATGTAATGTGACATATTCTCAAAAGGGATTGGTATAAATATAATATTAACCCTCATTAATTCCTAAACTATAAAATACCTAAAAATACCAAGAAAACTTACCAAAGCATTATATCATGCATTTAGGTGAGAAAAAATTCCAAATTTTCCCTATTTCCGCATCAGTCATATGGATAATAAATAGAGAGATCTAAAGTACAAAAGGAGTAACCCAAGAGCCATATTTCTAAGTTATAATCTAGGTCACTATTTACTTTTTTATGACATATTGCATGATTCAAACACAAGCCAACATGTAGGGGAGAAATACATACATTTGAGACCCTCTTTAGAGTATTAGATATGTAGAAAGTGCTAATTGATATAGAGGTATTTGAGGTAAATTAACACCATGTTCCCATTAACAATTTTTTACCACATTCAATATTATATTTAAGAACTAGGGTTTTGTTATTTGACAAGGAGTGATAGTCCATGACCCAAATCTAAATGCACCAAATCAAAGGTGACATAGAAACCAAAAACGTCTAAGTTCTTGCATCTAGCTTCAATAGGTATTCCATACCAAATACCTACATCCAAGTTGGACATTAAAATAAATATAACCATACTAGATTGATGTAATTATTAGTGGATATAAAGGCATAAATTATAAAATTAGGTGACTATTCTAGAATCCAAATCCAGTCTACTTCCTAAATATTCTAGATCTAGATATGTATTAGCATTATAACAAGTTAAGTATCTTATTTTCATTATTATTACAATATATAAAATATATGTATTCTATATCTTTATCATGTCAATAATAAATTTATTTAATGTTTTATCTAAGTTTGACAAAAAATAGACTTTCTCTAGAGATTGTTTACCATCCTTGTACCCTAGGCTATCTCTTACCACTTTAACCATAGATTCCCTTAATATAGATTTTAGGGTTAAACATTTGTTTAACTTGATTTATATGAATGCATTTTTTTCTAATTCTTAGATTTTTTTTTAGATAGGGTTTCAAATTAATATACTTTTTCATTTCTTGCTTATATTATTTTCCATGCAACCTATGCATATCCCTAGATTATGAGGTGTTCCTATTGAAAAAATTAAGCTTCCATTCCTACCATCCAAGATGTATAAAATAAATGAGGAATCCAATCCTATGGATCATGATGATACTAATTTTGATAATGAAAAACCTAATGATGAGGTTATCATATAAGAAGATTATAATAATGAAAACCATGAGTCTAATGAAACCAATAAACATGAGTAAATAGATCATGATCAAGCGCAAGCAATTACATTGTTTCATGAGTGTATTCATCAAAATCCTAAAGATATTAATGAAATATTAAGAACCATATTAGAAACTAAGAGATAAAAAAAGTGTAGATGAAGAAGCAAGTCCATGTCTTGATCATGCTATTTGAGTTATGGGTTATCCTTATATATCAACAACCCTCTCCTTAAGTACATTACCCCTTCATACTTATAATGAGGGCATGTTATATGTATTTCAACATTTGTTTCTTGAAACTACTATTTCTACATATTATATGAAAAACTAAAATGTTATAAATCAAATACGAATTTCAATACCTATCTACCCAACCTATGTGTATTGCTCCTTTGGTGACTTCTCAAATATATAACTTAAAATACCAAAAGGCGAAATATCTTTTCCAAAATATAAAACTTTTGAAAACTAAGATTACAAATATTAAGCAAAACTATATGAAATATCCTTATGCTATATATTCACAAGAGGTGTTGCATAATTATATTATAACAGAGATATATTTTCACCCCTTTCCAACTAGTTTTGTTGCACCTACGTTCATATTTTATGATGGAAAGGGTGATCTTCAACAACATATTTGATATTTTATGTATCATTCCTTGATTATGCCTCTAATGATAAAATTTTGACTAAATTATTTTCAACGAGCTTAAAAGACTATGATTTACGGTGGTTCTATGATATTACCAACTCAATCAGTAAATGCATTTAAACCCATTGTGAATTAGGTTTTGTCACACTTATTTATTAACATTACCAAAAGGGTTTCCTATGCCCAAATTGAAGAAATAAAACTAGTAACTAATAAACCTATTGATGAGTATGTCTTGAGATACAAGATAATATTGGATAAAATGACCAATCCTATGGTAGATAAAGAGCTTCAAGATATTTTAAAACAATGTTTGATTGCTCCTTTACATGAGTCCATTTTATTCATAAATTTCAAATCCTTCGATGACTTAAGCAATATTATTTTTGATCATGAAACTAAACTTATCTCATTGAAAAAACATAAATATGTAGTAAATACACCATCTACGTACACATAAAATACCAAATTTGCTATCAAACTAAACTATAAGGTAAAAATCCTTGAGCCTAAAAAATAAATAACCAAAATGGTTAATGTGGTGTCATAACAACCTAATCATATTATTTTATCCAATACACCACATAAATGATTTACATGTTTACTTGAGTCTCCCACTTCATTACTCCTACAACTTGTAGAGTGCCATCTTATATCTCTCCCTCATCTTATATATGTAGATATGATTAGACCTATTCTGAAAGGGTATGATTCAAATGATTATTATGATTATTACCAAGGCTCTATGCATTATATAAATTAATGTTTCACCTTGAAGCATAAGATCCAGGACCTCATTGATGACCAAAAGATTATATTTGATCATCCTCTAAATGAATCAAGTTCATAACTTGGTGACTAATATAGACACTCATTTTTAGTCATTTTCATGTCTAAACCGAGATTCATATCAATTTATAAAAAATAATGAAATTTAAGCCTAGAAATCAAATAAATATTCCAAATTCATCTACATAAGAGATTTAATTTCCTAGAAACATGTTGAGGCTTGATTATTTAGGGTATTACCATGTATACACCAATAACCCATCTTGAATTCAACCCTAGTCAAGTTGTGACATAGAAAATTAAATTTTTTGGCCTATCAAGCTATTAATGCAAAAAAACATTTTTGTTTTTTTCAAAAGACAAAAAGCATTAAGAAATATTAATTAAAAATTAAATCTCAATTATCTTGAATAAGTAAAAATTCCAAGTTGAATTCGATAATTACATTTATTTAATAAAAGGATTTTTTGATAAAAATGAGGCCAAAGTCAAGGGAGCTAGAAAAATGTTTTATTAATTCCTAAAATTCAATAAAAGTTGAGTCATAGCCTCATAAATATCTTCTATGATTTTTCATAACACATAAATATCTAAAATGAGTTGTCAAGCCTTCATGATTGCTTTGACCCAATCCAAGTTTAACCTAACTCAACCTAGGTTATTTTAGACTAAAAAAAGTTAGAAATAAACCTAACCTCCATAGGGTTAGAGTTACTTTTTATATCTATAAATACAAGTTTCCTCACTCTTCCCAAATAAATTTTGTGTTTGAGGTTATTATGTAGGAATGCCTTAAAGAAGTCATCAAAGTAATGTTATACTGCCAAATTGATATGAAGATCCCAACAAGACAAGTCAAGGAAAACCAAAAAAGAGCCACATGTGGCCATTGAATAAATGCTACCAAGATGGAAAAATCATTGATAAAAGTCTCTAATGCCATAGACCAAGCAAGAACATCTTCTATGCCAACAAGTGGACACTAATTTTGACAAGTGAGATAAAATTGTTGTATATTTTTATCTTTTTTTTAGTTTTGTTCATTGTGTTATGCTCAAAATATTATTTAGGACAAATTGATTTAGTTTAATTTCCTTTTTACACTTGTATTTTATTGAAATTCATTAACAATGAACTAATGACCTTTGTGAGCTCTTTGGATTCCTAAGTTACATAATGGCATGCCTAGTGGGACAACATGCATTCAGAATGGACTAGATGAATGATGTGAAACCTTTAGAATTCATAAAAAGAGAACTCTAATATTCAAGTTTAGATTTTTAGGATAAAATTTCATATCATTTAATTATATTTATAATTTATGACTTTGCCTTGTGTAACGATAACTTCACATTTTTGTCCCCTATTTTTGATCTTTTATTTTGTAGAAGTAACAACTTCACATTGGTGAATTCACTCATAATGATGACATTGATTTGTAGTGAAAATGATGAGATTGAAATATGTTTAATCAATAATTATGTGTAAATAATGATATTTATAAACATAAATGGAAATTTTGACACTGTTATTTGATAGCTTCATTAGGTATTTTTACAAGTGACTCCAACAACTTTGCCTAATTTTATGCTATATTTAGTGACTTTGCCTGGACTAATTAGTGATTCTACCACTATATAATGGATAATTCCCTATAAACCAATTTCTATTTGTTTTATTATAAAGAGTAAATAATGAATTTACTAGAATTGGTGGCTTCACTTTGTTACAAGATTAGTGGCTTCACTCTGTGTAAACCAGAAACTTGAGAGTTAAAAATGAAAAGTTTTTTTTTGCCTTTTTTTTAAGAAACTAAGTGGAGAAAGAGAGTCATAAACACTTCTAAGTCTCATACACACTTTTTTTTTAATTCTTAAAATTGACTTAACACAAAGTATCTTTTCACATTTCAATTTTAAAGAGCAAATAAGGCCAAAGGGTCAAAACTTCATTCATATATCATTTGGTGCTTTTAAAATAAAAATTCACTTTATCTTAGAGATCTTAAGATCCTTTTATTTTTGTTTGTTCTTTGTTTGTTAGTTAGTTTCAAAGTAACTATATTAACTTTATTTTTGGCAAACCAAACACTATATTAACTTTTTTTTGTGGCCAACCAAAATTTGCATGAATGCTCTCCCATCATCCCCTATAGGTAACTATAGTGACCAAAATCACCTTATTTATTGCCTTGCTTGTTTAGCCTAGAATGGAAAAAACATCACATATGCTCTCCCCAAGCTCTAAGTGACTTGGGTGACCCAAAAATGGCCTCTAAAGTTCTTCCTATTTTTCATTTGTTTGTTTTTGCATATTATCTTATGGGTGGGAGTTCATCGCCTCCTCACAAGTTATTTAAGGGTGAGTTGACTTGGGGTTTCATCTCCCAACATCATACCAACCCCACTCCATAATGGTGTATATAAATTAGGAATATGATAGTTGGATTGAATAATTTTTGAGCGGTTAGCCTACTAATCCTAACAAAAATTTGTATCAGTTCATGCTAAACAGTAGCCTTTACTAAGTAATACATGGCTAAAATCATTATGAAAAGGACTAGACCTTTGCATAGCAAGTAAGTGAGTTTGAATATAATTGATGTGATGTAACCTTTTATTATCCACACTTGGGACCATTTAGATCATTTTAAAACTTACAAATTTTAGTCAACCCCACTTTTTTATAGAATATCTTGCCAAATGCTAAGTGATTTGCACTATAAGTTTGTGTCATGTTCCAATGCTTAAGAGATAGAGGGGGATTAGAAACTCTATGTACATTCACTCTTTAATTTTTGGATTAACACTTAATTCATTTTTATCATTAGTATATTGGTGTAAATTTTTGTGGAAGCTATGCACACCTTTTTAGTTTTAGTAATATGATGTGCACTTAGTGATATTTCTATTTAATTTTATTAACATGTACATTTGTGTGTAAAATTGATTTTTTTTATCAAATTAAAAATGAGTCAAAAACCTTCACATGTTTTCTCAATAATTTGAGTTAAAAGGTGTTACTATACCCATTTTTTTCAAATATTTTCCTTGTATTTTATTCCAAAACCATTGTGTGACACTTTTTTAATAGAGCGTTGTTACACTACCCATTTTTGTTTCAAAAATTTAATTTGGATTTTTGTCCATAAGAATTTTTTTACCATTTATTTGAAGGAGCATTGTCAAATTTCCCAAATTAATCTAAAACCTTGCCTTGATTGAAACTAAATTCCAAAACCATTCATACTTTCTTTTTCAAAATGCATGGTTATGCTACCCATTTTTAGTCTAGCCTATTTTCCTTATAAAATCTAAATATTTTGTATTAAATTTGAAATTTAATATTTTGAAGTACAAATCCTAAACTAATTAGGGTTATGTTGAACCCTCATATAATTTGGGATTATGTGGTCTACATTTTATGTTTGGATTTAGTTACTTGGATTGATTTCTTATTTGGTCTAAATACCCATTACTTAGACTTAGTGGTTGTTTATTATTTTTTGCCTTATTTTAGAATCCTTTGTGATGAGTTTTGTTTCCATGTCACTTTTTTAGAGTTTATTTTGGTGAGTTATGAAATGTCCTCATTATATTTATTAAAGAGTAGTTTGTGATCCAATTACTAAGTATCTCTCCAAGACAATTACCTTATAATTATATTGTTTATAGGTCCTTGAAATTTATCAAGTTTATCCAAGCCAATTACTTTAGAATTAGATTGATTTCAAGTTATTTTTTTAGATTGATATTTGTTTCCAAGTATAGCATTGTGTTCCATGATAATGATTAAAAATACCTTTGGGCAAATCATTATGATACTTTAGACTTAATTCATAATTATTTTACCTTTGTATAGATACCTTTTCTACTAATTATAACCACCTTTGAGAAAATCATTACCTTTGTTAGACTAGTTTCATGTTTTTATTCTACCCTTGCCATAAGACTAGATTTTTTTTTTGGACCTATTTTACAAAGCCAAAGGTTGTTTACCTCAGAACTCAATTTTTTACCACATTTTAGACCTTTTTTTTTCAATAGACCTAGTCATAAATTTAAACATGCCTCATTATACATGTAGTACATGTACAATCTAGACTTTGATAACTTTATTACTAGTTATTAATTTGTTTAATAACCATATGGTGATGACATAATATATGAGATGTATCCATATCCATATTATAATATTCCATATGAATAAAAAAGGTAAGACCCACTATTTCAATACTGGGTGAGTTGACCATCTTATCCAGGCCAAGAACAAGATAAAACATTATAATACCTTGATTAAATGATGTATAATGTTAAAAAAAGAAAACAATAACAACTTTACTATGTAAAAACACTAAAAATTTATGATCCATACTTGTTTGATCACCATTTTATAGAAAAAATATGAAATTCTAGTCAGGGTAGTATAAGTAGGAGTCAAATTCCCACCAAACTTCCCACATCAAAGTATGTCTAGTTTGATTAAAACACCTAGTAATATGCCTCTTAACTAATAATTTAAAGGCATCAACTAGTTAAAATCAAACTTTAGTTCAAATACCTTAATAGATCCAAAGTTTACTTGTGAAATGAAAAGGTCTAATGGATGATCAATTAGAATAATTACACCAAGAATACCAAAATTACCATAACCTAGCTTAGAATTTCAATGCATTAGCTATTTAAAATATGATACTTATAGATATATATTGTTTAAAAAGTACAAGGATGGATTATTAAGGTTATGTAAATTAGAACATAGACCCCTTTAACAAAATCACATTGGTAGGAGACATGTATAATGTCCCAATTATGACAAAAGAAATTGTCACTCAAATACAAGACCTCACTAGAAATGTAGTGGATATCACACAAGTGCATTATAATGTAAACCAAAGTGGGTCTAATATACCTCTAAAAACACATATCATCATCCTCCAACAAATGCCTCAAGTTGATTTCAACAACAAGGTACATGTATGCCTATTTACCAAATATAATAAGTAACCTCCATTCCTCAACTAGATACATCCTTGAGTGTGTAATAGGGGGAAACTAGATAAAAATAATATACAATCATACCACCTCAACCATTTAAAAAAACTACACCACCTCAATAGGTGGAAATAAAAGTTCCACCATGACAAACATAGACCAATATACCTCAACAACCGCAAATGTTTTCTAATCCACAATGTGTTTTTATTGGTAAACAAAAATTACTAGTTGATCAACAATAACAAAATCCAAAACCTCAATAAGTGCCTAATAAAAAATAGGTATTTAATCAACAATAATGTTTTAATGTATATTAGGTACCAACTCCTAGGTAATAACTACCTTTCAGCCAATATGTACTACACATACAATAAAGATCTAACTTACAACACCTTCAATAATAGGGTTTAGCCAATGATGTGTTCCTTTTGTACAATAGGATTCAATAAGTATACAAGAAGTTCCTAACCAAACCTAAAGAATACCAACACATTCCACCTAACCAAATATTATTACCATAACTAAAAGTTTCTAACCAAATAAATGTGGCCAACCCTAACCATAATGTTTTCCATCAAAAATGTATTTCATATCAATAGTATAATTTTAATGCATGGATATGTATACCTCATCATTTGACTAATCCAACAAACATTCCATAGTATTCCATTCCTTCATACTAAGGTAATCTACTTTTTATTGTGTAAAATAAATAGCATAGGACACACCATACAAGTTCTTAGCTCAAGAGCTATAGAAAATGAAAGATGCAATTTAAGACATTCAAACTGGGAAACAAATAAAGAAGTTTAGACAAGATGAAATATGATCCTATCCATTTGATATATATTATCTTCAAATACCATTTCCTCTAGGTTATGATCCACCCAAATTTGATAAATATAAGGGAAAAGGTGACCCCAAAAAGAATCTAAAGTAATTCTTTGTCACTTGATAGTTAGTGGCCTACAATGACTTAAATTTGCTTCTTTTGTTTCTAATAATTTTGGTTGGATAAGCCTTAGAGTGGATTTTGAAAATGATGAATAATTATATACTTGAATTTGATGACCTTTCTAAAAAGCTTGTATATCATTTCTCTTATAATCTCAAACATGAGATTATAGTGGTGGATTTGGGCAAATCAAAATAGAAAAATGGTGAAATCTTTGTTGCTTACCTATAATGGTGGAGATAATTTGTAATTTATTTAACTTATATCTTGATAGACAAGTAATTGGCTGTGATATATACTAGGAGTCTACATAGTGAGATATTTTATCATCTTGAGGTGTAATGTGCTAACACGTTTGAAGAGGTTATTGAGAAAGGGATACAAATTGAAAAGTCCCTTGTCAAAAAAAGATCATCAATCTATATTCTTCCATATATATCCATAACCAACATCAAGGCCAATAGCAAAACCAAATCCATAACCAAAACCAAAACCCTATCAAAATACTAACTTCAATGTGAACTTAAGCCAATAATAATGAAATACCAAAGACCTATAAATACAAAAATAGTGTTGTTGGAAATGGGGTCACTGAATCACATCATGTAAAAATGGATCGAACACTATTTGTCCATTTACCTCTACCCATTTAACAACCACCACCTCCATTCATTCAGCCAAAGCCCTAAAAAAATCAACCATAAAATCAATCCTAGTTTTAAGAACATCCCCTAATGATAATACTAACCATTTCTAGAGCATTCAATGACATCGTAGAGTCCATAAAGTTTGTATTTTGTAAGTTAATTTAAGCAAAAATGATTATCTAGCCTATTTTAAAGCCATTCTCTAAAGTAATTCCTTTTCCCAACTAGTAAAAAGAAATTGAATTTTGTGAGTACCATCATGTCAAAGGACATTCTATATACTGGTGCATAAGACTAAGGTGTTTGATTTATAAAATTTTAGATAATGGAGATATATAATGTGATACCCATGCTCTTATGACTAATTATAACTTGGTCATCTATCAAAATCCATTTCCTTAACATAACAATAACTAGCGAAAATAACAATAACAATAATAGTGACAAAGAACACCACCAAAACAACAATAACAACATGAACAACAATATAATGGTTAAAACCAATGGTAAACTAACAAAACCAACCAAAAAGTCCATCATGAAATTATGTATACCTATAGTAATTTTGTAAGACATTTCTTAGGCTATCATGTTTTCACCATTACCATTAATCACCGACCAAATACCAATAGACCAAGACCTTCACCTAATAATGTCTATCAACCAAACAATGCCTACTAACCTCCTTATGCTAGTAATATATCTTTACACTATATTAGTAGATAGACTCAACACTTATTGATAATTACCATTCTAGGTCCATTTACTTCTCTAGAATTGAATACCGAAGTCCCATACTAGATTGAGATTGCACAATCATAGCTTGAAGAGCCAAGATTACCATTAGAAAAATACAACCCAATTCCATAAATGAGCCCATTTAGACCTCCATGCCTATCAAAAATAAGCCAATTACCAAAACTAAAAGGAAGGTCTATGACATTATGGAGTAGCTAAAATGGACACTAGCATAAATATCCATCATATATTTTTAATGTACATCTAGCATCCACAAATATATATTGAATGAATACTTGATCTAATCTCTTGTACTTAATGACATCATGCTAAAAAAATTTCAAGCCATGGTAGGACTTTTGGCCCTTGGCCAATGACTTACCTTTGACCAAAGTGACATATCATCCTTAGGCCCATTACATAATAACCCAATTTACATCAAGGTTGGAATAACAAACCATATGTTTAAATGTGTCCTTTTAGACAATGGTTTAGGCCTAAAAATTTTTTCTCTAAAGTTGATAAAGAATTTTAGATATAAAATGACTGATCTATAACCAAATACTATTATCATAAAGGTGTATTAAAATGAGGAATGATAATCACAAGGTAGGATCAGCTTGCTAGTGGTCATTAGGACTTTGACCAATAACACTATATTCCATGTTCTTGACTTAGAATTATCTTACAATTTGTTAATGGGTTGACCCTAGATTCATGAAATTAGGGCCATACCTTCCAAATTGCATCAATGTATTAAATTTACACATTCAGGGATGGAAGTGACTATACTAACTAATCTACAACCTTACCACTATTATAAACATCTTGAAGTAGAATACAAGAGCTATAATGATCATTTTGGCCTAAATCATATGCCTAAATCTAATGAAGGAAAGTCTAATGAAGCCAAATCCATTCAATTAGATCTTGAATCCAATTACATTGACCCTAATATCCTGACTTCTACCTCATCTGCAACTCCACTATACATTGCTAACCATTTTATATTTCTTACAAAGGTATAGGAGAGTAAAATACCCATGACTCTTTCCACATTTCCAAGTTTATGTAGAAACCAAAAGCCTATGGGAGATGAAATCCAAAAATACTTGCATGGAGTGTCATACCAAGGTAAAATATTATCTTTCCAAACCCGTTATTTTTAAACCAACCTCTAGCCTAGAACATGACCCCTTAGCTGAAGATGATTCATGGATTTATACTAATGATTTAGTTGATTGTTACCAAAGTGTAAAGTATCTTATCCCTAATCAAATTATGGGTAATAAATATTACAAATGTATAAGCCTAGGGATACATTATCAAGGGATGATAGAGTCAATTTTAATGAATAAGAACAAAATAAACCATGGAATTGGATTGAAACCACCTAGGGGTGACCTAACATACCATATTGAAGTTCCTACACCATCGACTAGAGAAGATGATGCTAATAAGGATGAAGGGTCTGATTATAGAATCTACAATGACCTTTATAATACAAATTTATTTAACCCCTATGCCATTTTTACTATTAATACTATTTATTTCCTCTCACCACTTACCCTTTATCACCCACAATTGATAGACTAGGACCAACAAGAGTTGACAATACCATTAGATGATTTTGAGAATGATGAGGCCATTCATGAGTTTCTAGGTTTGAGGTATCATTTTACTACAGGATATCACAAGTATGGATTTTCTATCATATTTGATCCTACTACCTATTTCAAATAGTGGTTATAATTCCTTGGCTAAAAGAAAATAAGAAAATCAAACATTGAGGTCTAAAAGTGAAAACCTCTTTGAGGTGATTTTAGTCCAGGGTAAACGTAAATAAAAAGGAAATTATCTTAGTAAAAACTTATTTCAAGCACCATTAGATAGGGATGTTCACCCTTATTTGCATGAAGCATATGATACCACTATTTTAAGGCTTATTTATGGATCTAAGATCAATACCAAAGAGTGGCAAGATTTTATGTAAATTTTTAAAGAGTCCTAGAGATATTTATTATGTGGCCTTTACCAGCATTAGGATGTTTTAATTCATATTTTTTGGGAGAATTAAATGATCCAATATAGATAAAAGAGTTTGCCATTTCCAACCAATTTACCTCCTTGTTGAATCTATTAGAATATGATTCTACACTTCTTGTGGAGGACGCTTTTGAATCTAATATTAGTACTCTAGAGGGCCCAAAATAGATCAATCTATGTGCATCCCTCACCAAAGAGGAACATGAATTCTTTATATCTCTTCTAAGGGAGTTTGTTGACATGTTTTCATGGGCCTATTTGGATATGCTAGGTTTAGACCCCATGTTACTTTTAAACCATCTTGTTGTACATCTTAATTCCAAACAAATAAAGAGAAGCTATGAAAAATACATCCTCATATTACTGTGCTACTCAAGAAATAGTTGGATAAGCTCTTAGACATGAGATGAATTCAACTAATTAATTATGTATAATGTATTTCTAACATTTTACCAACAACAAAGAAGACAAAAGCCATAATAATATGAATTAAGTTTTGGGATATTAACAAAGACTACCCAAAGGATGGCTTTCTTCTACCAAACATTGACATGATTGTTGATTCAATGGTTGGATATGAAATACTTTCTTTTATGGATGGATTTTTAGGATATAACTAAATAAAAATTACATTAGAAAACCAACACAAGACAATGTTTACCCCTTTATGGGGAACATTTTGTTATTAGGTAATGCCATTTTGATTCAATAATGTAGGAGCCACTTACCAATAAGCCATGACAATGATTTTACATGATATGATGCATGACATTATCAAGGACTATGTAGATGACATCTTGGATAAATGAAATACCTATGTCAACCATCCAGTCATATTATAGAGAATATTTGAGAGAATTTAGAAGTATAAAGTTAGTCTCAACCATAATAAGTGTGTATTTGGTATAACTTTTGGTAAATTTTTAGGCTTCAATGTCTCTCATAGGGGCATTAAATTTGATCTATCCATTGTTTGAAACATTAAAAAAATGTCTCCACCATTTATCTTAAAGTAGATCCATAGTTTACAGGAAAGATCTAATCAATGTGATGCTTCATATCATAACTATTCGATAAATTCCATCCTTTTACACACTTTCTAAAAAAAGGAATTACTTTCTCACGGAATGAGGATTAATAGAAATCATTTGAACATCTCAAGAAATACCTAGATAATCCACTTATTTTATTGCCACCAATGTTGAATAATACATTGTTACTTTACTTGTCAGTGAATGAAAATTACCTAGGGGAACTTTTGGCACAACATGATGAACAAGGTAAAGAGCATGTCATTTATGACTTGAGCCAAAAATTGGTCACCTATGAGCACAATTATACACCAATCAATAAAACATATTTTATTATGGTTTTCACAACCCATAAGTTATGTCACTACATGTTAAATAATAAGACCATTGTAATTATTAAATTAGAACTGCTCAAGTATCTACTTTCTAAAATAGCTATATAGAGCTGCATGACAAAGTGAATTATGATCTTAAGTGAGTTTGAGATTGAATTTTCCAACTAAAAATACATTAAGGGATACCTACTCATAATTACACTTGCATAAGATCCTCTTCATGCTGTTCAACCTCTAATATTTGGATTTCTAGATGAAGACATCATAACCACAGCCAAAGTAGAAATACCTATTGAGGTAGAACAATAAAAAATTTACTTTAATAATTCCTTCACAGCATGTGGATCATGCATTGGCATATTTTTTATCATGTTACAAAGGCATATTATTCATAAGTACTTTAATAATGGTTTTAACATGTACTAATAACATTACCAAATATAAAACACTAATTATAGGGCTTCACTAAGTAATATAGTGGAACATCTAATATTTATTAGTTCATGGTGGTTCACAAATTATCATTAATAAAATCATAGATTAATACCAAAAAAAAATATAACTTAGTACTATATAAATACATGATTGACACTCTTAAACAACATTACCAATATTTAGTTTGAATGGATACCTAGATCCAATAATAGGATAGATGATGCCATGGCCATAATTGGCTCCATGATTCAAATTATAGATATATTTAGGGACTATTAGTTTCTTATGGAACATATCCTAGCACTAGCGCATGAATAATCAACCATTGAGATGGTTCACAATATTTTTGGTCCCACATCTACTTGGTATTTTGACATATATGCCTACCTTCAAGACTAAATCATTCCTCTATACCTTTCACACAAGAAACAAAAATCCTTCATCCATAAAGACTCTCATTATAACCTACTTGGACTTACCCTATATTGTAGAAGCTATGATGGAGCTTTGATTCATTGATTATATTTAGTATAATTTGTATTAGTGTTGAGGTAATATCACAAAGGAGTGTGTGGATCCCAAACTAGCATGGTAATATTAACCAATAAATTAATGTGTATTGGTTATTACTAGTCAACTATAGAAATATATGTAGTTTCCTATGTGAAGAGTTATGTAAAGTGTCAAAAGTATGCTAATCTGATTCATACTCTAGCCAAAAAGATCAAACCACTGATAACACCATGGCTATTCTCAATATGGGGGTTTGAACTTGTAGGCAAGATAAATCCTACATCCTTAGATGTCTATAAACATGTCCTTACTATTACCAAATATTTCATTAAGTGGGTGAAATCCATTCCCCTCACTTACATAACTAGTAAGCATATATCCAAATTCATATTTAACTATCTCATTTTCCACTATTGTATACCCTATGAAATTATATCAAATAATGGTATAAAATTTTTACACCACCTACTACCCACAAAGCAACAACCAAGTTGAGGCTTCTACCTACAACATTTTTAATATTCTAAAGAAGATTATCAATGATGCTAGTCATAATTGACACTTGAAACTATTTAATTCCATCTAGGCTTATCCTACCACATTCTATACTCTAATAGGAGCTACCCCATATTCCCTTGTTTATGGCACTAAGGCCATTCTTCTTGTCAAGGTTGAGTTGACTTCTCTCCATATTTCACTAGAACACGTCATTGATGATGAGGACAACAAAGTGGCTCATTTTTTAGATCTATATTTATTTGATGTAAATTACATGGCCACCTTGAATAAAATTCAAGCTTACTATAAAAAATTATGTGGCTAATAAAATTAGTGTATTAATCATAGAGAATTATATCTTGGTGACCTTGTATTAGAATAAAATTAGAATAATGTCAATGACAAGATTAAGAATGAGGAAAATTTCCAACCCAACTAGTTAGGACCTTATGTGGTTATTACTAACTATGGTTCTAAAGAATACAGACTTACCATGATATAAGGGGATGAACTTGATGAACCAATGAACATAATGTAGCTCAAAAAAAACTATGATTTAGGGAATCAAATTATTTTATACAAGGATCATTTAAGTTATGGTACATTATACATATTATTTGTACCATACCTATATACCATTCCACCATACCTTAACCTATTTATAACTATTTATTTTCATCCTACCCATATCACTTTTGGCCTTGGTTTTGATTCATTTGTATTTCATGCACATTCCATGGTTGATATCAAATGTCGTTCTAGTAGTTGATTTAGATTCAAAATTTTGAATGGTATTATATCAAAGTCTTATAGTAGTGGTCCTAGAAATTGCATCCTTGATTTTTTTTAACATTTTATATCATTAATCATGCTAATAATTATAATTTCCTATGAAAAAATTAGTACCACTAACCTTTTCTATTATTTCCTAATTATAACCAACTTTTGGCAAATTAGGAACAACTCCTTTACCATGCATTGTTGCATCACCTTGCCATTACTATGCCATACCTTGTCATTTTATTATTCATAAACTTGTTGTTACTTTGTCATATTCCCTACTATAGTAAAAAATAAGGTGACTTAAGGTTACTAGGGTTATGTAGGCAATGCTCAATTTACATTGAGGTCAGCTCAATCACCCCTTTACCATTCTTTTACCATTTTATGATCATCTTTAAGCCACACTCTCACTATTTTTCAAGTTCGACCATTCTATATCTCATAATTATCCATTAAATTGAGATGCCTAAAAGATTCCAAAAACATTTGAAACATTTAAAAACCCCTAAACTTGTGTGTAAACCTAAGAAAATCCTAAAAATCACAAAATCATGAAAATTCATTTAGAATTTCCATGTGAGATATAAATCCATGAAAGTTTCTCAAAAAGACTTTATTAACTCTCCATATTCATTTCTAGACCACTTTTCCTTGTCACTCCCATTTCATGGGACAAATACATTAACCTGAGGTCCACACGAACTATGTATGCAACACTTGGATACATGGGGTATCTTAGGTTAGCTTGGCCACAACCATTTTCTTTGTGATCACTTATTTTCCTTAAGGATCCTAGGTCTTATAGATAATTCAAAATTAAGCAATTGTCCTTTGGTTTCCACATCCTTATTGTCCTCTTAAGCTCTCACCATTTTGTGAGCAATTTATGTTTGAAATCTCTTACCTTTTTACAAGTGACCTTAGCCAATGCTCTTACCATTTTATGAGTTCATTCCAAGCCATAGATGTAGTAAACACTATGAATTACCAATTCAATTCATTAGTGGATACTCATATTTTTGTTTAGTATGTTTTAGCCTAGAACATGTTGTTGCATTTGCATGATTTGTTTACATTGAAGCTTTCATGATTATGAACGTCATCCCCTGCTTTCCCTATGCACTTGTTTTGTGAGATCATTCCCATTTTTATCTATAATTCAATCATGTTTTCTTATCATTATTTTATTCTATACAATATCTTAGGATAACTACATTTGGCCTAAATTTCACATTGGACTTAGTGTCCATACAACTATGTAGATATTGTCCACTTACCTAACACATCTAGATTCAACTCAACTACCCCTTCCTATTTATGTTATTCCACTAATTTTTATTTTTGTGCCATTCTCCACTATAGCCTAGGGAAAATGTTTTTCATCTTATTGTGTCATTGCTCCCTATAGTCTAAGGGAAATGTTTGTCATCATTAATTTATCATTGTTTCCTTGTAACTTAGGGGAAAATTTTTACCATTTGTTCTTGTGTTGTTTTACCTATGTTATTGATACCTAGCCTAGGGGTAACCCTGTATCCAAGTGTAACACCTATATTACACATACACGAACAGTTTTTTTTCTTTTATTTTATTTATTAGTAACTTTGTGACTAACATTATTTGTATATTACCATTCATTTTATATTAGCTTGTTTATTTGCCTTTATGTGTCTTAGAATAGTTTTGTTTATTGAACTCTTCTTTGCTTTAGTATTGTTTGTTTATTTTATTTGTATAATTTATTTTTTATTTGTGTTGTTTATTTATTTGTTTGTGTAATTTATTTGTTTAGTTATTGTTTACTTGTTTGTTTTTATTTGACTTTTTAGCTTTTTATATGGTTGTCATAGGTATATTACATTTTATTTACAATTAAATATTGATTATTCATATCTTTTACTTGGGTTATGAGTGTTTGTATATAGTCCCACTCTTATATTATTTATATTATATTTACACTTGGGATTTGATTATTCATATATTATTCCTAGGTTATTTATATTAGCATATAAACTAAGTTTTACATGATTATTGTATACATTTTTATTATGTTTGTTCATAACTATGATGCATAATATCACAAGCTACAACAAAAATTAGGCCAATATAGACTATCGATCAATGCAATGGCAATACTTCTATAAGATCAAAACTAGTGAAATACCCAAACACATGCCTAAATATAATGAGTAATAATAGAGTAAATATGATTTACTATGTGCTAATAGAAACATGCATTTCTAAATAACACACATGTAAGTCATAAAACATAATCATATAATAATAGAGAAACATCTCATATACATGGAAAAGTTATAAATGAATAGAGCATACATGTTTAAATAAACATAAATGTCCATAATTATTAAGAGTGTCATCCATGATGCTAAAAAATGATAAACATGAGAGATAAACATGATAATAAGCATAACCATCACATATTTAAAAACAATAATTGCATATGTAGAAAGACTTCAAAGTACTTGATATGATTTTCAATGTATATAAATAATGTCATATACAATGAGAATATATACATATCATCATGGTGTCAAAAATATTAAAATGTGCTAAAATGTTAATGATCAACTCTAACTCTAAGTATTTATGGGACCTATAGATAGAGGTGTCCCTAGTAGATCTGGTGGTCTTGGTGGTGTAGGTAGTTGTGGCTAATAAATGGATGGACTTGAGGCTTTTTTAACATGTGTCCTAGTCATCAATCAACCTAATCTAATACATACTCTCTAAGCATCCCATACCTCAAAAGTGACTATCTTCTAGTCCCCAAGAACAATAGTCTCATATGCCCTACAGTAGTGTGAGGCCTCAACCTTAGCTTAAAGGCTCTCAAGAATCATCTAGGAAAAACCTACTTCTGTATTGGCTCTCTAAGCCTTATCATGATCATGTTAGACCCTCTAAACATATAATAATGCTTGTTATCTATCTAAGATAGTCTAATCTAAATATAATGTGATCTAGGATAATATTTAGACCATATTATCCACTTATACCTTTAGCTAGGTAATCTCTAATTGAAGGTGAGTCAGATCTTCATCACAAATGTCTAAGGTAGTTTATAGATCTTCCAACCACCACTCCAAACCTATTATCTCCCCTACCCTAGTTTTGATATCCTCCTCCAACATCCTAGTATACCTACTTGCTCAAGCCATATTTGAATGCCCTACCTAGCTTGGATCAACATGAGTACATGCAATAACTATTATTCTAGTATCCAACACTATCATGGGTCTAGAATCATCTCCACCATCATCCACTCTGCTATATAATCCATCATCCCTTATACCATCTCCATCATCCCTTCTTCCAAAACCATCATCATCATCACTCTCCTCACCTCTACTACTATGCTAGGTAATACTAATATCACTAGCCCTTTTGGATGTCTTAGCCTTAACATAATTTATATCCATCAGCATCTAACCACTTTCTTGACACGGGATTATAAGCCTTTATCGGTACACCTATACTCACTAATGAATATAGTTAGGTGTAACTCCTACATCTAATGACCCCTTACATAATCCCAAATATTTTTGGAACACTTAGATATATGATAATAGCTACATACCTTTGAATGACTAGTATGTCTTAATTTATCTCTATAGTCACATATGAAAACCACCTAGGATCCTCTAGCACATCCTATGTCATGCTAAATTACTGAAGTACCTAATCAAGTTGGTACTCCTATATGATGTATGACTATATAACTATAAGGAAGTACTTGAATGTCATATAATCCATATACCAACCATCCATAAACCATTAAATATAATAGAAAAGGTATGGTCTCTAGATAAATAACTAATGAATGAGCTCATAAAACATATGATGGTAGAGATATCTCTCTCCCTAGTTCCCTCACCATCCTACCCCAATTTGTGCCCATCCATATGATAATGGATCTTATGGGTCCTAAAATCATCTCTAACCCATTGGTTTCTCAATGGAGATATGATCCCAACCCCAAACCATCAATAATGTTGATGTTTCAATGTTATAGCCTCTCTTTATCCCACCATATGAAGATTCCTATAGACTTAGGCCAAGATAGCTATCACCCAAAAAAATCATGTGGACTCATCCATCATAATCTAAGTAACACCTTTGAGGCCTATATATAAATGTCATATGCTCTTGTTAGGCATAAAGATGTTATTGATAATAGCCATTAATACCATGACCTCCTTGTCAATAAGTCCTATTGATACATTATATTTAGGGGATATATCATCAATTCATATATCTATATAAGTCTCAAGAAAATTTATTTATACCTTCCCATAAACCATGAGAATGCCTTGATAGCTAAATAAGTCATAAATCATAACCTGTTACTATGTTGGATTAGTCTAGATGAGCTTGTGTCCTCTCATCAGTAACTTTAGGATACACCAGGTATCCTCAAAAGTCAGAGTCACCTCTCTAATGGGTAGATTGAATATTTATGTCTCATTGTGCCACTACTCTACCAATACAATTAGGTAAGCTTTATATAAATGAATAACTAGCATCCACACCATGTGATAAAAATTTAGTTCTTTTAGAAAGCTAGGCATCTCCACCATCCAAATTTGTGATGTCCATAAGTAGTGGGAACATCACTCCCATTTTTTCAAAATTTCCTACCACTCTTACAATCATAGATAAATTAGCATTAAACTATATCTACGCTACTACCTAAGCCTAGGCCTACACTACCAAGCCTATTTCCCCCTCTTTCCTAGAGGTTAGACCTTATTGGGTATTCTAAACAAGGTTTTTTACCTTCCAAGGTGAAGTTACTATTTTCCCAAATGGTGAATTTGCCATTTTGGCATTTTGCACCTTTTTTAGTGAAATAAGTATTTTCATTTTTCATAAAAATTATGACTTCACCCAAAAATTGATGAAACTGCCATTTTTAAGAATGATGAATTTTACAAAGTCACTAATTTACTTGGCAAATATGCCATTTTTCCTAAAATATAAATAGTGACTTCACCAATTTTTGATCTAAAGTTATCCATAAATATATAATAAATGACATTAATGATGAAAGTGATAATACATACTAGTAGCCCATCATGTGGAAGTTTCACATGCTCTCTCACATAGTCACTAATGTGTTGTTGTGCTCTTCCACATGCCATTTATATAAGATCGCTTAAAACTAGAGATAAAATCTCAAAGGGGATAGGGTGAAAATGAATTATTTTTCACCCCATGAGGTGAATTTATAGCTTGAAATTTTGAATTTTACCACTTTAGTGCCTAAAGTTCCTTCTGTGCACTCCAAAATGTGTATTTTTTGCGTTTATGGTCTATTTTTACATGTCATTTGATCTTATATGCCTTATGTTTTGGCCATTTTATAACCAGCCCATCTTATTTGGCCTCTTCCAAGACCCATTTAACAACATTATTTTTATACCTATGCCACATGTTAGTTTGATCATGCATCTTTATAGTCATATTTATGCTAGAAAAATGTTATTATTTTCCAACTCATAATAAATCTACTTTACAAGTGTTTTGTATAAGTTACCCTTGCCAATTTCCCTAGATGCGATAAATTCTTTTATGATATATCAATGATATATTGTGTCTTCCTAGGGAAAACTCATTTTAAATAATGTGATTCAATGTGTAAATGAGTCTAACCAACTTTGGAAAAATCATTCTTTTTCAACCAATTTAATGATTATAACCACCTTTGGATAATTAATTAATTTTAGACATATTCATCCTATAGGGGCAAATGTCTATGCCATTTATTATAACTAGCTTTGGGAAAATTAGTGTTTCTACTTCCATCATTGATTATAACCACCTTTGGGAAAACAAGTGTCTTGCCTTATGGTACTAATTATAACTATCTTTGGGTAAATTAATGACTTCACCACCATCACTTATTATAAACTCCTTTGGGAAAATTAGTAGTTGTACCCTTGTTTCCACTAGATCATGTCATTTTTTTTATTTTGGGGGAATGTTCGATGACTTTATTTTGCTTCCCACTGCCTTAAAGGGGAATCCAAAGATAATTAACCACCTTTTGGGGAATGAACATTTTAGTTTAATATATTTTCCATTCTTTGAAAATGCAATACTATGCCTATGTCTCTTGATGCTTTCTAAAATAGGGGAAAATTGTAGACATTCATTTTTGGTCACTTTTATGTCTAAATCAAAACTAAGATCAATTTCTAGAAAATAATGAAATTTAAGCTTATAAATCACCTAAATTTCCAAAATTCATCTACATAAGGGATTTAATTGCCTAGAAACAAGTCGAGGCTTACTTATTTAGGGTATTAACCTATAAACACCAATAGCCTAGCTTGTATTCAACCCTAGTCAAGTTGTGATCTAAAAAATTGACATTCCTAGCCTATCGAACTATTCATGTAAAAATATTTAAAAGAATTTACAAAACCCAAAAACCACTAATTAAGAATAATTGAAGAGCAAATCTAAAATATCTTACTTAGGTAAAAATTCAAAGTTAAATTAGAGAATTACATTTATCTAAAAAAGTATTTTTTTAATAAACATGAGGTTAAAGTCAAAGGAGCTAATAAAATGTGAGTTAAAAACTCATAAATATCTTCTATGAGTTGGCATGGCTCATAAATATCTAAAATGAGTTTTCAACAATTCATGATTACTTTGACCCAATCCAGGGTTAACCTAAATCAACCTAGGTTAGTTTAGACATAACCAAAGTTAGAATTAAACCTAACCTCTCTAGGGTTAGAATTAGTTTTGATACCTATAAATACAAGTGCCTTCACTTTACTCAAACAAGCTTCTGTGTGTAATTTTATTCTATAAGAATGAATTTAACAAGCCATCAAAGTAATGTTATAATTCCAAATTGATATCAAACTTCACACCAAGCCAAGACAATCTAAGAAAAGCCACATGTGGCCATTGAATAAGTGATACCAAGATGGAGAAAGAATTGATCAAAGTATTTAATGCCATAGAACTAGGAAGATCATCTCCTATTACAATAAGTGGACACTAATTTTGACAAAGGAGGTAAAATTATTGTATGTTTTTACTTCTTTGTAGTTTTGTTCATTGTGTTATTCTCCCACTAGTACTTATGCAAGAGTGGTTTAGTTTCATTGCATTTTTATACTTGGATTTTATTGACATTCACTAACAAGAAACTAATAACATTTTTGTGCTTTTTGAATTCTTAATCAGTCTATGGCATTAGAGACTTTGATCAAAGCTTTATCCATCTTGGTATCACTTATTAAATGGCCACACATGGATTTAATTATATTGGCTTGACTTGGTGTGAAGTTTGATATCAATTTGGCATTATAACATTAATTTGATGGATTCTTGAAGGAATTCCTACAAAATAACCTTACACACAAAAATTTATTTGGGTAGAGTGAGGGCACTTGTATTTATAGGTCTCAAAACTAACCATAATTCTAGGGAGGTTAAGTTTAATTCTAAATATGGTTGAGTCTAAAATAGATTAGGTTGAGTTAGGTTAATCCTAGGTTGGGTCAAAGTAATCATGAAGGATTGACAACTCATTCTGGATATTTATGAGACATGACAATTCATAGAAGATATTTATGAGGTTTTGACTCACCTTTTCCTTAGTTTAAATAATTAATAAAACCTTTTATTAGTTCCCTTGACTTTGACCTCATGTTTATTGAAAATTTTATTTTTTAGACAAATGTAAATCTCTAATTCAACTTGGAATTTTTAATTAAGTAATTGATATTTGATTTTTACTTAATATTGCTTATTGATTTATAGATTTTGGAAATTTTTTAAAAGTTTTTTCATTAATAGCTTGATAGACTAAGACTATTGATTTTATAGGTCACAACTTGACTAGGGTTGAATCCAAGCTATATTATTGGTGCGTATAGGGTAATACCATAAATAAGAAATCCTCAACACATTTATAGGTAATTAAATCCCTTATGTGCATAAATTTGAGAAATTTATGTGATTTATAGGCTTAAATTGCATCATTTTCTAGAAATTGATTTGAATCCTAGTTTAGAAATGAAAGTGGCCAAAAATGAGTGTTTACAACTACCAACAACAAAAAATATGTAACAATCATTTGAAACATCATTTAAATAAGGATCCAGAAGTAAAAATGGCATATAATGCACACCCTCCTCCATATCATCATGAGCACCCACTGGATGGGATTATTGGCATCTATATGCAACATACACTACCTATGGTTTAGAGATCCTATATTAATTTTTATGATAATGAGATTAGGGATGATGATCAGATCTTAATTCCTTAATTATTTGGGCATTCCCTGATCACCAACCTATATATAGAATTATGATTGATAATGGTGAAAGTGAAAATATTTTTATGATGACATTGATTATGTATTTGGGTTATAAAAATCATTATTTACATCCTTTGACCAATTTAGTTAGAGCATTTGATGGGACCTCATAATAAATTCTTGGTGAGATTGATTTACCTTTAAAGGTGGGTCCCACTCATATGGTTACTACCTTCTAGGTTATACTTTTCACATGTGTCTTTGATATTTTTTGAGGATGACCTTGAGTACATACACTTTGAGCAGTACCTTCTATAGTGCATGGGTGTGTTAAATACATTCATGTAAATCAAGTAATTATAGTTATTGAAATTCCATGTGAACATCCTCTTGAACAAGAGAAACTTGTACTCATAAAATTAATTATCAAACCTCCTAACGTTAATATTCCATAAAAGGGTAAATAATAGGAATCCCCTTTAATAGGTGACTGGTACTTGAGATACCATTACATAAGATATCCATGGTGAATTCCATAGAATCATCATATACTACACATCATATTCAAATATCCAAGCACCTATACATGTTCTTATTACTCTTTTTCTAAACAAACCAAACATCACTCAATGTCATTATGCCTTTATCCATCTTATATATTGGAGGACACATTCCCCAAACCAAACATTTTTTCCTAACACATATATCCAGGGACTAGTATGATATGCTTGTGCTAGTTATTTATGCTTTCATTTATGCAATTCCTTGATTGTCTTGCCTTGTCAATGTATTGATTATTTGAGAATTTTAATACAATCCATTACTTTCAGCCACAATGCCTTTTTTTGCCTCTTTTACATTTAAATATGTCATTATTTGTTGTATGTTGACATTTGAATATGTCATTCTTACTTTATGGACATTAGAATAAGTCATGTCCCTTTGATTGTCTTTTGATTTGATTTTGAGTGATATTGTATGTTTATTTTATTGATTTTTGAGATTATAATATTACTATTTATATGTTTCTATAATTTACATCATATATATTAAGAATTTTATAATCACATTCTTCATGCTTCAATGATATATCTACCTAGACATGTTAACTTTGTCTGTTATATGGTACATTCATATTTTACATAGTTATCTTATCCTTTTGAGGTAAGTTAAATGTAAGTTCTACTTTCCCTCACCTCAAAATGGGGATATATCATTGGGGGAATGCCATAGAGGCATGAATTAAACATTAATTCAAAGATTCAAACTATAGTGGGTGAATGTTTTGGAAACATGTTCTCTACATTTGGCATAGTTTCAAATTTAGTGGGGGCATGTTTTAAAAACATATTCTACACACTTTATTTAATATTCAAAATACTTATATTATATTGGGGGCATGTTTTACAAAAATGTCCTCCACATTGGAACTTATATTAGTTTTTAAATTATAGTGGGGTAATGTTTTGGAAACATGTTCTCCACATTTACACAGTTTTAAATTGGCCAAATTTTATAGTTATATGATTCAAACACACATTTCTACTGGAATTATATGAATTGGTACCATTTATATATATATATATATATATATATATATATATATATATATATATATATATATATATATTTAGCATGCTAAATATATAAGTTTCATATGATATGTAATGTACATATAATATTGTAAAATTAGATTAGTTTCAAATTTCAAACACTTTTAGGGATTGTCACCACCCAATAGGTTGGATTGTATTGAGCCAATATTCTATACTAGTTGGTTCACTTTTTAGTATGGTTGAGTTGATTAAATCACTTAATATTTATAATTTTATAATTCATAATTGATTACATCATCTAGCCTCAATATTTTTATAGTGTGAGTTGACTTGGTTTACTTACTCACTAGCTTATATGTATGATTGGGTTGCATGGTTGAACTAGTCTCAACTGCCAAGTGTCAACTCACATTCCCTCTAAGGTTATGGGAATGTGTCCTCCAATATATCTTATATCTTTATATATATGTTCTTTTCAAATTTTATATATACCTAATCTTAGTTTCAGTGATTTATAATGATATGTATTTCAAACTAAATTGTTGTTGAGTTCAACATACCCCCATTTCTAAAAAATAGGGACCCTTGTGTAAATTTGAACCTTAACACTAAAAACTTGTCATGTTTTATAGAATATTTATATTTGAAGACCATCCACACCTATTGGGGGTGTCTTATTTTGTTCATAATCTTTATTTGGCTTTGCCTAATATTACTCACATGAATATTCATGCTTTAGCTACAAGTTTCATGGGACCCCCATCACATGGAATGAACTTGAATTTTATAGATTAATCCTCATTCAAGATTTTAATATCCTTTGATATGGAAGAACGTGAGATAAAATCCATGTTCTAAAAAAACCCTAGCTTAGACCCTTAAGTTTAAATTCAAAATTCATGGGATAAAAATTGGTGGGAACACTTTGAAAGATGCAATGAACTAAGTCTAATTTTTATGCTAAGACTTAATCATGTTTTAACCATGATCAAGCCTTAGCCTAAAATTCATGATTGGTATATTTATATTTCACCTTCTGTTTTCTATTTTATTTTTAAAATGGGTCTAAATTTCATTATGTAGGGTCCATTACTTTCCTATCTCAACCTCACTTTATATTTCATGGTCCCTTTTGGTACTTAGCCTAAAAACTTAGCCCTAAGGCCTTGTTCATTTTTTTTGACATAAATGAGACCTTATCCCTAATAATTTAGCCTAAGTCTTTACATTATCCTAGTTTCTAACTTAGGTTTCTTGCTTCTTTGCAGGATCAATGGTTCACGCTTCGTAGAGCAACATTGATCAGATGAAGTGAAAGTAACCTGATGCAAAAGGCTCCAATCCATCAAACCTATATCATTAAATCACTTGAATCATAATCAATAGTTCACAAGAATTCTTATGAAGATAATTCCCTAAAAAATCTTCCTAGGGTCAATAGAGTCAAGGCTCAGAAGCCCCATGAAGTTGTCATGTGGAACCCCCATGTTCAAACTCAATATCAAGGGAACCTTCAGATAAAATATTGCATTTTTATTAGTAATTATTCAAAGGACCATTATTTTATTATGTTTTAAAACTTGGGCTTATCATTTTGTATAATTTATATATATATGACCCTAAGATAACTTAATCCACTTTGTAACTATAGGGACTGATAGCGTGCATCTATTTAGATCATGATCTATAGCCTACACTTATTCATAGGGGATGATGTGATGGAGTATATTAAACCTAATATTTTATAAGACTAACTACATTTGGGACTTGAATTTTTTTCTCTCAAACCTATCATTTAACATCTATGGGTCCATCATTGACATGCATGAGGACATCAAATTTTAGATCATATGAAAGGTTATTAGAGCTTAATTTTGACATTCATGTGAATGTCACTTGACATCTATGGGGCTATCATTGACATTCATGAGACCATCAAAATTTATCTCAATAGATAATTTCATTGAGAGAAGAATACGCTTAATTCTTACTTCTTAATGTCAAAATTGGTCTCTCATAAGACTAATCTAATTTATTTAAATCCATGTTTAAACTCAAGGTCCTTGTAACTAGGTTTAGATTTATATAGACTAAGCTTAAACATCATGCTAGCATATAGTCATGTTTTTAAACATTGACCCAAACCTTAGTCTACGCAAATCTCATGGTCCTTTAAACTTAATAGGATTAGTTTGAAAAAAAGGACACATCATGATAAGACTCAGCTTAGGACTTTTGATCTAAAGTTTTATCATGTTTATTTACATAATGAAACCTTAGGTTAAAATATTACATGGAATCCTTTTGTTATTCAAGCCCCCATTCTAATTTATTTTAAAACTTAGCCTAAATAATTTGGTCTAAATTTCATTTCATGTGTATTAAGAATAAAATAGAACTCTAGCATAAAATATCTAGCTTAAGTCCTTTGTATAACCTGATGCTGATTAAAGTTTATGCATATGTGTAGGATCGATGGTTCATGCTTCATCAAGAAAGAAAGATCAACAAATGTGAATCTAGGATGGGCTTTTTAATTAAGCTTTAGGGAATCATGGCATAGGACTCTAAAGGCCCATGGAACTACTAGGTGGCACAACCAAGAATCTTGATGTAGATAGAGACCAATGATGTGTAAGTCCCAAGATCAAGATCAATAATCTACATTGATCCATGCACAAAGATCAGATGGTGCAAAAAAAATTCTATATTTTAAAAGGAAAATGACTAGTTCTTCAAAGACATTATGAAAAATGCTGTGAAAACTACCATCAGAATGCCACATAGATGCCACATGGGCACAAGATGACAAACCTAAAGATTTTTTGGGCTCAAAAGGGTAAATTTATAAATTCAATGTTCTAAATCAAATATAAGGAATGAATTCACCTAATTCTAAGTAAACCATCACCAATAAAGTTACATAAAAGCCCTAACCTCTACTAAAATCCCTAATTTGATCTCAAATTATCTATAATTAAACCAAAAGATCCAAATTATTATCTGAGAAAGTGTGAACTAATCTAGAGGTAATTTATAGACTAGTGCTAATCAATTCATGAAATTCCTAGTCATAGTAACCCAAAGGCAACATAGATAATACATCAAGTTATATCTAACTGCATACTCTAAAGGAAAGGTCTTTAAAGACATAGTGCTTGATATTATGTCCTTAAATGTGGGGGAGAATAATTTGTCCAAGATATTTTGGATAATTGATGAGTTTCAACCCATAACTAGAGAATAAGAGAAGATTTCATCATTTAAGATGAGGTATTATGACTTGGTTATAGCACAGATGGTGAACCTTCACCACATAGAAGGTAAACTAGAGGTACTCCATTATATTGAATTCCTTCCTATTTTTAAGGAATGTAGAATTTAAAAGGGCATGCTAATCAATGAACATACTTGTAAATGTGTTGCCTATGTATCCCCCATTGCATTTAAGAGCTACTAGAAGATCCCCAAGCCCCAAGTGGATGTGCCCACACTTTTCAAATGGGATGATAAAAATGACATCAAGACCATTTTGGCATCATGGTTATATTTTGGAAGATGTGTTTTCTAACCCTAATGGTAACATTACCATCATCTAATTCTATCCTATAACTAGAGTGATAATGACCCTGATGAACCAACTCTCTAAAATCCCTACAACCACTTACATTGATAGCATGTAGGTTCCCCTGGTCTATTACATGATTAAAAAAAAGCTAACTCCCCCTATTGGTGACCTTATTAGCACATGCATGTGTAGATAGATCATCATGATTAGGAAAGGGACTAGGAGGGGATTATTTATGATGTCTTATCTCCTAGATTCCCTTCTTACCATAATTGAGATCCCTAACTTTAAGGGATGGTCTCTTGAGTAGACATAAATAGCATCTCAATATTACTCCAAATTTCATATCTTCAAATACTATGAATATATTTAGTTTATATGTGATTTTATCTATCCTAATTTGAATGAATCATTATGAGGAACCTCTATACTAATAATCATCCCATTGGTAAATAAATTCATCGAACCTAATGGAGACATATGGTTTTACTTAGACTACATTTCAAATATGCAATGGTATAAATGGTGATTGTAGGGAAAATAAGAAAGGATTACTACACATTCTACCCCTGACTATTGATAGGACCATTTTCCAATAGTGGAACAACATTGAAGATGTTACTAGACATAGATCTTTCTTCAAATTATAACATGATGACTTAAGGCAATGGGATCTAAATGATAAGTCATAAAGCATCTGAAAGCCAAATTGATGAATGTACCTTATGAGCATAACCTAGGTGCTTATGATAATTTGTACATAAAATCTTCATCCTTCTATGAGGTCTTAACTAGATTGAGGAAAGTTAACATCAACCTAGAGGCAAGGTTGATAAGTGATCTGAAAGGAACTGATGACATATGGTAACTCAATCCAAAATAATACCACCTATTGGGAAGCCAATCTTCTAGCACTCCTCCAGCCCAACCACATATATAAGCACAATAGTTTAAAGCACACATTACACAAAAATATGAAGTTCTACTTACATAAAGGCCTAAGGAAAGAGACTTGGTGAAGGGTCATCATCTTCATCCTAGCCTAAAAGACCAGAGTCCCCCATTGAATATATAGTTGTAATTAAATTAGATCAAGGAGAAATAATAAAAGATACATTACAGACATTGACCAATCCTTATGGATCAAATGATTAAGTCTAAAAAGTAGAAAAACCTCTATCTCAAATTTATGAGGGGTTAGAGATAGCTAAAGGCAAGAAGGTGGTACTAGATTTAGTTCCCATTACTCCCCCATAAAAAGTAAAAGCTAAATTGGACTTAGTTCTTGTAGGACCAAAGAAACCTAGAGTGACCTTCACTCATCTATTGAGTGAGTTAAATATCTTTAGTGATGAAAATACAATCCATAGGCCAAACATTCTTGAGTGGTTTCTATATGGGAAGTTACAAAAGATACCAACTATGCACCACTAGTGGGGAATCACAAAGTTAGTGAACATTCATGTTCATGAAAAAATCAAACCTTATATCCTAGAGCTCCAATGACAACAAAAGGAGAGAAAGATGACTACCCTTGAAAGATCAGAAGACACTTAAATAGAGGCTCCCAAAACATCAAGCGGAGCACAAGTTGAGTTTCCTACTCCAAAAGTGACTAAATCATCAATTGGAGTCAAGTTTAGCCTAGAGTCTACCAACATGGAGTGATTAATTGAGAAAAAGGCCATGGTGGGAGGTGAATAATTCACATTTTAAAAGGTTGAACCATTTATCAAATTAAACCTTATCGCTGGACAAAAACTAGGGCAAGATAAAATATTTGAAGAAAATATCCTAGAGGTGGATCAATCTCAGAGTGATCAATTATAGACAATGATCAAGGGTCTTCTCCAAAAAAACAAGAATCTAAAAGAAGATGTTATGTTATCCATTCAAGAGGATAGGTTTAATAAATTTGAGGATGCTATGGTAGGACTATTCAACCTTTTGAAAGGAACTATAATAAAATAGAAGGAAATAGAAATGCAAATCTCTAAGGTAATAGGCCAAGTTGGTCAATGGAAAAGTACAAGCTCCTAGGTGAAAGAAGTAATTAAGGCTTTATCTAAAAATCTAGTTCCAATTTTTAGGACTATTAGTAAGGCACATCTGAATATGGCCATGGCCATATTAGTGGATAAATTTGATGCCCTAGACAACTTGTCCAAGGATATGGAAAGCCTTGATAAAGCTTTCAAGCAAATGGAAGATGAGATGTCTCATATCTTAGATAGTATAGCTTACATCTCTCATCCCATTGGGTCTCATAGGGGATAAAGAATTTAAACAAAGATCCTTGCAATTTATGCACGAGGTGAGAAAATAAGGAGAGAACCAAACCACAGAGGGAAATAACAAAGTCATGGGTTTACTTCTCTCCTTTGAGGAGAAAATAGGAGATGCCAAGGGAATCAAGAAATCTATGGAAAAGATTGAGAAGGACCCTAAGGAGTTAGAATACCATGGGTAGGAGATTTTATTGAGATCAGTGGTTGATCTCTAGTTCATCAATGATCAACACTATAGGCTAAAGATCTTCCAACAAAAGCACGTAACAACATCAACCCAGGGCTCACCAACTAACTAGGAGTGTTATGTTCCATTTGAATTTTGGAGCATTTTTTGTAAAGGTAGGTGCATTTTATTAGCATGTTTGTTAGGGGTCAATTTATTTTGGAAATTTTAGTGTATTTTAAGAAACTTTATAAAAGGATAATTGTCCTTACACACTTTTCAATTGATGCAACTAGATAACATGCTTTATTGAAACCTATAAAAAGAGCATTGACTATTGAAAAAGGGGAGAGAGTTCTAAGAGCTAGAAGCTACATTGTAACTTTTGAAGAAATTTAATACAAGGAATACTGTAAAGTTTGTCTCAATTGTTTGTGTGAATTTCCATCATGGATTCTCTCTCAATTATTTTTTCCAAGTCTTAGATTTGAATGGTTTTCTAGAATTATGGATGTGCATCTATAATACAGGGTTTCTAATTTTGGTAAATTCTAAATTAGTTGAATGTAATTAGGATTAATTCTTTTAATTTTATTCTATAAAGGATGTGCTATGCTATTTTATTATAGTAGTAATTATTTAAAGTAAAGCTAGGTCCTACTTGTACTCTTTCATATTATCCATAGATACTAGTTTGGTGTGTAATGGGATTTGAGTATATGCTATTTCAAATTATACATTGGTTGAATGCATGCTCAATTGGAATTTAAACCTTTTAATAATGTTTAAGACAAAGATCAGTAATCACATAATTTCTTTCCACCCTACCTTTCACTTTGCTTCATTTTTAACTAGATCATTACAACTTAAAATTATTGTAAATAATCATTCTAGAATAGTCTTAGATTATAGTTTGATCATAATTCATCAGTAATATCATAGGTTCTTCACATCTTACAAAGATACTTAAGGACCAAGGTGGATCCAAACCACTAATTAATATTGATGTTATGGAACTGTCTACATGCTCTACCTCTATTTCACCAAAGATAATATAATTATCTCAACCTATAGCTCATGCTTTGAAATCCCTAAGTTATAAAATGAGAAGTGTTATTTAAAAAATGAGATCACCTATGATACACATAGAGGCATCGATATGAAAAAGCTTTGTTCGTATTAAAAGGAAGGCCTCTTTTTATAGGATCTTTACTAATTTCAACGTATTTTAGTCAAAGAACTTGCTATTCTCTATAGATCAGTGTTTATTTTAAACATATTTGTGTAAAGATTAGTGGTTTTCATGGATTTTAACCTATATTTGTGCTTTCTTAGATAAAGATCAGTGTTCTTTAAAGGTATATGCATAATTATAGTAAGGATAGCTTTAGCTTTTGTTAATTTAGAAGGTTTGAGGTTAGTAATAGCCATTTTGGTTAAAGATTCATAGATCCTTTGCAATTTTGAACTTGTTTGAGCTTAGAAGTGTAAATATCAATCATATTTACATATTTGGACATATATTTATGCTATATTAGTTGAAGATCATAGTCCTTTGTTGCTCCTTATGTAGATCTTTGAAAAATTTGCTTATGTGGAAGTCTAACATTGGTCCTTTGTAAATATTAACTTGACATATCATATTTTAGATAGAATTCAAAATCCTCATGCTGGAATTTCCTAGAATAAGAATGAGATCACATTTAGAAACAAGAGAGCTTGTGTTGTAACTAGAGATCCATAGGAAAAATAGGTGAGAAAAAGGTAGGTATAGACATTCAAAGTCTTTGCCAGCTTTAACACTCCAAGTTACACCTATGTTTAATATTCATTGAGGTATGGTGTGGTTAGATGATTCTTCCATCAATATACCAGGTGTAGTGCATGATCTTCCCCATAATCTTAAGAAATATTTAACAATGATTAGTCTAAATGGTGTTGTAACTATTGAATAGCACATTAAATCATTTAAATCTACATTAAGATTCTTAAATCTCACCCATGAAGATGTAGCATATAGGTTGTTTCATTTTGCATTTAGGGATGTTTCATATGAATGGTTTCTTAATTTTCCTAAAAATTAAATTACTAGTTGGGATGGCTTTAATAATGTCTTTATTAACTAATTTGGTAAGGTTATTAGTCCCTATATCTGATACCAACAATTTACCACCATAAAAAGAGATGATAGTGAGTCCATAAGGGAATTTAATGTCAGGTTTAAAAATATTTACAACCAAACCATAGACCCCTACAAACCTAGTGAGGTTTTGGATTTAAAAATATATAAGGATTCAATAGATCCTATGACTTTTATGTTCTCAAAGAGATCTCTCCTAGTCATAACCACCTTAGCCCATGCCTATTATGAAGTAGTGATCATTAATGATCAAGTGCAGCTCCAAGGAAAAATGGCCTACTCTATCCCAAATGTTAATCCATATATGTCTACCTTGAATATATTTCCCAACAACAATTAGAATAGGCTAGCCATGAATCAGATCCTAATGTTAAACTAGTTGCCCTTGAGTGATGCTAGTTTGAATCAAAACTTAGGATTATTGAGGAATGTTGGAGCTAGATTTAGTCTAAATGGTTAAAAGGCATTAGTACCAACCTATAGTGCTAACCAAGTTCATAACTCAAAGACCCCCAAAAGTGATAATGACTCTATCATAAAAATGGTCCAAAATCTTAGCACTAACTTTTTTTAGTTACAAATAGAGGTTAGTCATAATGGTGAAAACTCAAGTTGAAAATTCTTATTCCAAAGATTTAATATCCCCAATAATAGGTTTCAGAGTGATAGCTTCCACAACAATAATAACAATGAATCATTTACTGAAAAGAAGAACATGGATATTAATCTTATTGATATTGTATTAATAGATTACTGTAGAGTTCATTATACTGGTAAGCATGGGGAAATTGATTACATTGAATTTTATAAAGATTTTGAAGCCTTTCAGGAAGATTTAGACACTTTTGAGGTAGTACCTAATAAATATACTGGTGTAGGTACTTCAAGATCCAATCCTGCTAACTAGATCTTTATGGTGGAAACATTTGATTTCCCCTTCCAAAAAGATAATGAGCTTGTTGATGTTCCTGAAGAATTTCATGCCTTCCAAAAATTATTTAATAAGACATATCCTCTAAGAAACAAGGAGTAGAGGTAGCCTTTGAATAATTCAACTCCTCTAAACAAGTTTAGCACCCCTCTAGACACTACATCAGATAATAACCCAAAACCTCAAAAGGGAAGTACTTCTAAACAAAATACTGATACTTTTTTAATTCAAATAAAACTGGGTAAAATATAGTGGAGTACATGAAGAAAATTAAAGCTAACTTTACTTTGCATAAGCTAACACAGATAATTGAACAAAGAGATCTATTGATGGAATCCTTGTTTAAGAAACCTAGAAATATTTCCAAGACTGATAATGCAAATGTAGCTATATACAAGGCTAAGATGGAGTCCCCACCCTTCCTACTTATAGTTCAAATTTTTGGTAAGAACTTGCATAATTGTTTGTTGGATTTTGGTGCCTCTACAAATATCATGCCTATAGGTATTTTTAAACAACTTGGTTTAACCCCCATTAAATCTGATAGGGTTGTCACATAGTTAGATAAGTCTAGGGTCAAGGTGATAGGATAATTTTTTTAAGTCCACATGTAACTAGCTTCTAAGCCAAGATTGTAAAAATTCATAGATATCCAAGCGGTAGATATCTCTAATGCTTATGGATTACTTTTAATCAAAGAATGGACAAAGCTTTAAATGGATACATGTCCACACACTGTTCACATCTATGGATTCGTTGTAAAGGAGTACCAAATCAAATTATACTAGAGAGAAAACTAAGAATGAAACATATGATCATAGAATACAATGCTATCAATGAAAAGGTGAACGTAGTTGACTCTAATTTAGGAGTTTTCACTCTTCATGACTTGAATATTTTTGATCCGAAATTCATCACCCATACCATACCTCTCATAGAAAATTGAAAACCTTTCAATCAAAATTAGAGGCCTATAAATCTTAATTTAGAAACCATGATTTTCAAGGAAGTTAAGAGATTATTGGATGCTAAAATTTTATTCCCCATCAGAGACTCTACTTGGGTTGTTAATTTGGGACTAGTTAGGAAAAAGAATGGTAAAATCATATTATGCATTGATTTTATAAATCTAAATAGAGATCTAAAAAGGATAATTATCCTCTCCCATCTCTTGACCAAGTAATACAAATTGTTTCTAGTTCTGCCATGATGTCATTCCTTGATGGTTTTTAAGGATACAATCAAGTAGTGGTAAAAAAACATAGAATGAAGACAAAATTTACAATCAAGTGGGGTACCTTTGCCTATAAGAGAATGCCTTTTGGACTAATAAATTCCAAGGCTACCTTATAGAGAGCCATAAACCATGCCTTCTAAAGTTTGATTGGTAAATGTATCATAACTACCTTATAGAGAGCCATAAACCATGCCTTCTAAATTTTGATTGGTAAATGCATCATAATTTACATGGATGATATAACCATTTTCTCTAAGAATAGGGAGGACCACTTCATGCATTTATGTATGGAATTTCCCTCAAGCCTAAGAAAATAATTTTCTATGTCACTAAGGGAAAGTTGTTAGGCCATGTTATTACTAAAGATGGGATTTTTATAGATCCTAAAAGAATAGAATCTATATCAAAAATACAACTTCCCAATAGTAGAAAAGAATAAAAATCCTTTTTTAGAAAGATAAATTTTGTGAGAAAATTCATTTATAGATTTTTAGAAATTGTCAAACCATTAAATGGTATTCTAAAGAAGGATGATAAAGTATCATGGAATGAGGAATCAAAGAAGGGCTTTGGAGAAATCAAAAGGGAAATTATTTAGGCTCTAATATTGATAATTCTAGACTTTTTGAAGGATTTTTTCCTTTACTCTTTTGCCTCTGAGTACACCATTATTGTTATTTTGACATGGAGGATAGATGGGTGTGATCATCTAATTGATTTTATGAGCACTAAATTTAAAAATGTTTAGTTAAATTATCCTTTAATTGATAAACAAGATTTTTCATTGATTAAAGCCATCAAGAAATTTAGGCACTACATTCATAGGAATAAAATGCATGTCATTCTTCTAAATCTGGCCACTAAGTTAATACTAATTTATAATGAACATAGAGAGTGAAGAGGTATGTAGATGTTTGTTATTCAAGAATATGAAATAGAAAGAATGACTAAAAATTTGGTAAGGTGTTAAGGTTTGATCTAAATGATTGCTAATACTAGCCCCAAACTAAGTATTATTTAGGTTAATCAATAGAATTTTCAATCTAATGACTAGTATGACCCCATCATTCATTTACTAATCAATGGAACTTATACTATAAGACTAACTAGGGAAAAAAATAATTCCTGAGGCTCAAAGCAGATCACTATCTGATCAAAGATAGAATCTTATATTGAAAGAAATTTGAAGGTCTGTACTTAAGATGTGTAGCTAAGGAAGAAGCCACTGAGATAATGATCACATTTCATGAAAAATTTGGAAGTGGACATCCATTTGGAAGAACCATAGCTCACAATATCCTTAAGGTTGGCTATTATTGGCCCAACATTTTTAAATATGCTCATAAGCATATAAGAGAATGCCATTCATGTCAAATTTTTAGCACCAAAGAACCAAAAGAAACCATGATGTTGCAACCAATAATGGTTGATAAACCATTTACATAATGGGGGATATATTTCATTGGATTCATCAATCCTAACTCATCATAAGGTCACAAATATGTTTTGACAACAACTAACTATTACACTAGATGGATTGAAGCGGTAGCTACCAAATAGTGTAGAACTGAAGAAGTAATCAAGTTTTTAGAAAAAAAACATATGCACCAAATTTGGGACTCCACTCTCTTTGGTATCTGATAATAGGTCTGAATTCATATCCATAGAAATGATAGAATGGGTATATGATAATGGTATTATCCTCAAGTTATCATCAAACCACTACCCTTAAGGTAATATAGTATATGAATCAACAAACAAGGACTTAATGAAGGAAATTAATAAGTTTATTGTCAACAAACCTAGAACATGGCATAAGATCCTCAAATATGCCCTTTAGGTAGATAGAATAAGATTTAATCAAGACCTTAAAGCACCCCCTTTCTTATTGGTATATGGTCAAGAACCCATATTCCCCATCACCCTCAAGCTACCAACTTACAAGTTTATGCAAGAGTATATGGAGGAAGACCAAGAGTTTGTAAACTCAAGGCTACTTGGCATAGTTTAGATGAAAGATGCCCAAGAAGAAGATTTTGCTAACTTTAGAAGGCACCAAACCACATTGAAAAGGTGTTCTGACAAGTGATCAAAGAATAGGGTGTGTAGACAAGGAGAATTGGTTCTTCTTTGGGACAAGGCATTTAAGCCCAAGAGCAAACATAGTAAATTCACACCTCTATGGATTGGCCCTTATCATATTACAAAAAAAATTGGAGACAACACCTTCAAACTGAAAGATCTATGAGGAATAGAGTTCACACTACCCACCAATGGGCAATATCTCAAGCATTACTTTTCTACTACCCCACTTGGGATCTTCACAGAGTAAATCTGTAAGGATGTTTAGATTTAGGGTAGGTAGGCTAGCTTAGTTTCATTTTATCCTTTTCCTTCCTATCCATTGTTTGTACATATTTACTTAATTTCCCTTTGATTTCTATTATGTGTTCCCTTTCTATTATTGTGTTTCTTGCTTTTAATAAGTCCTTTTAGATAACCCTCAGTCCCAGGCTCCCTTGATTATTCAAAGAAATAAACAAATTTAGGAATGCAAGTATGGATCTTAAGCATGTGATGACCACGGGCTTAAAATATGAGCTTGATGTTATGATTTAAAGAAAATATGGAAGAATGGTGAATAGGTTAACTTTCCCATTAGGACTCAAACATGCTTTTGATCTAAAATTAGTTTTAAGAAGAATTATACACGTTGAATGAAAGATTAAATTATTAAGTTACAGTCATGTTTGCACTTAATAAATATACTTGCCTAGAATAAAGGTTTCAACCATAGGTGATTATTTGAAGATCAGACACTTGACCAAATCCTTAAAATTGGCTATCTTGGTTCTCAACCTTTGATGGAAATCCCAAAAGATCTAAAAATACAAAAATAGAGCTTATTGTAGAATCAAAAGCTTTTCAAGCAAAGGTGAATTTGTTAATCTCCACAGGGGCTATGGACACTTAACTGGTAGAGGAGAAAGGCTATGAGTTGATTCAAACACATCTTTGTTGAGGCTATAAATGCCTAGCTAGAAATAGAGCAATGCCCAAGCCTTCCTTGAACTAAGAACATGATGCTTAATGAGTATCCAAACATGTTCCAAGTCAAGGTTAATGATTAAAGACTTGAAACTTAGAATTTCTCCCCTGAGTCTCATGACAAACAATAATTAAAATCAAAGCACACACATAACATGGTTATGTTTTGATGTTTAATCCTCATTTAGCACATATAAGGTCTATTTCAACCATGAACTGATCTTAATAATGGTAGTGGTTAAGTGGAATAAGTGACCTAGTTATTTATCTAAACTAGGGTCTCTAAGTTTTAACATATTGATATGTTTCCCCTAGAAGTTACCATTTATTGAGGTCAACATACCCCCATTTTTGAATAATAGGGACCCTTGTGCAAATATGAACCTTAACACTAAAAAATTGTCATGTTTTGTAGAATATTTATATTTGAATACTATTCGTACATGTTGGGGGTGGTTTATTTTGTTCATAATCTTGCTTTGGCTTTGCCTAATATTACTAATAGTGGATCTTCATGCTTTAGCTATAGGTTTCATGGGACCCCCATCAAATTAAATGGACTTCAATTTTATAGATTAATCCTCATTCAAGATTTTACTAGCCTTTAATTTGGAAGAACTTGAGATAAAATCCATGTTCTAAAAAACCATAGCTTAGACCCTTCAGCTTAAATTCAAAATTCATGGGAAAAAACTTGGTAGGAACACTTTAATAGATGCAATGAACTAAGTATAATTTTTATGCTAAAACTTAATCATGTTTTAAACATGACCAAGCCCTAGCCTAAAATTCATGATTGGTCCCTTTATATTTCACCTTACTTGATCTCTTTTATTTTAAAAATGGGTCTAACTTTCATTATGTAGGGTCCATTACTTTCCTAGCTCGATGTCACTTGATATTTCATGGTCACTTTTGGTACTAAGCCTAAAATCTTAGCCCTAAGGCCTTATTCATATTTTTAGACATAAACAACACCTTATCCTTAAGACTTTAGCGTAAGTTCTTATGTTGTTTTAGGTTCTAACTTAAATGCCTTACTTCTTTATAGGATCGATGGTTTACGCTTCATTAGATGACATTGACCAAACAAAGTGAAAGTAACCCAACATAAAAGGCTCTGATCCATCAAACCTATCTTGCTTGATAACTTGGATCATAATCAATGATTCATGGGAACCCATATGAAGATCAACACCCTCTAGACTCTTCCCAGGGTTAATAGAGTCAAGGCTTGGAAGCCCTAGTGAACTACCATTTGGCACCCCCACGTTTGAACTCAATATCAAGGTAACCTTAGGATAAAATCTTGAATTTTGATTCTCAATTATTCAAAGGACCATTATTTTATTATGTTATAAAACTTGGGATTATTACTTATATATATATATATATATATATGTATGTATGTATGTATATGTATATATATATATATATATGTATGTATATGTATGTATATATATATATATATATATATGTATGTATGTATGTATGTATATGTATATATATATACATATATGACCTTGAGCTAACTTAATCCACTTTGTGGCTATAAGGACCATTAGTGTGTATCTATTCAGATCATGATCTACAGACTATACTTACTCATAAGGGATGATATGATAGAGTATATTAAACCTAGGATTTTATAGGACCAACTATGTTCAGGACATGAATTAGATGATCTCACACCCATCATCTGATGTTCATGGGCCCATCATTGACATGCATGAGGCCATAAAATTTTAGCTTGTATGAAAGGTTATTAGAGATAAATTTTGACATTCATGTGAATGTCAGTTGACATCTATGGGGCCATCATTGATGTTATTGACACCGTCAAAATTTAGCTCAATATCTAATTTCACCTAAGAGAATAATATGCTTAAGTCAAACTTCTTAATTTCAAAGTTGGTCTCCCATAAGACTAATCTAATTTATTTAAAGCCATGTTTAAACTTAAGGTCCTTGTAACTAGGTTTGGATTTGTATAGACTAATCTTGAACATCATGGTAGCATATAGTCAAGTTTTTAAACATTGACCCAAACCTTAGTCTACATAAACCTCATGGTCTTTTAAACCTAATAGGCTTAGTTTGACAAAAAGGGCCCATCACAATAAGACTTGGCTTAGGATTTTTGATCTAAAGTTTTATCATTTTTATTAACATAATGAAACCTTAGGTTAAAACATTGAGTGGAATCCTTTTATTATTTAGGCCCCCCTTCTAATGTATTTTAAAACTTATCCTAAATATTTTGTTCTAAATTTCATTTCATGTTTATTAAACACATAATGGAACTATAGCCTAAAATATTTAGCCTATGTTGTTTATATACCCCAATTCTAATTAAAGTTAATGCATATATGCAAGATAAATGGTTCACACTTTATTAGGAAATAAATATCAAACACCATAAACTAAGGATGGACTTTTTAGTGAAGCTTTAGGGAAGCATGAAACTATCATGTGGCAGAAGCATGGCAATACCCAGACTGATAATGCATAGAGTTTCAAAGGCCTAAATAACTACCAGGTGGCATGACTAAGAATATTGTTGTAGATAAAGACAAATCATGTACAAGTCTAGGGATCAAGACCAATGGTTCACATTTATTAGTGTACAAAGATTAGATGGTGCAAAAAAAAAGCTAGATCTTAAAAGGATAATAGCTAGTTATTTAAATATATTATGAAAAATGCCTCAAAAATACTAGTGGGATGCCACATAGATCCCACATAGGCACAAGATGACAAAACTAATTATTTTATGGGTTCAAAAGGGAAAACATATAAATGCAAGGGTCTAAATCAAGTACGAGGCATGAATTCACCTAAGTCTAAGTAAACCATCATCATTAAAGCTATAGAAAATCCCTAACCTCTACTAAAATCCCTAATTTGATCTTAGATTAACCATAATCAAACCATAAGAGCCCAATTATTATATGATCAAGTGTGAACTAATTTAGAAGCAATATATAAACCAGTGCTAAGCAATTAATGTAATTCATAGTCATGGTGTCCTAAAAACAACATAGAGAAGGCACCAAGCTATATCTGACCACAAAATATAAAGGAAGGGTCTTTAAAGACACAGTGCTTGATGCCATGTCCTTAAACACTAGGGAGAATAATTGGTCTAAGATATTTTAGACAATTGAGGATTTATAACCCATAACCATAGAAGAAGAGAATATTTTATCCTTTAAGACAAGGTATTATGACTTGGTTATAGCACAAATGGTGAGCCTTCACCACACTATAGCTAAACCAAAGGTACTCCACTATATTGATGTCCTTATCACTATTTTAAAGGAATGTAAAATTAAAAAGGGCATGTTAATCAATGAATGTACTCATAAATGCATTGTGTATGTATCCCCAATTGAATTTGAGATCTAATACAAGATCCCCAAGCCCTGGGTGGGTGTACCCACACTTATTGAATGGGATAAGAAAAATGACCTCAAGACCATTTTAGCATCATGGCTATATCCTAAAAAATGTGTGTTTTCTAACCCTAGTGGGAACATTCCTATCAACCAATTATGGCCTAGAGTTAGAGTGATAATGACCCTATTGAATTGACTCTCTATAATCCCTACAACCACTTATGTTGATAGCATGTGGGTACCCTTGGTCATTACATGATTGAAAAAGAGATAACTCCCCTTATTGGTGACCTTATTAATACATGCCTATGTAAATAGATCACTATGGTTAGGAAAGGGACTAGGAGGGAATTATATATGATGTCCTACCTCTTGGATGCCTTGCTTACCACAATTGAGATCCTTAACTTCAAGGGATGTTATCTTGAAAACACACAAATAGTATCCCAATTTTACTCAAAATTACATATCATCAAATACCAAGAACATACTCATTTTATATGTGATTTCATCTATCCTAATTTTAATGAAGAATTAATAGGAACCTCTATACCAAGAATTATTCCATTGGTAAATAAATCCATTAAAGCCATTGGAGACATATGTTTTACTTGGACTACACATTCATCCAAATTGAGGGAACCTAATGCACTCTATTGAGGTTACTAGTCCATGTTCTAGATAATTTAGCTAAACAATAAGTTGCATTTAAAATATGCAATGGTGTAGATGGTTCTTACAAGGAAAATAAGAAAGGATTGATACACATTTTACCCCTAATTATTGGGAGGACCATCTTCCAATATTGGAACAACATTGAAGATGATGATAGACATAGAGCCTCCTTCAAATTGTAGCATGATGACTCAAGGTAATGGGATCCAAATGATAAGTTCACAAAGCATCTAAAATACAAAAAAATGAATGTGACTTATGAGCATAAACTAGGTGCTTATTATCATTTATATATAAAGGTTTCATACTTCTATGAGGTCTTAACTAGATTAAAGAAAGTCAACATCAACCCAAAGGCAAGGTTGACAAGGGATCAAAAAGGAAGTCACAACATTTTGAAAATTAATCTAAAATAGTACCACCTATTGGGAGGTCAATCTTATAGCACTCCTCTAGCCCAACCACATATAGAAACATAATAGTTTGAAGTACACATTTCACAAAAACATGAAGTGCAAACTACATAAAGGCCTGAGGAAAGTAGACCTAGTGAAGGGCCATCATCTTCAACCCATCCTAAAAGACCAAAGTCCCCCATTGAATATATAGATGTAATTATATTAGATCAAGGAGAAATAAAAGAATATGCATTTCAAATGTTGGCTAGTGCCTATGGATTTAATGAAGAAGTTTTACAAGTAGAATAAATTTAGTCTCAAGCTAAAGAAGGGTTAAAGATAGATAAAGGCAAGCAAGTGGCACTAGAATTAGTTCCCATTACTCCCCCATAAAGAAGAAAACTTGAACTAGCCCTAGTTCCTACAAGACCAAAAAAACTTAGAGTGACCTTCACTCATCCATTAAGTGAGGTCAATATCTTGAATGATGAAAATTCAATCCATGGGCCAATCATTCATGAGTGGTTTCTATATGGCAAGCTACAAAAGATACCAACTATATCCACCAGTAAGGAATCATAAAGTTAATGAACATTCATGTTTATGAAGAACTCAAACCTTGGATCTTGGAGTTGTAATGATAATAAAAGGAGAGAAAGATGACTACCCCTAGGACATCAAATGCACTCAAATAAAGGCTCCTAAAACTTCAAGTGGAGCACAAGTTGAGTTTCCTACTCCAAAAGTGACTGAATCATCAATTGGAGTTAGGTTTAACCTAGAGTTTGCTAGCATGAAGTGAGTAATTTAGAAAAGGGCCATGGTGGGAGGTGAAGAGCTCACCTCTAAAAGGTTGAACCATTTATCAGGTTAACCCTAGTGGCTGGACAAAAACTAGGTTAAGATAAAATATTTGAAGAAAATATCTTAGAGTTGGCTCAATCTCAGAGTGATCAATTATATATAATGATCAAGGGTCTTCTCTAGGAAAACAAGAATCTAAAAGAAGTTGTTGTGTTTTCCATTCATAAGGATAGGTTTAAGAAATTTGAGGATGCCATGGAAGGGCTATTCAACCTTTTAAAATCAACAAAAACAAAATAAAATGAAATAGAGATGTAAATCTCTAAAAATAGGCCATGTTACCCAATGACAAACTACTCCTAAGTGAAAGAACTAATTAGTCTTTGTCTAAAAATCTAATCCCAAGTTTTAGGACTATTAACAAGGCACATCTGAATATGGCCATGAATATATTAGTGGATAAAATTAAGTCTTTGGATAGCTGCTCTAAGGATATGGAAAGCCTTGCTAGATATTTCAAGTAGATGGAAGATGAGATGTCTCATATCTTAGATAATTTGACCAAAGAGCCTACATCTCTCATCCCACTGGGTCTCATAGGGGATGAAGAATTTAAACAAAGAGCCTTGTAATTTATGTAAGAGGTTATAAAAAAGGAGATAACCAAACCATAAAGGGTAATAAAAAAGTCATGGGTTTACTTCTCTCGTTTGAGGAGAAAATAGGAGATATCAGCGGCATTACACAAACTATGGAAAAGATTGAGAAAGAGCTTAAGGACCTGGAATAATATGGGAAAGAGCTTTTCTTGAGACTGGTGAGATATCTCTAGTTCATCAATAATAAACACTACAAGATGAATATCCTCCAACAAAAGAACACAACAACATCAACCTAGGGCCCACCAGCCAGCTAGGAGTGTTTTGTTCTATTTGAATTTTGGATTATTCTTTGTAAAGGCACATGAATTTTGTTACCAAATTGCCTAGAGGTTAGTTTATTTTGGAAATTTTAGTGTATTTTAAGAAAATTTATAAAAGGATATCTCTCATTACTTATACACTTATTAGTTGATGCAACTAACTAACATGCTTCCTTGAAACCTATAAAAGAAGCATTGTCTATTTCAAAAGGGGAGAGAATTCTAAGATCTAGAAACTACATTGTAACTTTTGAAGCAATTTAATACAAGTAGGGAATACTGTAAAGTTTGCCTCAACTATTTGTGTGAATTGCCATCATGTCTTCTCTCTCAATTGCTTGCTATAAGTCTTAGATTTGAATGGTTCTATAGAATTATAGATGTGCATCTATAATATAGGGTTTCTAATTTATGCAAATGTTAAATTAGTTGAATGCACTTAGGTTTATTTCATTTCATTTTACTTTACATAAGGATGTTAAGGTGTGGAGCTAAAAGCTTCACCTAAGGAGCGTTTTACAAAGTTGTAGCTGTTACACAGTCACCGGCGTCAGTCAGGACCAATTCAAGAGATGCTGACATTGACAGTAATTGGCTGACGTCAGTCATAGGCAAATAGGTAGGAATCGATGTCAGTTACCTATGCGTCTAAAAAGCTATTTTCATGGATAGAACTGAGTGTTTGCATGCTAGGATTAAGTGATAGTCTTAAGTCTGTGTCTCTATTCTTAGTAAGACTATTTTTAGAGCCCTTGTTTAAGAGGCACAACTATTGGTTGTAAATGCATGCTCAAGTTTCTTAATTATTATATAATAGGATAGATCTTCTTAGCTTATTGTAATGTATTGTAGAATGTTGAAGAATAGTAAAGAATTATATATGTGAATCATTCTAGGTTGTTGGAATTGATTGTACTTGAGAGAGAGCTCTTGAGGGAAAGATATCTAGAGAGAGATCTGTACATCTGAGATAGGTGTGGAAGAAAGAAGTTTCTTCAATTGTGTTCCTTCTATAAAGAGTTTAATACAAGTTTTTAGGGTGGTTTCTTGTATCTCTTATTCTTTGCTATTTTTGATTCTAGTTACTTATCTTTCTGGTTAATTCTACATTTTATTGCTTTCATAAGTGTAATCAAATTGTTGGTTGATCCCCAACAAGTGGTATCAAAGCTCAGGTTCACTAACAGGTGGTTTAGATCTGTGTAGTGTGTATTGATTACAGGGTACTCACAGGGGTTTCTGCAAGGATTTCTATTTGAGTGGGAGAAGCAATGGCAGAAGAAAGTAAACTGAGAATGGAGAAGTTCAATGGCAAAAATTATCAACATTAGAAAATGCAGATAGAGGATTATTTGTATCAGAAAGATCTATACTTACCATTAGGTGGGATTGCAAAGAAGCCCACAGACATGGATGATGACGAATGGGAAGTTCTTGATAGAAAGGCTCTGGGGTCTATAAGACTGAGTCTAGCATCTACTGTGATATCTAATTTATCACAAACAAAGTCTATGGTAGATTTAATGACTACTTTAGCAAATTTATATGAAAAACCCTCAACTTCTAATAAGGTATATCTTATGAAGCAGTTATTTAATTTGTGTATGCAGGAAGGTGGATCTGTATCTAATCATCTGAATGATTTCCATGGAATTGTAAATCAATTAAGTTCAGTCAAAATAGTGTTTGATGATGAAATTAAATCTCTTTTAATATTATGTTCTTTGCCTGAAAGCTAGCATAGCTTAGTAATGGCAGTTAGTAATACTGCATCTGCTTCAAATGTTTTAAAAGTAGAGGATGTTGTTAGTGTAATCTTGAATGAGGAAATTCACAGGAAAAGCATAGAGAAAACATCAGGGAATGCTTTAAGTTTTGAGAGTAGGGGAAGGCAAAAAGAAAAGAGCAAGAAAGGGAGATCAAGGTCTAAGTCAAAGGTGAGAGGTAGATCCAAATCCAGAAATGGCAGGAAGCCATAATGCTAGAATTGTGGAAAGATTGGGCACATAAGCAGAGATTGCTGGTCAAAGCCTAAGGAAGATAATCAGCATGAAGGAAAAGAAGAAGCAAAGGTTGCAGGTATTGCACAAGATGCTTTAATATTCTCTTTGCATAATAATATAGAATCTTGGGTTTTAGATTCTAGTGCATTTTTTCATGCTACCCCTAATAGAGAATATTTTAGTGACTATGTCCATGGAGATTTTGGAATAGTGTATTTAGGGGATGATGAGCCTTGTAAAATTATTGGCAAAGGAAAAGTGCAGCTGAAAATGCAGAATGACAACACATGGGTGTTGAGAGATGTTATGCATGTTCCCAGCTTAAAGAGGAATTTGATTTCTGTAGGAAAGTTAGGGGATGAGGGTTGTACAATAACTCTCATAGCTAAATCTTGGAAGGTGACCAAGGGTGCACTTGTAATGGCTAGAGGTAAGAGAGTAGGTACTCTCTATTTATGTAATTGTGTTACTAACAATTCTCCTTCTGTATTATCTACTTCAGATGTGGATGCAAAGTTGTGGCACTCAAGGCTTGGCCACATGAGTGAGAAGGGAATGTCTATTCTTAAGTCAAAAGGTAAGCTTTTAGATTTGAAAAGCATAGATCTAGATTTTTGTGAGCACTGTGTTTTTGGAAAATAGAAGAGAGTGAGTTTTCTCAAGACTGGGTCAACAAAGAAGAAGCATAAGTTGTAGCTTGTTCACACAGACGTGTGGAGACCAGCTCAGGTTGCTTCTATTAGAGGATCATAGTACTATGTTTCATTCATAGATGATGCTACAAGAAAGGTATGGGTCTATTGTATTAAGAAGAAATCTGATGTATTTGAGACTTTTAAGATTTGGAAAGCTATGGTTGAGAATGAAACAGGCAAAAGATTGAAGTGTCTAAGATCTGACAATGGTGGTGAGTTCTGAAGCTATAAGTTTAACTGGTATTATTATATGCATGGAATCCACAGGTAAAGGATGGTTCCAAGGACACTTCAGAAAAATGGAGTTACTAAAAGGATGAACAGAACAATAATGGAGCGTGCAAGGTGTATGAGATTGCATCCTGGTTTGCCCTTAGAGTTTTGGTTAGAAGTTGTTGATAATGCAGTGTACCTGATTAACAAAAGACCCTGCATAGCTTTGAATGGTGGAATTCCAAAAGAGGCATGGACATGTAAAAAGGTAGATCTCTCATTTCTCAAAGTTTTTGGTTGTGAAGCCTTTGTGCATGTTGATAAGGAAAATAGAAAGAAGTTGGATGCTAAGTCTATGAGGTGCACATTTATTGGCTATGGCTTTGATGATTTCAGTTTTAGATTTTGGAATCTAGGAACTAATAAGATAATTAAGAGCCGTGATGTTGTTTTCAATGAAAAAGTGATGTATAGTGATCAGTTGAAGAAGCTGAATCAATCTGGGTAGAGCAATGGAGAATTGGATGAGGTGACGGTTTAAAATGAGATCATAAGAAAAATTAATCATAGAAAGGAAAACATAAAGACCGACATCAGCCAAGTAGGAACCAACGTTGGCAAAATAGAAACTGATGTCGATCAGACAGTGACCGATGTCAGCAGGATAGGAACTGACGTCGATCAGGCAGAACCAACGTCGGCCAGTTACAAGCCTGAAAGTAACCGAGGTCAGTCACTGTCAGAGAATTTGGGTGGACAACATGTTGTGAATGAGTCTTAGATGCCCATTAGGAGGTCAGAAAGGGTAAGTAAACCTCTAACTCAATATTCCCCTTCATAATTCTATTTATTGCTAACTAATGGTGGAGAACCAGAGAGTTTTGAGGAAGCAATATAGGTGGTATCAAAAAATTAGTGGGAGCATGGCATGGTTGAGGAAATAGAGTCCTTGAAAGAGAACCAAACATGGGATTTGGTTGAGTTGCCAGCAGGTAAGAGGACACTGAAGAATAGATGGACCTACAGATTAAAGGAAAGTGAGAATGGACAGATGAGATATAAGGCCAGGTTGGTAGTGAAAGGATTTTCACAAAAGCCAAGTATTGATTTTGGTGAGATTTTTTCTCCTGTTGTTAAAATGACTTCTATACAGATTGTACTGTCTTTAGCTGTTATTGAGGATTTGCATGTTGAGCAGATTGATGTTAAGATAGCGTTTCTTCATGGAGATTTGGATGAGGAAATATATATGGATCAGCCAGAAAGATTTGAGGTCAAAGGTAAGGAGAAGTTAGTGTGAAGATTGAAGAAAAGCTTGTATGGCCTCAAGCAAGCTCTTAGACAGTGGTATTTGAGATTTTGATAGGTTTATGACTGAGCATGGCTACAGTAGGTGTCAATCTGACCATTGTGTATATTTTAAGAGATTGGATAATGGTAGATATATTATTATGTTGTTGTATGTAGATGATATGCTAGTTTTAGGATCACACATGTAGGATATCTCTGAGCTTAAGGTGAAATTAGCTCAAACATTTGCCATGAAGGATTTGGGAGTAATAAAGAAAATCCTTGGCATGAGTATCAAGAGAGATAGGAAAAATTACAGGTTGATTTTGTCTCAAGAGGATTATGTGAACAAGGTGTTGAAATGGTTCAATATGCAGGATGCAAAATCGGTAAGCACACCTTTGGCTGGACATTTTAAGTTGAGTAAAGAATAATGTCCTAATTCACATGATGAGGTAGAGTACATGAGTAGAGTTCCATATTCTTCCGTAGTAGGGAGTTTAATGTATGCAATGGTGTGTACTAGACCAGATATTGCCCAAGTAGTGGGAGTTGTAAGTAAGTATATGGCCAATCCAGGAAAGGAGCATTGGAAAGCAATTCAATGGATCCTTAGATATCTAAGAGGAACTAGTAGTAGACATTTGTGCTATGGAGGTTTAGATACTTCTCTACATGGTTATGTAGATTCAGATATGGTAGGTGATTTGGATGGTAGAAGAAGCACCACAGGGTATGTTTTCACTGTTGGTGGAACGGCGGTTAGCTGGATATCAAAGTTACAGAAGGTTGTTGCCTTGTCAACTACAAAAGTAGAATATATTGCAGTCATAGAGGCTAACAAAGAGATGATATGGATGACATGGTTCATGGAAGAGCTTGGAAAGGAGCAAGAGAGTTATAGATTATACAGTGATAGTCAGAGTGCAATTCATTTGGCTAAGAATTCAGCCTTTCATTCAAGAACAAAGCACATACAACTTAGGTACCACTTCATAAGACAGGTATTGGAGGATGGTGAGTTGAAGCTAGAGAAGATCCATAAAGATAAGAATTTTGCTGATATGTTAACTAAGCCAGTTATAAAGGAGAAGTTGAATCTTCATTCAACTTCTGTTGGTCTTCATGATTGAGTTAAAGATGGAGGAGCTAGAAGATGTTGATGTACAGGTACTGGTGCAGCTGTTTATCTCCAAGTGGGAGATTGTTAAGGTGTGGATCTAAAATCTTCACCTAAGGAGCATTTTTCAAAGTTGCAGTAGTTACACAGTCACTGGCATCAGTCAAGAGTGACTGACGTTGGTCAGGAGCAGTTCAAGAGATGTTGGCATCGGTAGTAATTGGCCGACGTTGGTCACAGGCAAATAGGTAGGCACTGATGTCAGTTACCTATGCATCTAGAAAGCTATTTCTGTGGACAGAACCGAGTGTTTGTATGCTAGGATTAAGTGATAGTCTTAAGCCCGCATCTCTATTATTAGTAAGACTATTTTTAGAGCCCTTGTTTAAGAGGCATAACTATTGGTTGTAAATACATGTTCAAGTTTCCTAATTATTATATAATAGGATAGATCTTCTTAGCTTATTGTAATGTATTATAGAATGTTGAAGAATAGTACATAATTGTATATGTGAATCATTCCAGATTGTTGAAATTGATTGTACTTGAGAGAGAGAGCTCTTGAGGGAAAGAGATCTAGAGAGAGATCTATACATCTGAGAGGGGTGTGGAAGAAAGAAGTTTCTTCAATTGTATTCCTTCTATAAAGAGTTTAATACAAGTTTTTAGGGTGGTTTCTTGTATCTCTTGTTCTTTGCTATTTCTGATTTTAGTTACTTATCTTTCTAGTTAATTCCACATTTTATTTCTTTCATAAGTGTAATCAAATTGTTGGTTGATCCCCAACAAAGGATGTGTTATGCTATTTTATTGTAGCAGTAAATCTTTAAAGTAAAGCTAAGTCCTACTTGTACTCTTTCATATTATCCTTAGATACTAGCCTAGTGTGTAATGGGATTTGAGTATATGATATTTCACATTATACATTGATTTAATGCATGCTCAATTGGAATTTAAAACTTGTGATAATGTTTAAGATAAAGATCAACAATCACATACTTTATTTCCACCCTACCTTTCCCCTTGATTCTTTTTTAACCAAATAATTGTAGCTTAAAATCATTGTAATTATTCATTCTTGAATATTCTTAGATTAGATTCTGTTCATAATTCATTAGTACTAGCATAGGTGGTTCACATCCTATAAATATCATTAAGGACCAAGGTGGTTCACAGCTACTAATTAATATAAATGTTGTGGAATAGTCTATGTGCTCTACCTCTATCTCACCAAAGATAATCTAATTATCATAACCTACAACTCATGCTTTGAACTCCTTGAGTTATAAAATGAGAATTTTTATTTAAACATGGAGATTACTTATGATACACATAGAGGCATCAACAATTGCTAAAAGGTAATATATTTAAATCGATCCATAGATGTATTCCTAAAACTTTCTTTCTTTAAATTTCAATCATTTAAAATTTAAAATTTAAAATTTAAAATTTAAAATTTCAAATTTCAAATTTCAAATTATATGCATTAATTATATATTATAACATGCTCTTGGTTGTAAGTCAGTCACCAACAAAGCACTCAAGTTGGACTCAAGTAAAAATAAGGTGTGTTATACACACCCATGTCAGTCACAAGTAAAACACTCAAGTTGAACTCAAATAAATGTAAGATGTGTTATACAAACCTTAGTATGCCTTCATTTTCATTTAAACTACCAATTGTATTACTATATTAAAAGGGGGAAAATATAGACATTATTTCTAAATTATATAACACCTTGGTCTTATACACTTGTTAAATACATATCATGCATGTATCTTTAGATGTTATACCTTTCTAATTGCCAAAAGGCTCTCATAAACTATCTCTTTATGCCTAATTGATTATATATTAGTCTAACCTATGTTATTATAATAATTGAATCCTTTTATCTTTCTTAAAATGTTATAAACTTATCTATCTTCTATCTCTATATGTTATGGACCTACACCTATTTTCCAACTATCTAGACACTTATGTCCTAGTTAGATGCCTGCATCAACACAAGTGTCATATTATAATCCAAGTGTCTAGTTACATAATGTCATCAGATTTTCAAATTAAGAATATCCCTATGGTCATCATAAGTGATTTAATGTAATATATTCTATAAATGGATTGGCATAAATATAATAACAAAACTCATTCATTCCTAACCTAAAAAAGAATTAAAAATACCAAGGCAACTTACCAAATCATTCTATCAAACATTCAATTGAGAAAATCTTCCCTATTTTCACCTATTTCCATATTAGTCATAGGGACAACACATATACAATTATAAATTATTGAAGGACTATACCAAGATCTATCTTTCCAAGTTATATCTAGGACACTATTGTACTTACTTATCAGACATTACATGATTCACACATAATCCAAAACATAAGGGAGAACTACATAAATTTGAGGCTCTATTCAAAGTATTGGATATGTAGGTAGTGTTCATTGATAGATGGGTATTTTGGGAAACTTAAAACCATGTTCTCACTAATACTTTTTTCCCACAACTAATATGAAGATGAAGAACTAGGTTTTTTCTATTTGATAAGGAGTGATAGTCCATGACCTAGATATAAATAAACCAAATAAAAGGTAACACAAAATCTAGAAGCATCTAGGTGGTCACATATAGTTTTAAAAGGTATTCTATATTAGACACTTATATCCAAGTTAGATAGTAGAATTAATGAAACTATCCCAAGTTGATACAAGTATCTATGACTACAAAGGCACAATTTCAAAAATCAAGCAACTATTCTAGAATCCAAATCTAGTCCACTTTCTTCCTATTCTAGATCCATATTTGTATTATCATTAGAACCAAATAATTATATTTATTTATTATTATTTAAATATATATCATATATATAATTTATATCTTTATCATCTTATTATAATAAATTTAGTATATGTTCTATCTAAGTTTCATAAATAATTGGCCTACTCTAAAGATAGTCTACCATCCTTGTACCCAATGATATATATTACCTATTTAAACCTAGATTAATTTAATATATATTTTAGGGTTAAATAAGGTTATATAATTTTATGGTAACTTTATGTTATTATGTTTGATACCATATATGTACATACACATGACTGTATCCATGCTTATATCTTTTGAAGTGTACTTGATATGCTATATGTTTAACATTTTTTGCTAACTCATATGATCTCTAGACTAGTATGTTATGTTTATGTTGGTTTATTATGACTTAATTAATTCACTTATTTGAGTTTATTTCCTTATTATTGTCTAACCTATTTGAGTTTTTGAATATGTTCCATTATTTGTAACCCCCATGCCTTTGTTTGCCATTTTTAAATTTGAATGTCATTTATTATTTTAAGTTGAATTTTCAATATGTTATATCTTGGTTTATGTACATTTGAATAAGTCATGTCCTTTTAATTATGTGGTATTTGAACATGCCCCTTGTTTTAGGTCTCCCCAGACCATTATCTTTTGATTTGATTTTGAGTGCTCTTTTATGTGTGATTGATTTCTTGTTGAGCTTGTATTATTACTATCTAGAAATTTTTATTATCTATATCATGTATTTTATGAATAGGTGTGATTTTAATTTTCATGATTTAATAATATATCTACTTAGACATTTTCTCTCTATATGTTATATGGTGCATTCATAGTTTACATTTATATCTTATCCTTTTGAGGTAAGGTCATTACTATTTACTACTTCCCCTCACCTCAAAATAGGGGAACATTAGTGGGGACATGACATATAGGAATTAATTACATATTTATTCATACATTTATATTATAGTGGAGTCATGTTTTGAAAACATATTCTCCACATTTGTCATAATTTTAGATTCAATGGGGTGCATGTTTTAGAAACATGTTCTCCACACTTATTTAGTATGAAACATACCTAGATTATAGTGGGGGCATATTTTGGGAAACATTTCCTCCACATTATATCTTACACAAATTTTTAGTTTAATATTATAGTGGGGAATGTTTTGTAAACATGTTCTCCATACTTAAATTTAAATGGCCAAATTACACATTTATATGATTGAGATACACATTTATGGTATAATTTTATACATTGATACCATTATTATAAATATTTTACGTATGAGAAATATATAATGTGAATATGATATTCAATTTTTACCTAATATTAAAAAATCAAATCATCTTCATATTTTAAACACTTTCAAGGATTGTCACCACCCACTGGGTTGGAATGTTATGGATCACATTGAGCCAATATACTATAGTAGTTGGTTTAATTTTTGGTGTGGTTAAGGTTATTAAATGACTCAATATTTCCAATTTTATAGGTTGGAATTTACTACACCATAAAGATTCACTAGTTTTATAGTGTGAGTTAAATTGGTTCACTCACACTCAATAGGTTTTAAGTATGATTGGGTTGCACAATTGAGCCCATCTCAACTTTCAGGTATAAACTTACCTTTCTACAAGGTTATGAGCATATGTCCTCCTATATTTCTTTATATATTTATATATATGCACTTTTTATATTTTAGATTTGTCACAACCTTAGTTTTAATATTATAATGATATATATTTCAATTCAAATTATCAAAAGGCAAGACAATTACATCAATACATAGGTGTACTCATAAAAATTACTCTCTTTCAATTTCAATCATTTTAATGATTTTAATTTTATATTACATACACTAATTATATATCGTATCATGCTTTTGGTTGTAGGTCAATCACTAAAAAGGCACTCAAGTTAGACTCAAGCAAATGAAAGGAGTGTTATACACACCTAGGTACACATTCCTTTTTTTTAGACTGGAAATTTCATTACTATATTAAAGGGGTTGAAATGTAGACACCATTTGTAAATTTTATATAACCTCAGTCTTATACACTTGGAAACCACATATCATGGATGCACCTTCAGCTTCTAGAAATTTCCTACTATCAAAAGGCTCACATACACTATCTTTATGTGTTTAATTAATTATATTTTATTTTTATCAATGTTATTATGAATACCTAGGAATTATATCATGCCTAAAATTTTATAAACCTATTTATCTTCTGTATCTATAAATTCTAGACCCGCGTCTATTTTTCAATTTTCTAGACACTAGTGTCTCATTTAGATGCATATGTTGATGCAAATGTCCTATTCCAATACAAGTTTCTAGTGCAATAAATTCATCAAATTTACATATGAAATGTATCCCAAGGTTAGCCTAAGTGTTTTAATGTGATATATTATCTAGAGGGATTGGTATAAATACAATATCAACCCTCATTTATTCCTCACCTAGAAAAAACCTAAAAACTCATAAGGAAACTTACCAAAATCATTATATCAAGCACTTAAGTGAGAAAAATATTCACTAATTTACCCCATTTAAATATTAGTTATAGGAACAACATATATATAGGCTTAAATTACTAAAGGAACATTCTATGAGACATATTTTTCAAATTATAAGATGTGTTTATTGTATTTACTTATCACACATTACATTATTCACACACAAACCAACACATAAGGGATAAATACATAAATATAAGTCCCTATTTAGATTATTGGATATGTAGACAATACCCATTTATAGAAGGGTCTTTAGGGTATCTCAATACCATGTTCCCACTAACCCATTTTTACCATAACCACTATGAAGATGAAGAACAAGGTTTTTTTATATTTGATAAGGAGTGATAGCCCATAACCCATATCTAAATAAACTAGAGTGAATATGACATATAGAACAAAAGCATTTATGTGGTCACATCTAATTTTAATATGTATGACATACTATATACCTACATCTGAGCTAGACACTAGCATCAAATTAACCATCCCAGGTTGATTCAAGTGTCCATAGAAACAAAGGTCAAATTTATAGAATTAAGTGACTATTATCTAATCTAGATCTATCCCACTTTTTTCCTTTTCTAGATCCAAACTTGTATTAGCATAAAAAATATCTAAGTATCTTATCTTATTTATCATTACAATGTCTAACATAATTATACTTTATATCTTTAACATATCAGCATAATAAATTCAATTTATGTTTTATCAAAGTTTCAAAAATAATTGGCATAATTTAGAGATAATCTACCATGCTTGTGCCCTAGGCTATATATAACCATTTAACCCTAGATCCCCTTAATATATATTTTAGGGTAAAATAATTTAAAGGAAATCAGGTCATATCCATAGGAAGAATTTAGAATAGTATCAATGTTGATAAATTAGAAGTCATACATTGGATATATGTTGTTTGAAGTCTCTAAAGTTAGATAATACTCTAATGTATATTTTATGTTTTGAAATAGGGAAAATTTTAGAAATTATAGGTGAATAATCAACATATAAAACCTACACTTATTAATGTTTAGGATGCATCTCTCTAATATTTTCTTAACGTATTTGATATCAAAATCGAAAACTAGGTTATGGATACTAATGGATGGATCAATACTAAGAATATCATAATAGGACCAATAAAATAATTAAAAAAATTCATCTATTAGTTCTTTATGGTCTTTATCTTCTTGAGGTTTCATTAATGCACTCAATAATATAAATTTAAGATCTTATTTAATACTGTAATTTAATTGATTTGTTTATTCACTCAATAGTGTGGATAAATACTCAATATATGGATAGATATGTAACTATAATTGATAATTTAAGGCTCACACTCACCAAAATATGTGTGGTGAATTATTCTATATGAGAATACATAATTATGAGGGAAATATGGGAAAATAAACAAGATCCCAAATATTTTTGAAGATATTTATAAATTTATTTCAAGAGTAAGATTATCATGTGAATCAAATTTATAAATCAACTTAGGGTATGTAATCTATAAAAAGTGGTATTGTTTACTTTATGTTGGTGAGATATAATAAATATTGATAAGTACTTATGTAAAAGTTTGTTTGTTAAATCAAAATATTGATAATAATTATTAATAGTCTTGTAATCATTTAGAAGGGTTCCTATTTAGCTTGAGTCCTTATCATATCTAAGATATAATTTGAATGAATGGGGAGTGGGATAATTGGCTCATGCATACATTTCTCATGCTTTCTAGTTCATTAAACCTTGAATTAAATTATGTTTCTATCATATCTTATTTACCTTTATCATAAATGATGATATATCATCAGGCATACATGATGGCAAAGGTATTCTAAATTCATGGGGGGGGGGGGTGAAATGTTATTGGCCAATACTACAAGTATGAATGTCATATTTATATTCCTCAAGACTAATAGGATTAAGTTCATATCATGGATTAAATATATAATTATTAAATTATCATATCTCACATCATTAGATATCACTTGAAATTTTGTAGATAATTTTTTGGTCCTAACATTTTCTTCAATTTATTAATTTATGGATATTTTATTGGCTGATTTTTAAATCATAATCTATCAGGATTGGTTTTATTAATTTATGGTTGATAATACTTTAATGTAAAAAGGTATGTATTGGTCGATGATCTCTCTAGAGGGTAAATCTTTTGATACAAAATATATAATTTTATCAATATATTGTAAGTATTTAATAATATAATAAAAATAATCGAGTTCAACATCATGTGTAAAATTAGAATCATGCAAGGCCTCATAAATTATATCTTTATAAAATTTGACCTTTTCAATAAATCTAAGACACAATTTTTTGCATAAGTAGTCTTTCATAAATTAACAATATCATAGTCCTTAGTTTCTTAAATCTAGTAAGATAAATATGAAGGTTAGGATGGGTGGTTTGGTTGACTCCACCTATAATTTAAGAGGAAAGAGGAGGGATAAAAGTTTTGCATAATCTAACCCACTAGGTTATTACATAATCTACCTCATAGCAAATCATCATATAATGGAAATTAGAATAGCTATAAATTAGAGGAAGAAAAAAAAATATAAATTTTAAGGCTATCATCACATAAAGCATCATTATCACATACAACCCTACCATGATTAAATTAATTAGATAATATTTATGATAAATGTGAGGAAATAAAAATGAAAACATTGATATAAATTCTCATAACAACCACATGAACCTCCACAATAAAATAAAGTTAGAAATCCTTCATATACATGTCATATCAAAAGTAAATGCAACATATAAATTTGATCTACCTATGGGAAAAGGGAAGAAATAAAAGCATACACATAATATACCAAGGGGAGGAGGACCAAGAATTATTAAATTAAACATGGTTTGAGCAAATGGAATGCTAATAATAAGACACAAATAAGGATAAGGTTTGATGATAATCTTTATGTAATCTAAACTCATAAAATTTAAGCCCTAGGGGGAGGAAGGTAAAAAATTCTAGGTTAGATGA